>CM077161.1:21915189-22286237 GCA_039583875.1 Platanthera guangdongensis | reverse complement strand
ATATATATATATATATATATATTACTCACGCCAGATTGAATTAGTACAGAAGATCCGCATCAACCGCCCTCTTCGCCCTGACAATTTGCCGTCAATTCACCAAAAAATCATTATACAACATATGCATTTAAATTCTCCAGTTAATATATGGAAGAATTGTGGGCAAACACCAAAAAATCTTGGCTTAAATCAGAAAAATTGCCTTTTCATTACTGATTTAGATGATATAATACAGACGTTTGTACTGGAAGATTTAATGCTTGAGAACTGGAAGCAAGCCATACATCTCTGTTATAACACAATAATGCATCAAATCAAGAACATAGAGCATAATAAACTGTTAGGATTGTGACATCTCACGTATGGACTCGGACCGTCCGGATCGCGCCACGTCCGCGATCCATGACCACCTCTTATATGGGAATGACATTAAATGAGAGGGCTGATTTTTTGGGAGGGATTAGGGGTTATTCCTAATCTAGGCCAATCATTAATTTTGGAATCCCATCTATTTTGGCAAGGGTCATTCATGGCCGGCTGGCCTCTTTAATTCTCTTTCCCGAAACAGCCTTGGCCAGCTCATGGAGCTTTTATGGGGGCCGTTTCTTCCATGCATGGAGAGGTGGCGGTGGCTGCCTATTTAAGGAGGGCTGTTGCAGCCTTGAGAGAACACAATCAAGCAAGAATAAGAGAAGAATCCTCCTTTTTTTTCGGCCACCAGCGAGGAGTGTGAGAGCAAGTTCTGTGGAGGAGGTTTCCAGCGGCGGCGACGGAGGCAGCGAGCGGACCTCGTCAGTGCAGGAGGATCAGAGGCGGCGACAGGTGTGTTGCAGCGGCGATCTCCAGGCAGCATCGAGAGGTGTTCAGGCGGCGACGGCGAGCTCCAGTTCAGACAAGGCGCGGCGGCGGCGGCGGCAGCAGGCGTGCTGCAGCAGAGGCGGCGCATCGGGCTCAACTCAGGCGGAGGCGGCTTTGACCAGCGGCGACAGGCAGCTCCAGGAGGCAGCAGTAGCAGGAGGATTCAGGTGGAGGCGGCTCTGTCCAGCGGCGGCAGACAGCTCCAGGCGGCGACAACAGGTGCAGGAACGGCAGATCCATCGGGGAAGAAGAACAGGGGTTGTCGCCCGGCGACATCGATACCGCCCGGCGATATCGGTTCTTCAAGTTTTGGGTTCTTTGGTTTTCCTTTGTTGTTCGACCGTATCTGTTTGGTCTCTGGTTGTATCTGTGTAACCTCATCAGTTTTAGTGGATTTTTCTGGCGCGCTCTCCCCGTGGAGTAGGAGTCACAACTCCGAACCACGTATATATTTTGTCGTCTGTGTTTTTGCTTGCTTTTGGATTTAAATTTCGTTTATCATATTATTGCTCAAACTAGCTTCCGTTGCTAGATCCGCGGCGAACCATCGTAGTCGCGGATCCGGTCCTAATTTCACAACAATTGGTATCAAAGCGAGGTTCGACCCTTCGGACCCCGGTGAGCAATAATGACAACGAAATTTGAAGTCCCCAAGTATGACGGCAAAATTGACTTTGGTCTGTGGCAGAAACGGGCCAAAGCGGTTCTCGTCCAGCAAGGTCTTCATAAGGCTCTCCTCGGAAAGGAGAAGTCCGGGAAGAAGGACGACGAGTGGGATGAGCTAGATCTGAAGGCCATCAGCACAATCCAGTTGTGCTTGGCCGATGAGGTTATGTATAATGTAGTCGATGCTGAGACTACAGCGGATCTGTGGAAGAAGTTGGAGGAGCTTTATATGTCAAAATCCCTCACGAATAAGTTGTACGTAAAGAAACAACTTTACAGCTTGAGGATGTCGGACAGCACTCCGCTTCTTAATCACATGAATGCGTTTAATAAACTTATCTCTCAGTTGCGTAGTATGGACATTAAGGTCGAGGAGGAAGACCAGGCTCTTCTCCTGTTGTCTTCATTGCTGAAGTCCTTCGATCATCTGGTCACCACGATCCTGTATGGGAAGGACACCCTGAAGATGGAAGAAGTGATGACAACGCTGCTCTCGAACGAAACGAGAAGCAAGTCGAGCCCTAGTGCCGACGAGGGCCTATTCGTGATGAGCAAGGACCCCACCCGGGGTAGATCGAGAGGAAAAGGGAAGGAGGAAGACCGACCTAGGTTTAAGTCCGGGGGTAGGAATACAAAGTGCCACTACTGCAAGGAGGAGGGACACTGGAAGAATGAGTGCCCGAATAGGAAGTTTAGAGAACAGACACATGAGCCACATCAGGCTGCGGTGGCATCCGAGGATGAGAACGACGCTGACGTTCTTCATGTTTCACCCAGTCTTGAGACCACAGGTTCCTGGATCATGGATACAGGATGTTCGTACCACATGTGCCCAAACATGGGATGATTCTCTAGCTTTAGGCAGTGTGAGAGTGATCGTGTTCGTATGGGAAATGACTCAGAGTGCGAGGTGTTGGGAGTCGGTAACATCAGGATTGAGATGTTCGACGGAGTGACCAGGACACTCACCAACGTTCGGTATGTGCCCAGGTTGAGAAATAGCTTGATTTCTCTAGGCACTCTGGAGGCTGCCGGGTATTCTTATACCAGCAACGGCGGATATTTGGAGTTCGGGAGAGGCGCGCAGACAGTTTTGAGATGAGAGCGTTCTGGATCGCTCTATAGACTGATTGGCACCACGATTGCCAAGGAAATTGAGGAGAGAGGTCACACCGTCTCTCGAGCTTCAGGATACAGTAGCGTATGCATTTCAGGCGATCTTCTCAGATCGCGGTTCCTTTGATAGAGCTTTAGAGAGCAGAGATCGTTCTCAGCGAAAAGCTAGGAAGGACCAGCGGAGGAGCGGGGCAGGATTCGTGGCTAGGGCGTGTGCTCGGAGAGAGGACCTTGGCGGAGGTAGAATCTTCGCAGCCGTAGAGGAGACGGGTAGAGAGTCATCTCAGGAGTACCCAGGCACCGCAAGGGGAGCCATCTGGCTCAGGAGTCCCACCAAGAAACTCAGGTTTACTCAGAAGAAGGTGGAGCTGCACAGTGGTGTGCGCCACCAGGAGTCGAGGGAGTTCACTGGAGGTGGAGGCGTGGAGTTGCGGGAGATATCTACGGAGGAAAATGTTACGAGCATGCGAGAGAAATCAGTGAGAGGAGTCAAGTTCAAGAGCGGTCTTGACTTGACTCAGACTGATGCATGTTGATCGTGAGGGCCCCAGGGAGAGGGGGCTTGTAGTCGCCAGTAGGGGAGATCCAGGTTGGGGGTTCAGATACGTTTGTTAGGCTTCGAGGTGGAGTTCGGTTGTGGCATGAGGTGTCAAGGTGGAGATTGTTAGGATTGTGACACCTCACGCATGAACTCGGACCGTCCGGATCGCGTCACGTCCGCGATCCATGACCACCTCTTATTATGGGAATGACATTAAATGAGAGGGCTGATTTTTGGGGAGGGATTAGAGGTTATTCCTAATCTAGGCCAATCATTAATTTTGAAATCCCATCTATTTTGGCAAGGGCCATTCATGACCGGCTGGCCTCTTTAATTCTCTTTCCCGAAACAGCCTTGGCCAGCTCATGGAGCTTTTATGGGGGTCGTTTCTTCCATGCATGGAGAGGTGGCGGTGGCTGCCTATTTAAGGAGGGCTGTTGCAGCCTTGAGAGAGCACAATCAAGCAAGAATCAGAGAAGAATCCTCCTTTTTTCGGCCACCAGCGAGGAGTGTGAGAGCAAGTTCTGTGGAGGCGGTTTCCAGCGGCGGCGGCGGCAGCGAGTGGACCTCGTCAGTGCAGGAGGATCAGAGGCGGCGACAGGTGTGTTGCAGCGGCGATCTACAGGCGGCATCGAGAGGTGTTCAGGCGGCGGCAGCGACGACAGCTCCAGTTCAGACAAGGCGCGACGGCGGCGGCGGCAGCAGGCGTGCTGCAGCGGAGGCGGCGCATCGGGCTCAACTCAGGCGGAGGCGGCTTTGTCCAGCGGCGGCAGGCAGCTCCAGGAGGCGGCAGTAGCAGGAGGATTCAGGTGGAGGCGGCTCTGTCCAGCGGCGGCAGACAGCTCCAGGCGGCGACAACAGGTGCAGGAACGGCGGATCCATCGGGGAAGAAGAACAGAGGGGTTGTCGCCTGGCGACATCGATACCGCCCGGCGATATCGGTTCTTCAAGTTTTGAGTTCTTTGGTTTTCCTTTGTTGTTCGACCGTATCTGTTTGGTCTCTGGTTGTATCTGTGTAACCTCATCAGTTTTAGTGGATCTTTCTGGCACGCTCTCCCCGTGGAGTAGGAGTCTCAACTCCGAACCACGTATATATTTTGTCGTCTGTGTTTTTGCTTGGTTTTGGATTTAAATTTCGTTTATCATATTATTGCTCAAACTAGCTTCCATTGCTAGAACCGTGGCGAATCATCGTAGTCGCGAATCCGGTCCCAATTTCACAACAATAAACAACACAAATCTGCAAAATTTATCAAGAAGGCTCTCCAAATATTTAAGCCTCTACAGAAATAGAGGGACCGGATTCAAAACCGCCTTTACTTTTTTTATAGAAGAACCCTTTACCTTGTTTGTTTTCCGTTTTTTTGACGATGAATATTTATTCTCCGCCTCTGAAGAGAGCACCTTAGATTCTTCATTTATATCTTCATGGTGGCCATTCGCCTGCTCGCCAACTTTGGGAAGAATATGCTCGACGTGCGCACAAATTTCTGAGGCCAACGGAGATGTTTCGTTCGACTTTAGAAAATTATTTTCAGGTTCGATAACATTCATTCTGTTTAAAATGTAGTCCAGCAGAAAACTGCTCCTCTCAAGCCTATCTACTCTGCTAAAGGGACGCTGCGAGTATGGTATAAGAGCTTCTAGAAGCTCACTGATGCCTTTTATCTGTGAAAACGTAATCACAAATTATGAAATTTGGTAACAAAATGGTAAAAAAAAAAATTAATGTGCATATTGGAGGTATTCCTTTGTTGATCATCAAACTCTAAGGCTCATTAGAATTAATTCATATTTTTAAGGGAACAAGACAAATTTGTGGTCATTTATTGATACTAAGCACTTGAAGACAACACATGTGAAACTTTGCTTCAAATTAAAAACTCCATTGGTGAATTTTAGAACAAATGGTTACATAGATTAAGGGCTTGTTTGGCGACGTCTACATCGAAGAAAGATGCAAAACTCACAATATCCCCTAAATAAGGGCTGTCTCGGTTAGGTATTATTAAGTTGCTAACAACATCAAATTCCAATGATCGGTTAGCATTTTTTACTACATTAACAATTGCCACCCCTCTCCCACCATTCTCCCAAACAGACCCCAGAATTTTTATCATTTTAAAGCTAGAAGACAAACTATGTTTTATTTAAAGATCTCTCTCAAGAACAATAGCATCAAACTACAAAACCTGTTAACAGTGACACAAAGGGACTTATTTTCTTCAGCCCAACTATAAAAAACACAATCCTATTTATTAAAATCGTTTGGGAAAGCCTCAGTTGGGACCGCATCAGCAGGAAAACAGAGATTTCGACCGCTTCACAGCTGTGATTTTTGGATCTTGGTCGGCGGATTAGACGAGCGTTCTCCTCCACATGGTCGGCAGACTAATTCCCCGCATCTCTTCCCGATACCTCTCGCGCATGTCCTCCACCTCCTGCTGTTGGAAATTTTCCGTTAGGTGGACTCGATTCATCGAGGTGATCCGTTAAAGTTGTACGCGTATATTTGGTCTATTCGGACTCTTACAAGCGCGCGTTAATTCAGTCGCGCGAATGGTCGAAGCCTGTGATAGGTGGGGCCGACCGTCTCGTAATTTCAGTCGCGAGTTCGGTCTCGCTCTTGGCATATGAATGGACATGAAATTTGAATCTCAATTGGTCTCATGAGGTTAAATTTATTTGGATTGTATTTTGGGAGTTACGAGAATTGATTGCTCTACTTTAGTAACTCCCAAAGGGCCTACCTATTAAGCCCAATATTCTATTCCTTTCTAACTCTCCCATTCCCGTGAACAAGAGTGAAACCGCTGCTCCTCTTCCTCTTTGCAAAAACTGCCGTCCCTAGGCACTATCCATCCAGATCCAGGAAAAGCTTCTTCCCGGGGCCGTTGGCTGTTTTTCTGCCCAAACCATCAGGCGTTCTTCCTTCTTTTTTGATTCATAGGAGAAGTGCCGACCACCACTGTTGAAGCCAAAATTTGACTCCGACAAATGTTCGCAAAATAGGGGCGTAGCCGGCACCTACTTGGCCGAAGCTCCGACCTCCGACTGGTCGTGAAGGACTAAGAAAAACTGGCCCAAAGCCGCAGCAGGGAGGTCCCACCGCTTACCCGGAAGATCACAGAGAGTTTCCCCTCCAAAGCCAAAAGCTGGGTTTGGAGCTCCTCAAAAGACAGTGCCGATGATTCCCCTTCCGAGCCTGAGAAAAAGTCATTTCTGAAGAACCCCTATGGGCTACTTTATAGATTTCAGAATCTGAACTGCCAATAACCAAACTGCACCGGTCTGAAATTACCGGGGTACCCTTGGCTGGGTCTGCCAACAGCCAAACTCCGCTGTTCTGAGGAGTTATATGCAGTCCACTAAGGGTAAGCGGGTAAAAATACCCGGGGTAGAAGAGTAAAAACCCCTGTTTGACAGGGAAATATATAAAAGACCTCTTCTCGCCCTTGCGAGTGGAAAAGCACCTGCCGGCGAGAGAGTCCCCACTGCCCGTCTCGCCGGCGCCTCTCGCTCTTTGCTGTGAGATCTTCTCGCTGCTGGAGGCTCTCTCGCCCATGGAGCTCCTCTCGCCTCTGGAGGCCCTCTCGCCTCAAGATGGGGTATCCTGCCCATTGGAGAGTCCATCATCTCGCCGGTTGCGAGTGGCCCCCCTTTCCCCATTTGCCCATCTCGACCTATTTGCTTCTTGGGGGCTCTTTGCGAGCCCGAGGTTGTACAAAATTCCCGCTCTTTTTGAGATTATTCTAAGCTCAAAAAGAATTTTCAACCGAGGCTCGTTATTTAAGGCGCATTAAAAAAACGTATTTATGAGGAATCTTTTGAGGCCCCCACCGGGGCCTATAATATATGATTCCTGCCCCGCACACCTGGCGCCCTGCTCTGCATATTCTTCTTCCCTATCTTGAGTCTTTTGTTATGACGCACAGCCAGAGCTTCCGCGAACGTCTCGCACTGGTGCGAGAGCAGCACAAGGCCAACGTGGCCTCTTTTACCTCTTCTTTAGTTCGCCCCTCCCCCGTCGTCTCGCCTAAAAAAGACAAAGGCTGGTGGTCCGTCACCTGCCGCAGGAGATCTGTCTCGCGCTGCTTTGGAAACCATCCCCACTCCCCATGCGCCTTTCACGGAAAAAGAGGTGGGTACTCGCTTTTACCACTGTTATCTCCGCGACCGGGTGCTCTCTTTTGCTGACTAGTGTTTTTTCAGGAGGCTCTCGTGGTTCCGCAGCCCCCGAAGAGTCCGCGAGACGGTTCTGCTGCCCACTGCGAGGAGTTCGATTCACATCCCTCTTCTACTCCCCCAACTACTCCCATCGAGAGGAGGAACGACCCTTCCCCGGCCGCCGATACCTCTTGCCATCCTGGTAAGGGACCTTCCCTCGCCCTTTTGAATCCCCTTCGCTATTCTCACTCCCTTCTGCGAGTGCCTCTTCCACATTGCCTCTGCACCCCTTGCGCAGATTCTCGGGCCAACTCTTCTATTGAGGAGCAGCCAAAGCGACTCTCCGTCTCGCCTCCTCCTGTAGACGGGATTGAAGACTATCTGGGTGACCCATCAAATCCAGCGGAGATGAAGCGCAAGACGGCTGAGCTTTTTCGGAAGCACGCGCGCATCATCCACTCCTTGATGCTGGATAAGCAGGCCGCAGAGAAGCGCATCGAATCGCTGGAGAGCGAGTGCGCTCGTCTGTCTTCCGGAGCTAATGCCGAGCTAGATGTCGATGGTACCAACCCCGAGGCCATCATTAATGAGACCGATATGCAGCTCCGTCTCGCGCGCCGCGGTCTTGAATCCATTCGCTCCTTCCACTCGCGGAGTAGACCTCCCCGTGGGGGAACTCGCGGTGGCCGCTGGGAATGGCGCCCGTACTGAAGGATGTCCGTCTCGCTATTTGTCTTTTTCTTCTTCTCGTGAAAATTGTAATAACAGTAGTCTTGCGGCGTCGTCTCGCCGAGATGTGTAGGGAACTGGGTGCCCGCTGTACGCAGGATGATCTTTGAACATATATTTTTTTTGCTGATATTTCATTCCCTTTTTAACTCTTTTTTATTTGTGTCACTAATATATATATATATATATATATATTATATATTATATATATATATATATATATATATATATATATATATATTATATATATATATATTATATTATATATATATATATATTCCTGATTGCGATGGGTCGAGCCGATCGAGATTTTTAGGAGAGAGAAAAGAACTGTTGACTCTTCCCCTCCCCTCATGCTTTTTCCCGCCCATTAATCATTTGTTATTCATTGGTTATATAATATGCCTTGTCCGGGATTAGATACCGCACTTTTCACTTCTGCTGTTACCCAAGCTTTTGGCTTTCTGACCTCTCCGTCTCGCGGCCCCTCTCGCCTTCTTTTCTTGGATCTCTCGCCAATTTCTTCCTTTGTCTCGCCGAAGACCATTTCGCCAAAGAAGATGGGTAAGAAGAAGGTTGAGGAGGGTGAGGGGGGCAGCCGCTGTGGGAAGAGGTTTACCGACCATGACTTCCCGCTCGGCAGGCTCCCTCGAGAAGATCACGATAGGTTTGCCCTCAAGTACCTGGGGGAAGGGGTCGAGTCGCGTCCCCCCAAGGTCAACGAGTGCATCAATACCTACTACCCGGGGGAACTCGCCTTCCCCGTCTCGCATTTCGAGGCGGGGTTGCGGCTGCCCCTTTGGCCTGAGGTGAAGCAGGTCTTCAAATACTTTGGTGTCGTCCCGGCACAGTTCAACCCTAACGCCATCTCGGTGTTGATCGCCTTCGCCTGCTATATGCGCTGGGAGCGCATCGAGTTCAGCTTGACGGCCTTCCGCAAGCTTTTTATCTACCATGCCAACGCCGATGGCGTCTCGTACTTTACTGGGCAGGGGCTCAAGGTATGCGAGACGCCCAACAAGAACCACCATTGGCTCACTCGCTTCGTCTTCATCCGGGGAGACCGAGCTGACTTCGGCGGCATCCCTCTCGCGCCGGTTTCTCCGCCAGAGAGTTTCTACGCAACCCCCCAAGTCAGTGGCCCAGAGAAGCTGTTGTGCGAGTACTTAGTCGGCAAGAATTTCGAGGTCAACTTCTTGCGGCGAGGCCTCGACTCGCTTCTCCCAGTGCTCCCTGGTGAAGGTATTCTCATTCGTTTGTTCTCGCGTCTCGCTATTTTTCGTCTCGCCTCTTGATAACCCTTGCTTGCTTTTAGGTGAGCGAATCGTTCCGGCCCTCCCTCCTTACAAGAGCAACATCCACCCCGCAAAGGGTCTTGATCTCGCCAACGCAGCGGCAGAGGCGGCGAGAGAGTCCCTGGCGGCCATCCCGCCGAAGAGGCCCGGAGACGACACGGTCCCCTCTCGCTCCAGCCCTCCCAAGAAGAAGATGAAGAAGGCTGTAGTTATTTCCAAGGAAAGGAGGAAAGCTCCCCAAGGGAGCCCTATTTCTATAGGGGAAACTCCGCCGCCCCTCTCGCCTAATCACCAGGCCGTCTCGCCTACTCGCGGGACGGTACTCTCTGATCAACCTGCTGCCGCCTCCAACCTGCCCGCCACGGCTTCCAACCCGCGAGCTGTTGCTCCTGAACAGGCGGCTGCCACCTCCTCTCGCGAAGGCGACTCCTCTGGCCGTCCCGCTCTTTCCTCCCATATGAATTAGAACCTGGGTCCCGTGGTTCATGATGCCATCGGCGACCCGGTTCTATTATGGGGGCGGGACGCCAACCGCGTGTCCATCTCCACCCTTCTTCCATCTTGGAAGGAGCAAGAGGTCCCTACCAGCCACGCCTTCGCCATAGGGTACGACCTCTATGGCGGCCTTGACGCCGTTTCGCCTGAGAGCGAGTCCACCAAGGACCTTGTGCTGAAAACTTGCCATCACCAAATGCGGGCCTTGGAGTTCTCGCACCGCTCCTCTCGCCGCCTCATTTATATTAATTCAAAGTGGAAGGCCAGCGAGGAAAATCTGGAGGCGGAGCGGGAGAAGTCCACCGGTCTAGCGAGAAGGTTATCAGATGCCGAGTCCCTCCTCGCGAAGGCCCCAGGAGGCGTGGTAAGCCATAACTTTTTCCTTGGGTCTTTTTCTTTTCCCATCATTCTTGGCTAATTGCTAGGTCATCCTGCAGGATGCCGAGACGGTGGAACAACTGCGCTCGCGCGTGGCGGCTTTGGAGGAGGAGGTCCGGGTATTGACAGCTGAGAACGCGCGCCTTCAGGCTGATGCACCGTCTTCGTCTCGCCGCGAGCCCTTCCGGACACCTCCGCCACATTACTCTTACGAGAAAGTCGAGGAGCAGTGCCGAGACGCTGGTGTCCGTGCGGCAGAGCTGGTGCTGCAAATGATGAAGGATCTGGGGGTTGTGAAGGATGAATCCGAGACTGTGCTGTATAGCGAGGAGAGCGATGATTCTTCATCTGGCGAGGAGGACTGATGCGCCGCCTCCAAGATTTAGAATCACTTTCTCCTCCTTTTGATGTTGTGAAAACTTTAAACCATATTTTTGTGGCATCTGCCAAGTGACGAGCGAGTGCTCATTTTTGTTGTCTCTATTTTTGTTTTCTATTTTGTGAAGTTAATCCCTGGTTTGTTTTTGCCTGCGGGACGGTGCTACCGCTTCATCTCGCCGCGTAACCTTTCTATATCTGCCTTTTTTATGTTCTACGCGAGACGGCTTCTCGACGCGCTTACGGCCTCGAGTTGACGCAATGCCTTGCCTTGCGAGTGCCCTTTCGCTACCGGCGAGACGATCCTCAAAAGCCATCCGCCGCGAGTGCCGCCAGCTGCCTTACTCCACACCCCTTTTCCTTAGTTTATTTTTTGTTCCCTAGGACTAAGCTGAGTAATGTCGCTTAAGGAGACTTTCCCCCCATCTAGCCTGCGCAGCGGATCAACCTGGGGCCGAGCCGAGCTCGGGGTGCTGATGAAGGTCTCAACTCAAAACCTATCCCCCACAGGCGAGCCTTCGGACCTGCCAGCTAGATGAGAGCCTGCGCAGCGGGTCTACCTGGGGCCGAGCCGAGCTCGGGGTGCTGATGAAGGTCTCAACTCAAAACCTATCCCCCACAGGCGATCCTTCGGACCTGCCAGCTAGATGAGAGTCTGTGCAGCGGGTCTACCTGGGCACGAGCCGAGCTCGGGGTGCCGATGAAGATCTCAAACCAAAACCTATCCCCCACAGGCGAGCCTTCAGACCTGACAGCTAGATGAGAGCCTGCGCAGCGGGTCTACCTGGGGTCGAGCCGAGCTCGGGGTGCTGATGAAGATCTCAAACCAAAACCTATCCCCCACAGGCGAGCCTTCGGACTTGCCAGCTAGATGAGAGCCTGCGCAGCGGGTCTACCTGGGCCGAGCCGAGCTCGGGGTGATGTGAAGATCTCAACTCAAAAACCTATCACCCACAGGCGAGCCTTCGGACCTGCCAGCTAGATGAGAGCCTGCCACAGCGGGTCTACCTGGGGCCGAGCCGAGCCGGGGTGCCGATGAAGATCTCAACTCAAAACCCTATCCCCCACAGGCGAGCATTCGGACCCTGACGCTAGATGAGAGCCTGCGCAGCGGGTCTACCTGGGGCGAGCCGAGCTCGGGGTGCCGATGAAGATCTCAAACCAAAACCTATCCCCCACAGGCGAGCCTTCGGACCTGCCAGCTAGATGAGAGCACCTGCGCAGCGGGTGAAGTCTACCTGGGGCCGAGCCGAGCTTGGGGTGTCGATGAAGATCTCAAACCAAAACCTATCCCCCCCACAAGCGAGCCTTCGGACCTGCCAGCTAGATGAGAGTTCTGCGCAGTGGGTCTACCTGGGTCGAGCCGAGATCGGGGTGCCGATAAAGATCTCAAACCAAAACCTATCCCCCACAGGTGAGCCTTCGGACCTGCCAGCTAGATGAGAGCCTGCGCAGCGGGTCTACCTGGGGCCGAGCCGAGCTCGGGGTGCTGATGAAGATACCTCTTCCTGTCATTAGGACTTCACGACAAATAGTGAATAAGAAATAATTTGAGAAGTATATTCTATTGATTATGCTTTGAGTACATATCCTCTGCTCTCCCTTCTCATTGGTAGAAGCGTTTTAAGTCATCCCCACTCCAGGAATGGTTCAAGGTCCTACCCTCCACATCCTGGAGGTAGTATCCCCCCGCTTTCAACACTCTCTCTATAATATAAGGTCCCTCCCAATTTGGATTGAGCTTTCCCACCGGGGCGGACCTCCCTGCCGCATCAACCTTTTTTAGTACTAGGTCTCCTTTCGCAAATTGCTTTATCCTGATATGCTTGTCGAAGTGTTTCGCCATTCGACGCTTGATCTCTTCCTGTCTGATGGCTGCCACGTCTCGCAGCTCCTCTACCAGGTCTAGTGAGAGGCGCATGCCTTCCTCGTTTTCCATCCTCCATGCCTCGTCTCCATCACATGCAGCCGCAACTCGTGGGGATCGGACCTCGAACTCCACCGGTAGTACCGCCTCACATCCATGGGAAAGCTTGAAAGGAGTCTCGCCGGTGGCCGTGTTCGGGGTTGTTCTCAGAGCCCACAGGACCGAGGGGAGCTGCTCTACCCAATTCCCTCTCAGATTCTCCACCTTCTTTTTTAGCAAGTTAACGATAATCTTGTTTGCCGCCTCCACCTGACCGTTGCTCCTGGGGTGGTGGACGGAGGCAAACCTGAGGTCGATGCCCAGCTGAGTGCAGAAGCTGATGAACTCTTCACTAGCAAACTGGGGGCCGTTATCCGTGACTATGGCCTGAGGCAGCCCGTGCCTGCAGATGATCTCCCCCCAGATGAAGTTCCTGATGACTTGGGAGGTCACCTTTGCTAGCGCCTTAACCTCCAGCCACTTGGAGAAGTAATCTATCATAACCAGGAGGAATCTTCTTTGTCCACTAGCTGGAGGGAAAGGCCCAACTAAATCCATTCCCCAAATGGCGAAAAGCCATGATGCTGTGATACTTCGGAGCCTTTGAGCTGGCAAGAGCTGGAGGGGGGCGTAGAGCTGGCATTTTCGGCACTTCCTTGCAAACTCTATCGCGTCCTTCCTCAGGGTGGGCCAGAAGTACCCATGTCTGACCACCCTTGCTTCCAATGTCTTTCCTCCGGAATGACTACCACATTCCCCGGAGTGCACCTCCTCCAGAATGTGTCTGGTTTCCTCCTCTGTCACGCATCGAGCTAGGAGACCCGAAAGTATCCTCCGGTGTAGCCCTCCTTCATGCATGAGAAAATGAGCCACCTTATAGCAAAAGTTTCTTGCCTCCTTGACCCCCTCAGGGAGGTTCCTGTCAGAAAGAAGGTAACGAAAGGATCGACCCACGAGGGCCGCCGATCCACTTCCATTAGCTCGCCTCTTCAATCACTGGATGGAATAAATCAGTCAGGGCACCCCCTTCCCAAGGTCCGAACTTAGCCAATTGATCGGCAGCAGCGTTCTCCTCTCTGGGGACATGCTGGATGGAGAACGTCCGGAACCCCCCGATGATTGTCCTCACCCTGGACAAATATTTCACCAGGGTGGGCTCCCGAGCCTCGAATTCTCCACGTATCTGAGATGCCACCACTAATGAATCTGTGAAAACCTCAACGTCCTTAATCTCGAGCTCCTTAGCCAAGCGAAGGCCGGCTATCACTGCCTCGTATTCTGCTTGGTTATTGGTTGTGGGTAAATGCAAGGCGACTGCTTGTTTTATGGTTACCCCCTGAGGACTTGTTAGTACCACACCCTGCTCCAAGGGAGTGCTTTCCCGAGGCTCCGTCGACCATTATCTTCCATGCTTCCGGTGGCCGCGACTCCTCGGCCCCGACCTCCGCGACGTAGTCTGCCAAGAAGTCGGCCACCACCTGTGCCTTAATGGCGAGCCTCGGTACGAACGAAATGTTGAATTCACTCAACTCGATAGACCACTTGGCCAGCCTACCCGAGTGCTCTACTCCTTCAAAAATCTTTCGGAGAGGATGGTCCGTCACCACCCTAATCGAATGTGCTTGGAAATATGCCGGAGCTTCTGGCTGAAACAATCAAGGCGTATGCCAGTTTTTCTAGGATAGGGTAATGAAGCTCCGCCTTCCTTAGGATCCTGCTAACATAATAAATGGGCAGCTGCTTTTTTACCTCTTCTCTGACTAGGACGGAGCTCACCGCCTCTGCTCCCACTCCTAGGTACAAGGTCAGATCTTCCCCTTCCTTTGGGATTTGAAGCAGAGGAGCCAGGGAGAGCTGCTCCTTCAGCTTTTGAAAAGCTCCCTCGCACTCCACAGTCCATTCAAATCTCTGATTCCCTCGTAGCACTTTAAAGAAAGGTGAGCACTTCTCTCTTGACCTGGAGAGGAATCTGCTAAGGCCGGCCAGCTTTCCTGTCAAGCGCTGCACCTCCTTAGCGTTTCGTGGTGATTCTAGCCCCAGAATGGCTTTTACTTTATCAGGATTAGGTTCTACCCCTGCCGAGGTCAGAAGGTGCCCAAGGAATTTCCCACGACTTGCCCCGAAAACACATTTTAAGGGGTTCAACCTCATTTTGAACTTCCTCAAGGTGGCGAACGTCTCCTCCTGATCCTGGAGATGCGAGTTCACTCCCTTGCTCTTCACCATGAGATCATCAACGTAGACTTCTAGGTTTCAACCCCTCTGGCCCTGGAAAACTCGATCAATCATCCGTTGGTATGTAGCTCCCGCATTTTTTAACCCAAAGGGCATCATGTTATAACTAAAGCACCCTTCCCTTGTGATGAAGGAGACGTCCTTGACGTCAGGAGGGTGCATCCGGATCTGATGGTAACCTAAAAAAGCATCCAGAAAACTCATAATAGAAAAACCGACGGCTGAATCAACCAGCGCGTCGATTCGAGGCAAGGGGTAGCAATCCTTAGGGCATGATTTATTTAATAAAGAAAAGTCGATACACATTCTCCATTCCCCCCCCCCCCTTCTTCACCATTACTACATTGGAGATCCAGCCTGGATACTGGATCTCTGAGATAAAGCCCGCCTCCAGGAGCTTCTTGACCTCCTCGCGAATGGGCTCCTCCAGCTTGGTGGCGATGGCTCTCATCTTCTGACGTATGGGTCGCGTCCGAGAGTCCAGATTTAGGCGGTGGTAGGCCACCTCCGCATCAATGCCCGACATGTCCGCCGCGCTCCAAGCGAAGACGTCGACGTTGCTCTGAATGCAGGCCCGCATCCGCTCCTGGTCTTCGGGGCTCAAGCCCTCGCTGATCCGCACCCTTTGTACCTGCCCCTGGCTGGTGTGGACCTCCATCTCCACCACTTCCTCGGCCACCTCCAGCCGTGACTACTCCCAGCCGTCCCCTGCTTCTTCTTCCTGCTCCGGCTCATCCTCCCCTCCTGCTCCCTCAACTTCCGTCACCTCATCCTGCTGCATCTCAATTTCCATGCCCCTCGGGCTTCCTACTCAGCCCCTTCTCCTCCCACTTCCCCCTGCCTTCCCTTCTGTGGCTCCAACTCCCGCTCCTCCGGACCTCCTGCACACCTCTTCTCTGCTCCCCCTCAATCTCCATGGCCCCCTCCGGGCTCTCCTGTTGCTGCTCAACCTCAACACCCCCCTGAGCCTCATGCCCACCTCCTCCTTGCTGCTTCTCAGTCTCCTCTCCCCCGACTTCCTCTTTGGTTCCTCCTCTCGTTTCTTCTGGGCTCACCTCTTCTTCCCTGATAGCTTCTTCTTGCGCCGCCATCTCCTTCTCCAACTCCTCCGCCTCTGTCATCCAAGATATGGTGTTAACCGCTGTAACGTAGCACTGCCTCGCCACTTTTGGATCCCCCCTGACCCAGACCTGCACCCCTCCATTGTTAAACTTGAGACATTGATGGAAAGAGGAGGGGACGCAGCGAAAGGCGCTGATGAGGGGACGCCCAAAGATGGCACTGTAGCTGCTCGGGGCGTCTACAATCACGAACCGATAATTCCACGACACGCCCCCCAACGTCACGTGCAGCCCTACTCCACCTTCCACTTCCTTTCTCTCCCCGGAGAATCCGAACAACGGTCCATCCGAGGCCAAGATCCTTTTGGTTTCCACCTGCATTTCATCGAAGGCCCTCTTAAAGATCACATTTACGGAGCTCCCATTATCCACCAGGATCTTGGAGACCGTAAAGTTTTCCACCGCTGTCTGGATCACCAAGGCGTCGCATAACGGGTCCTCATACTCTGGCATATCCTCTGAAGAGAAGGTAATTTTTTCTAGCGGGGGTGGGGTTTGGGAGGTTGAGGCTACCCCCTTCCGGAACATGGTCTGGAGGCTCCCCTTCCGGGTGGCCTCGATCCCGATCCCCCCGTGAATGGCCCCGATCCCCCCCGGGTTCCTACATCCACCCGGTCCTCGCACCTGTCTTCCGCCTCCCCTTGCTGCATTTCCACGATCCTTACCGGCGGATCCTGCCTCCTCACTCCTCTGGCCTCTCTCATCTCCAAGAATTCTGGGCACGTGGCTGTGGCGTGACCTCCCTCCTGATGGAAGTCACAGAAAGGCAACGCCACCCCACCCCTTCTTCCTTCTCCTCTTACTCTCCTTCCTCCTCGAGCTCCTCTTCCTCGACCGATCCCCATTGCCTCCTGCTGATGCTGAAAGCGATCCCTCGCTCCCTGTCTCCATGTCGGTTGATCGAAACTCCTTGGCTCCCGGAAGTTATCCCTTCCCTGGAAGCCTCCTCCTAACTCCTGGGGGCGACCCTCATGAGTCCTCCAACCTATCTGGTTGTTCGGCTCTCGGGCCCCCCGGTGATTCTGTCCTTGGTGTCCCTGGCCTCGGGGTTCCTCCCTCCGTCTCTCTTCTTTCTGCTCCCTCTGCTCCTTTTGCTTTCCCGTTCCTGTTTCCTTTGCGTCGTCCTCCGCCAACCTGGCTAACCTCCTTGCAAATGCCGGATTGGCCCTCTCAAAATCCGTCTCCTTCGCCGCCCTCTCCATAAGTTCCTCAAAAGAGAGGGGGGCATCCCTTTCAACTCCATGCTAAAGAAGTCTGGCCTCAGTCCCAGGGTGAATGCAAGCATCAGCGTATACCCAGGGACCTCCTGGACCTGGAGGATCTCCTCCTGAAACCGATCCACGTAGTGTCCCAATGTTTCATCCTGGCTCTGCCTTACCGAGAACAAGCACTCTGCCTCCTTCTTACGCTTCTTCGATGTTGAAAACCTCAATAAGAAACCCCTCCGCAGATCCTCGAAACAATAAATCGACCTTGCCGGTAACTGATGGAACCAATCTCGCACCTTCTCCTTCAAGGTGATGGCAAACAGACAACACTTAAATGCATCCGTCATTTGTCTTATCGAAACCACATCTTCAAACCACTGCACATGTTGTACCGGATCATCCTTCCCCGAGTAGTAGGACATGTCGGGCTCCCGGAACCCCTCCAGCACCGGAGCCGAGATGACAAGTTCACTGAACGGGCTCTCACCGACTGCTTGTCGAGAGGGCACGTCTCGCGGCCTCGGCTGGCTGGCTCGATCTGCGAGACCGTGCCCAGGGAAGAGCTCTCGCACAGCTGCCTCCTTCTCGCCGTCTTCTGCAGGGATCTCCTTCCTGGGACGCTGGCCTGGGAAGAGTTCTCGCGCCGCCACGTCCCTCTCACCAGCCTCCGTGGGGACCTCCTTCCCCGGGCGCTGACCAGGGGCGTTCTCGCCTAAAAGCAGGACCACCTCGATTGGGACCTGAGGCGTCGCCCACTCGCTCCTTGCCGAGAAGGCCAAGCTTATGGTTTGCATGACCTCTCGCCTGAAGTCCTCCAGCATTTTTCTCATCGCCTCTTCTACCTGGGAGGGGGAACCTCCAGAACCAGATCCTTCTCCTTCACCTCCTGCCATAGGACTAAACTCAAACTTTTCTTGAACCGGCTACTTCCACGCTCACCGCACCAGAACTGTTGAAGCCAAAATTTGACTTCGACAAATGTTCGCAAAATAGGGGCGTAGCCGGCACCTACTTGGCCTAAGCTCCGACCTCCGACTGGTCGTGAAGGACTAAGAAAAACTGGCCCAAAGCCGCAGCAGTGAGGTCCCACCGCTTACCCGGAAGATCACATAGAGCTTCCCCTCCAAAGCCAAAAGCTAGGCTTGGAGCTCCTCAGAAGACATTGCCGATGATTCCCCTTCCGAGCCTGAGAAAAAGTCCTTTTTGAAGAACCCCTATGGGCTTATTTATAGATTTCAGAATCTGAACTGCCAATAACCAAACTGCACCGGTCTAAAATTACCGGGGTACCCTTGGCTGGGTCTGCCAACAGGCAAACTCCGCTGTTCTGAGGAGCTATATGCAGTCCACTAAGGGTAAGAGGGTAAAAATACCCGGGGTAGAAGAGTAAAAACCCCTGTTTGATAGGGAAATATATAAAAGACCTCTTCTCGTCCTGGCGAGTGGAAAAGCACCTGCCGGCGAGAGAGACCCCACTGCCCGTCTCGCCGGCGCCTCTCGCCCTTTGCTGTGAGATCTTCTCGCTGCTGGAGGCTCTCTCGCCCATGGAGGCCCTCTCGCCTCTGGAGGCCCTCTCGCCTCAGGATGGGGTATCCTGCCCATTGGAGAGTCCATCATCTCGCCGCTTGCGAGTGGGCCCCCTTGCCCCATTTGCCCATCTCGACCTATTTGCTTCTTGGGGGCTCTTTGCGAGCCCGAGGTTGTACAACCACTGTCGGTGAGGTTTTGCATATTTTCAGATCCAGGAGAAACACTTTCCTGGCAGTGATTGTTTGCCACACAAATCATCGGAATGCCGCCACTGCCGTCGGTTTTTTTGTTCTTCTTCCTGGTTATCGCTTCATAGAAGGAGAGCAAACCAGAATCCAGTCCTCTGCAAGTCGTTCGTTCAGATCTGGAACGCCACCACCGTTCAGAACTTTTTTTTTCGTCACCTGGCTTGTCGCAGGACACTTCCATCTCTCTGCTTGATCAGGTCCCGGAGGAGGAGGTGACTGGCAGTTTTGGTTTGAAGTGAATACTCATTTTCAGGTACACTGCTGGTTGGTTTTTTTATTATTATTAGCAGATTCTATTTATATCAAACCATCCATCTGCTAGAGTGACCCGAAGCCCAGATTTCAAATTTTAAGAAGAGTTTCCTGGGTCCTGTTATCCAAGCTCATGATCTGTGACAACAATAATAGAACATGCAAAGTTTTGTTTTCACTTACTAAGCAAGTAACTGTTGCAATTCAGATTTCATATACATGTATATGTTTGTGCTAACCCATTTTCTTTGTAGAGGCTATACATTTAGAAAACCTTGTATGTTGGCGGGTTCTGCTAACGCGGCGGAATTCATAAAGAACAACGCATCAAAGTTACTGCGAATATCCGCCATCATGAAGCACGAGCAAGATTCTAAAAACGGTATAAATTAATTCCGCACTTCAGTTAATAGAACATGTATGTGTTTGAAGCACGAGCAATAGGTTCAGAGGGTTACACAAGGACATTTGAACGGTAGTGCAGGACTCTAGTAAGCTATTCACCCAAAGGTGGTAGTTCTACGAAAAGCTCAAGTGTGACTGTTGCTCGTTCTTGTGTGGAGAATTACTACTTGCGTGACATGTAGTCTGCCCAAAGGTGTTGCGTGTTGACACGACAGGATTCTCCGCCTAGTGTGCTATTTAGGGTTTTATAGCCACTGTTGCCCTATCTGTCACTGATTTTTCTTTTCTCGCTTTTCAGTCACCTTTACAGTCCACAACAATATGACGACTATTGAAAAACTCACTGGATCGAATTTTAAGAAGTGGAAGTCCGACATCATGTTTGCTCTCGAGATGGCGGACATAGAGATGGCCATGAATACCAACCAGCCTGCAGCCCTCACAGCAACTAGCACTCAAGCTGAGAAGGATCATTACGGTGTATGGAACAAGTCAAACAAAATCTGCTTGTTGACTATGAAGCGTTCCATTCCGGAGCACCTGCTGAGTGGTCTTCCAGACACGACCGTCGCTAGGGATTTTCTGACTGCCGTTGGGCAGAGATATAAGGTGTCTTCCAATACTGAGATTGGAACTCTGATTCAGGACCTCTTCTCCATGAGGTATTCGGGAGGAGGCGGAGTTCGTGATTATATACTGAAGATGGTCTATTACCAGACCAAACTGCAAGAGATGGAGATTACTCTCCCTGAAGCCTTGATAGTGCATCAAGCACTAAATACTCTTCCTGCGGAGTTCAGCATTTTGAAGACCACCTATAGTTCCCAGGATGAGGCATGGAAGATAAATGATCTGATCACTCGATGTATTGCTGAGGAGGAGAAACTGAAGAAGGAAAAGACGAACACTGCGTTACTCGTTGTCAAACCCTCACTTAAGAAGAAGAAGAAGTTCAGAGCTCCTTCTAAAGCTCAGTATGGACAAGCTTCAAGGAGCAAGGACACTGGTGGAAAGAAGCCTCTTAGCTGCTTCTTTTGTAAGAAGAAGGGGCACGTGAAGCACGAGTGCCTGAAATTTAAAGCTTGGATGGATAAATGTGGCTTTGCGCCTAAAGGTAACTCTTTAGCCTTTGTCCTTTGTGAATCCAATTTAATTGAAGCCCCATCTAGTTCTTGGTGGCTCGATAGTAGAGCAACTAATCATGTTGCTTACACACTGCAGGGGTTCATCAAAAGGAGGAGGCCAAGCAAGGGTGAGTGCAGACTCATGGTTGGAAACAATGCTGAGGTGGAAGTAGAGTTTATTGGAGATATTAGCTTAGTTCTTTCTTCTGGATATGAAATTATTTTAAGAGACATTTTGTATATTCCTTCGTTTAGAAGGAACTTGATTTCAGTATCTGTTTTAGATAAACTTCATTATGGTTTTAACATTTGTGGTGGTTCTATTAATATTTCTTATGAATCGCAAGTTATAGACCATTGTTCATTATCTAACGGGTTATATAGTTTATGTCTTGCTCCTACGAACATATATGCGGCCACCTATAATGTAGAACGTGTTGGCAATAAAAGACCTCTCATTAAGGAGCAGTCCTTCATACTATGGCATAAAAGGTTAGGTCATATCTGTAGGGAAAGAGTAGAAAGATTAATTAAGGAAAACATTCTCCCTACTCTAGACTTTAGTGACCTAGAGACATGCGTGGACTGTTGTAGAGGGAAGATGACCAAGATTAAGAAGAAGGGCTCAACTTGTAGTTCAAGTGTGTTAGAGGTTATTCATACGGACATCAGTGGTCCTTATTCCACTACCCTCTGTAGGAACACCTATTTTATTACATTCATTGATGACTACTCCCGTTTTGGCTATTTGTACTTAATTAAGGAGAAGTCTGAATCTCTTGAAAAGTTCAAGATTTTCAAGACTGAAGTTGAGAAACAAATAGGGAAAGACATCAAGATTGTTAGGTCTGATAGAGGTGGCGAGTATTTTGGTAAACATGATGCCTCCGGGCAACATAAAGGTCCGTTTGCCAGATACTTGGAGAGCTGTGGCATTGTTGCCCTGTACTCCATGCCGGGTAGTCCTGAGCAGAATGGTGTGGCCGAAAGGCGTAATCGCACCCTTAAGGAAATGATGAGGAGCATGATGAGTAGAACGAATCTTTCTGAATTTTTATGGGGTGAGGCGCTTAAGACTGCAGTGTATATCCTTAATAGAGTCCCGTCTAAGTCAGTACCTAAAACCCCTTTTGAGTTGTGGACTGGTAGACGACCCAACCTTAATCATTTACGTGTCTGGGGTTGTCCTGCAGAAGTCCGTTTATACAACCCATCAGAAAGTAAGATTTCCCCTAGGTCTTACGTTGCTATTTCATTGGCTACCCAGATCACTCCAAGGGATTTAAGTTCTATTCCCCTTTATGAGGACCCAGAATTGTGGAGTCACAAACAACTAAATTTTTAGAATGGGATGTCGCTGATGAACCTAGTTGCTCTCGTCCTATTAGTGAAGTCAAGGAAGTTGTGCCCATTAATTTATCTGTGCCCTTGATAAGAGATCCTGCGGTGCCTGAACCCGTGACGGAACAAGTGGATGATATGGAAGCAGTCTTACCACCGATTCCAGTTGAGGTTCCTCCTCATGTTCAGGAGGTTCATCCACCTGCCAGGAGATATATTAGGCAGAGAAGTCCTGCAATTTCCTCAGACTATGAAGTCTATTTAGGAGAGAGTGATTATGACATTGGTCAAGTAGTTGACCCAGTGACATTTAATGAAGCTGTGTCTGGACCTCAAGTTGATCTGTGGTGGGATGCGATGAAAGACGAGATGGAGTCTATGAAGCTGAATAAGGTTTGGGAGTTGGTTGAGTTACCCAAAGGCTGTAGGCTCATTGGTTCTAAATGAGTGTTTAAGACCAAGAAGGACTCTAAAGGAAAGGTCGAGCGATTTAAAGCTAGACTGGTAGCCAAGGGATTTACGCAGAGGGAAGGAATCGATTATCATGAGACCTTTTCTCCCGTTTCCTCTAAAGACTCTTTCAGAGTGATAATGACATTAGTAGCTCATTATGATTTGGAGCTACACCAGATGGATGTAAAGACCGCATTCCTAAATGGCGATCTTGCCGAGGAGGTCTATATGGTGCAAACTGAGGGATTTAAGTCTGGTCATTCTGATCAACTTGTATGTAAACTTAACAAATCCCTATATGGTCTGAAGCAAGCTTCTAGACAGTGGTATTTGAAATTTGATGAGATAATTACTTCTTTTGGTTTTGTAGAAAATAAGGTAGACCGTTGCATATATCTCAAGATCAGTGGGAGCAGATTCATCTTCTTAATTCTTTATGTAGATGACATTTTGCTTACGAGAAGTGATTTGGCATTATTGCATAAATCTAAGCAATTTCTGTCAAAATACTTTGATATGAAAGATCTTGGAGAAGCATCCTTCGTTCTAGGGATTGAGATCATTAGGGACCGATCTCACTATTCATTAGCACTATCTCAGAAAGCCTATATCGAGCGCGTACTTGAGAGATTTAGCATGCTCGGTTGTAAGTCTGGTGAAGTACCTATGCTTAAAGGTGATAAGCTCAGCTTATCACAATGCCCCAGGAACGACATAGAGAGAGAGAGCATGAAGGATATACCTTATGCTAGTGTGGTAGGCAGCTTAATGTATGCCCAAGTCTGTACCAGACCGAACATTGCCTTCGCAGTGGGACTTTTAGGCAGATATCAGTCGAACCCAGGACCTGATCATTGGGTGGCTGCTAAGAAAGTCCTAAGGTATTTAAAAGGAACTCAGGATGTAAAGTTAATCTACCATAGAGTTCAAAACCTTGAATTAGTGGGGTATACAGATTCTGATTTTGCCGGGTGTGAGGACGATAGGAAGTCTACTTCAGGTTATATATTTAAGTTTGTTGATGGGGCCGTTTCGTGGAAGAGTGTCAAGCAGACACTCGTCACTTCATCCACAATGCATGCGGAGTTCGTTGCCCTCTTTGGAGCTTCTACTCACGCAGTGTGGCTTAAGAATTTCATTACAGAGTTAAAGGTTGTTGATTCTATAGCTGGACCCATCCGGATGTACTGTGATAACATTTCTGCAGTTATGTTCTCGATGAACAATAAAAATATCACAGGGTCCAAACATATGGAAATTAAATTCTTGACCGTTAAGGAATTGGTCAAGAAGGGTGACATTTTAGTGGAGCATTTAGGGACAGATGACATGTGGGCCGATCCACTTATTAAAGGACTTCGCCCTAACGTGTTTCAAAAACATGTTATTAATATGGGGCTTAAAGAGTCGATCGATGTGCTTGTTTAGTGGAAGGCTACATGAAGCTCCAATTAAGTTTTCTGTCATTTACATTGCACTTGATTTAATTCATTAATAATTAAAGAATATTCATTCAACAATATTATTAAGTTTCAATATTTCTTGAGTTTATGTGACACGTCACAATTTGTTCAAAGTCTCATGACTTGTGTCAGTCGGAGCATAAGGCCTAGGACACTTCATTTGAATTATGGCCTGTAGTATGTCTTTTGACGCATGAATTTTGAAATCTTAAGGTTAGACATACTTGTTTTTTTGAACACTTAAGAACTTCTCGCAGCATGATTTAGTGCATTCATTTGAGAAGTTTGGTTGACCACCAAATCAGAATAACTTTCATGTGCACACTTTCAGTGTGTTGTTCTATGTTTTATTTGACCGCGCTTTGTCCATGTCGATTAGATCTGTAACCTGCTGTGACCATGGAAGGTCCCGTGTCGCTCAATGATGCGGTTGCCGACATGATTCAGAGTGAAGGATTTGATTGGACCGGATTGACGTGAGAGTAGACTTAATATCGCGTTCGCTAACTGGTACCCTTAAGTTTTGTGAAGATTTTATCGGAATGTCATGAGTTACGATGAACACAAGTCCAAGTGGGAGAATGTTGGGAATTTTCTGTTAGGTGGACTCGATTCATCGATGCGATCCGTTAAAGTTGTACGCGTATATTTGGTCTATTCGGACTCTTACAAGCGCGAGTTAATTCAGCCGCGCGAATGGTCGAAGCCTGTGATAGGTGGGCCCGACCGTCTCGTAATTTCAGTCGCGAGTTCGGTCTCGCTCTTGGCATATGAATGGACATGAAATTTGAATCTCAATTGGTCTCATGAGATTAAATTTATTTGGATTGTATTTTGGGAGTTACGAGAATTGATTGCTCTACTTTAGTAACTCCCAAAGGGCCTACCTATTAAGCTCAATATTCTATTCCTTTCTAACTCTCCCATTCCCGTGAACAAGAGTGAAACCGCTGCTCCTCTTCCTCTTTGCAAAAACTGCCGGCCCTAGGCACTATCCATCCAGATCCAGGAAAAGCTTCTTCCCGGGGCCGTTGGCTGTTTTTCTGCCCAAACCATCGGGCGTTCTTCCTTCTTTTTTGATTCATAGGAGAAGTGCCGACCACCACTGTCGGTGAGGTTTTGCATATTTTCAGATCCAGGAGAAACACTTTCCTGGTGGTGATTGTTTGCCACACAAATCATCGGAACGCCTCCACTGCCGTCGTTTTTTTTGTTCCTCTTCCTGGTTATCGCTTCATAGAAGGAGAGCATACCAGAATCCAGTCCTCTGCAAGTCGTTCGTTCAGATCTGGAACGCCACCACCGTTCAGAACTTTTTTTTCTTCACCTGGCTTGTCGCAAGACACTTCCATCTCTCTGCTTGATCAGGTCCCGGAGGAGAAGGTGACTGGCAGTTTTGGTTTGAAGTGAATACTCATTTTCAGGTACACTGTTGGTTGGTTTTTTTATTATTATTAGCAGATTCTATTTATATCAAACCATCCATCTGTTAGAGTGACCCGAAGCCCAGATTTCAAATTTTAAGAAGAGTTTCCTGGGTCCTGTTATCCAAGCTCATGATCTGTGACAACAATAATAGAACATGCAAAGTTTTGTTCTCACTTACTAACCAAGTAACTGTTGCAATTTAGATTTCACATGTATGTATGTGTTTGTGCTAACCCATTTTTCTTTGTAGAGACTATACATTTAAAAAACCTTGTATGTTGGCGGGTTCTGCTAACGCGGCGGAATTCATAAAGAACAACGCATCAAAGTTGCTGCGAATATCCGCCATCATGAAGCACGAGCAAGATTCTAAAAAAACGGTATAAATTAATTCCGCACTTCAGTTACATTTCATTTTAGCTCGCTTGAATTTTGTGTTATTAATCTAGAAAAATAAATTTAGAATAAACTCCAATTTGAGATTAATATAGTTTGGTTATAACGATCCTGTAGAATTGTGCGTTGTTACATTAAGTAGAATTTCAAATAACACATATTCCTCGTAGTGACGCGCACTTCTAATTTTATAACATCTGCAACTTGATTGAAACCCTCCTCCACCTAAAGCTTGATTGAAACCATGAACGGCAGCCCCCAACACGCCGTCCTCCTCCAGCAGCTGATTGGCACAATATCAAAGCTCCTCGATCCGAAGCCTCCTTCGTCAAGAATTTTTCAACCTGAAGCCGATTCCAAACCATCTCTTCATCTGACATAGATAGAAAATTGAGGTTGCTCTCGAATCCTTCCTCCTCCTCGGGTTCTTCCTGTCGCGAGACCAATCTCGTTCCTCCCTCGCGAGCTCATGGCATCTCTGTGATCAATCATGCTCACAACTTCGGCGCAAAGGACACGAGGGATCGCTACTTCGGCTTCCCCATCAGATCGATGACTTCCGCCTCTCTTCACTCGTGTGGGCTTCTGCTTCGCACCACCCCTTCCCGTTCGTGATCCCCCTTTATTTGCTTGGAAGCCGCCCTCTTCTCTGCTTCAAAGGAAGGCCAGCTAAGCACGGCTTAGAAGGTCTCCTCCTCTTCTTTGATTCCTGAAGCACCGATCCCTGCGGTAAACCCTTCCTTTACCTCCATCAATTTTTACCCTTATCTTCATCATGACCCTCCTTTGCCTCCTTGACTCCTGCTGCATTTGCATTCAACTGAATGTCTCCATCTCAGTGGTAATCCCATTACCCCTTCAAAATTTAGGCAAACTGTCCCATCAACTATTGTATGCGCAAAACTCCACTTTGCCCACTACAGCAAAAAAAGCTCATCCTTCATGCACGGTACGAATGAATCTGGACAAAATACCTTGGACCAATGTGGGCGATTTTTCAAGTCTCTCTGTTTATTAACTCAATTAGTGGTATTTATTCTACTTTATTTTGTTCATTTTTATATGAATTATTATGTGTATGCTTTTAAAGAGGGAGACTTTGAGAATATTCATGACCACCATTACATTCATGTATTACCAAACGTTTAAAACAGTTTTCGATAGGAGTCCATCGGATCGTGCACAGGATGGAGCGGGACCCACGTTCATTTATTCCCGCCGGAAGACGTGATCAGATCGCCGATCCGACCCCGCGGCTGCGTCCGGCACGTCGCCGCGAATCAAAATCATATATTTATGTATTTTTTTGGACATGTGTTTAGTTTATTTTGGGGCAAACCCACCGGCCAATTATAGCCGTTTGATGAGATGCCCTAATGCTTGTTTCTTATAAATAGGATTAGGAGGGCTGATTTTAGGTTTTCATTGCTGAAGTTGGAGAGGTCTTCTTCCCTACTTCCGGTGGTCATCTCGCGGTGCCGACGCCGTGGACCCTTGGTGCCGACGCCTTGGGGTAAGTCTTCATATTATTCTCCCCCCTTCCTCCACCTACCTGCAGCCAGCCCGCCGCCCCTTCCTCCACCTACCTGCAGCCAGCCCGCCGCCACTTCCTCCGCCTACCTGCAGCCAGCCGCAGCCCCTTCCTCCGCCTACCTGCAGCCAGCCGCAGCCCCTTCCTCCGCCTACCCGCAACCAGCCCGCAGCCCCTTCCTCCGCCTCCCCGCAGCCCGCCAACCCACCTTCCCCCTTCTTAAACCCGTGGAGCCACCTTCCTTAACCCCTTTCTCACTATTCCCAACGATCCGGGTTCTAGTTGCCCCGATCTACCCTCCCATCACCCGATCTACTCTCCCTAACCCGGATCCGACTCTCCATTACCGGATCCGCCCTCCCGAGTCCGGATCTACGTGTATTCTTCTGGATTCACCCGTTTCCTCTCTGATCCCTTCATCCACCACCAAAACAGCCCCAACCGCTATCTCCACCTCCGGTTCCACTACCCGGCATCCGATCTATGCCACCCGAGCCCTCCACCTCCATTGCCCAAAATTAGCCCCTAGTCTCGAGTTATCTTTGTGATTTGGTTGTACTTTTCTTGGTATTATTATTGGCTAATCTCATATTTGCTTGGAGCTTGTTTGAGTTATTTTGGCGCCGATTGATTGTTAACTTGCAGGAGGATCACTTCGCCGCGCGCGCTTCGCTTTTGGCCCTCCGAGTGGAGGAAAGCCAACAAAGAAATTCGCTCAATATTAAAAAAATAATTTTGTTGCAATTGTTTGCTTGTGGCGTTACTAATTGTCATTGCTCAATTAATTTGTTGCGAGAACCGATGGTTGTGTTGCATATAGAGTCTAGGTGGTGCACCCCATAGCCTACCCTACATCAGTTTTTCCGTTCATGACCACAAAAATCATAATTCTTCCAAACGTCAGTTCACAAACCACGGTTCACGACCACTCCATTCACAAACCACGGTTCATGACCACAATGTTCTTGACCACCACCACCGCACCAAACAAGCCCTAAATGTGTGTTAATTATGATGCAATTAAAATGAGAATGTCAAGGAAGAATTTGTAGAAGAAAAAATGGTAAGAATGTTTTAGTGATGTGTATACCAGAGAAAAGAGGCATTGGTGATTTCACCATATAACGAATAATATATATCTATGAATGACACAACATGCCAAACAAAGGGTGGGAAATGCATCCCTCAAATGGGTAGATAAAATTAGCATTGAAGAATTAGAAAGGAAAAGGTATATTCCAACAGTACTAGGATTAGAAGTTGTTAAAATGGGATAAAATAGGCAAACGCCATCTCTAAGCAAGAATGGAAGCAAAATGTATGAACTAATGCAAAATGAGAATTCCTAAAGCCAATCTGATAAATTTAAGATAAGGGTGATAATGAAAATGACATGTATAAGACTGCACTCATTTGACAGAAGGTAATTTAGGTTTCCTTAAATGGTTCAGAATGAAAAGGTTTCAGTATAACATCTAAAATCAAAGTCCAAGGAACAACCAAAGAACCAGGGTATGTAACAACACTTTACAATCACTACATATACAAAAGGGCAGCCCGGTGCACAAAGCATCCCCATGCAGTGAGGGCCAGGGGAAGGGTCCCACCACATAGGTGAAATGTAAGAAAATCTTACCCTGCATTTTTGCAAGAGGCTGCTGCTTTCAGGACTCAAACACATGACCTCAAGGTCACAAGAAGACACTTTAACCAGTGCGCCAAAGGCTCCCCTTCAATCGCTATATGCACAATTTGAATAAAATTCATTACCTATGTGATCTCCGTAGGAGGAAACAACTTGAACACACGGAAAAGAACAAAGTTTGCAACATGGCATAACTTGGGCTTTGTATTCCACTCTCGAACATATTCAAGAAGAACTAGAAGTTCTTCCTTCCCGAGATTGAGGAGAGATTTTTCAACTGGATCAACATCATCTCTCCTACAAAGTCTATCAAATGAGAAGCCAAGGAAAAATTAGCATCAAAGCAAAGACAAATAACTTCTGCAAACCTGCAAAGTTGAGAGAACAATTCAAAAAGCTTGTGTGGTCTCCTCAATTCGAATGCAAGTTGGATTGCTTTGGGATAATCAGCATCTGTAACGGCATTTTCCAGTTCTTGACCTCTAAGAATTGCATCGGCCTGTATGATCGATAAAAAAAACAACTATTAGCAACGGAAACTGCTGGAGTTATTATGGTGACCGGGCCCCACCAGCATTGGAGTTGGCATTTCTTTTATGATTGTTTTAAATAGGTAGATGAGAGGTTGCATTAATTTGGTAGGTGAGAAGTTGTGTATTTATGATGAGAGAGTTTTTTCTTGTTTTCTTTTGCCTATATAAAGGCCCTCTTGTACATGTTTGAAGTTTGATGAATAGAGAGATAAACTCCCAAACCTTTGTTCCCGTTTAGAGAGAGAAAGTAGGAAGCGCCGCAGCGCTGGTGTTTCTGTCCGGGCGGCTTGAAGTTGAAGCCGCGCGGTCTGGTGAGCGCGCAGCGAGTGAGAGCCCGCGAGCTTTGTGTGACTCGCGTGTCAAGTGATCTCGGCAGGGGGAGCTCGCAGAGCGGGTGGAGCTCTCGCAGGTGGAGCTCGCGCGGGTGCAGGTCGCAAGTTGGGCGGTCAAGCTGCGAGTGGGGTGCAGGCTCGCCTGGTGTTTTAGGCGCGAGGTGGTGAAGGAGATCTCGCTGGGTTGAGCTCGCGAGTGGTGGCGGGAGCTCGCTCGCGAGAGGCGGCACTCGCTATAGAGGGAAGGAGCCCGCGCGGTTTGTTGCGGTCTCGCCGGGGTGTAATCGCGCGACCTGGCGGACTCGCCAAGTTGGTACTCGCTTATTAGGGGAGGTCGCGCGGTTTGACTTGGCGGGCTCGTTTTTGGTGTTGACTTGTGGTGCCAAGTGAAGTCATTTGTGGTTTGGGATCGAGCGGGAACCCATACACGTTTCCAACAAGTGGTATCAGAGCCAGGTTCGGACCCTCGGGAGTTTTGAAGTAGGGGAGAGATGGAGTTTGGAGGTGCCGTGGCGGGGCAGGTCCCCAAGTTGAGCAAAACAAACTATGGAAACTGGAGTATACAGATGCGAGTGTTGCTCGCCTCTAAAGAGCTATGGGATGTTGTGGAAGACGGTGTTGAGGTGCTTACTGCCGAAGCAGAAGCTGCGTTGACTAACGCTCAAAGGATGGCGGTTAGAGAAACCAAGAAGAGGGACAAGAAGGCATTGTTCATTTTGTACCAAGGTGTAGATGAAGCTACATTTGAAAAGATCTCGGACTCCGAGACTTCGAAGGAGGCATGGGAGATCTTGCAGCGCTCCATGCAGGGAGTAGACAAGGCCAAGAAGGTTAAGTTGCAATCCCTCCGGGGCCAGTATGAGATGATGAGGATGCAAGGGTCGGAGAAGGTTGGCGACTATGTGACCCGTCTGCGGACGCTCACAAATGAGATGAAGAGAAACGGGGAGACGATAGACGAGGTCAGCTTCATGGAGAAGCTCCTGCGTTCTATGTCTAAGAAGTTTCGACACGTGGTGGTGGCCATCGAAGAATCGAAGGACCTCACAGTGATGACGGCGGATGAACTGATAGGTTCGCTACAAGCACATGAGTATCGGATGGTGCAAGATGAGGAGGAGTCGAGTGGCTTGGGGAAAGCACTTCAGACTCAACTCAATTTTGGAGAGAGTTCAGGAAGAGGAGGAGACCAGCGTGGTCGAGGCTACCAAGGCAGAGGTAGAGGAGGAAGAGGTGGAAGAGACTTTGGAAGAAATCAGTTCAACCAGGGAGCGGTAGAGCAACATCATGGTTGGAGGCAAGATGCAGGAGGTAGAGGAAGAGGCCAAGGCAGAGGTCAAGGCAGAGGACAGGGAAGAGACCAGGGAAGAAGTCAAAGAGGAGGAAGAGATATGTCCCAAACTCAATGTTACAACTATAACAAGTTTGGACATATGAGTTACGACTGCTGGGCTCCCAGGAAAGGTGGTGAAGCCAACCACTATGCGGAGGCTAGCAACACGGGTGGAGACCCGATGATGTTCCTTACTATCCAAGGCGCTGCAGGAGGGAGGAATGGAGTGTGGTACCTAGATACTGGAGCAAGTAATCACATGTGTGGTGATAAGGAGCTATTCACCAGCCTTGAGCCGAATGGAGGAGATGTCAGTTTTGGCGACGCCTCGAAGATCTCTGTGGAAGGAAGAGGAGTGATCGCGGTGACGATGAATGGGAAGGAGGTGCTCATCAACGACGTCTTCTATGTACCGGGCTTGAGGAGTAACATCCTAAGTCTTGGACAGCTGGTGGAGAAGGGCTATCGCGTCCTGTTGAGGGATAGCACCTTAGCGATGAAGGATAGCCAAGGAAGAGAGGTGGTAAGAGTGAAGATGGCGACGAACCGCCTCTTCCCTCTAAGTTTGGATGCCAAGGAGACGACATGTCTTGCGAAGACAGGAGAAGAGGAGGAAGCTTGGCTGTGGCACCACCGGATGGGGCATCTGGGGTTCACAGGCCTGAAGCTGTTGTCTGGATCTAAGATGGTGGAAGGGCTGCCTATGATCACACCTCCTCAAAGGGTCTGTGAGGCATGCACGAAGGGAAGCATAGGAGAGAAACTTTCGAGGGTGGCAAGTCCCGGAGAGCAACAAGGCCATTGGAGTTAGTTCACTCGGACATCGCTGGTCCGTTTGAGACTACTTCAATAGGTGGAAGCAGATACTACATCACGTTCACCGACGACTTCAGTAGGAAATGTTGGGTATACTTTCTGAAGGAGAAGGCAGAAGCTCTGGACAAGTTCCAAGAGTTCAAGGCGATGGCTGAGAAGGAAGTTGGGCAACCACTGAAGGTGCTCCGGACAGATAGAGGAGGGGAGTACACCTCTAAGCTGTTTGATGACTACTGCAGAGAATGGGGGATCTCACACCAGCTGACGGCGGCGTACTCGCCTCAACAAAACGGAGTGGCGGAAAGGAAGAACCTAACCATTATGAACATGGCGAGGAGCATGGTGAAGGGCAAGGGGTTGCCAAAGAAGTACTGGGCGGAAGCAGTATAGGTAGCGGTGTACTTGCTAAACCGTTGCCCAACCAAGAGTGTGAAGTTCAAGACTCCATTCGAAGCTTGGTGTGGGAGGAAGCCCAGTGTGAAGCACCTGAGAGTCTTCGGGTGTGTAGCTTATGCTCACATCCCGGACCAGAGGAGGAGGAAGCTGGACGATAGAAGTGAGAAGTGCATTTTTGTAGGCTACGCTCCTGCGAGCAAAGCTTACAAGTTGTACAACCCGGAGACGGAGAAGACCATTATTTCACGAGATGTGGTGTTTGAAGAAGGAAGCTGCTGGAGCTGGAATGAGGAGGTGAAGAACACCAATGGGATGTTCTACGAGGATGATGAAGAAGGTGGAGAAGAGGCTGAAGCGGAGATGAGTGGAGCTGAGCCACCATCACCACCAAGCGGTGGTCCAGGGGGAGCTCTCACCCCTTACTCAAGTGGAGCAAGTTCGAGCAGAGGAGGATCCGGTGGAGCAAGTACCAGTGGAACTAAGGATGATCGTCCTCACCCTCGGACTAGGAGTTTGGAGGAGATCTATGAAGAGACGGCTGCAACCCATAACAACTTTTCTTTATACTGTTTGCTTGCAGATGTTGAGCCGTGCTCCTACGATGAAGCTGCGAAGGAGAAAAGCTGGAGGAAGGCGATGGATGCGGAGATCGCCTCCATCAAGAAGAACGATACCTGGAAGCTGGTAGATGCACCTGCAGGCCACAAACCCCTCGGGGTGAAGTGGGTGTATAAGGTGAAGAAAAATAAAGATGGGGCGTGGAGAAGTACAAGGCGAGGCTAGTCGTGAAGGGCTACCGCCAAGTTCAGGGAGTGAACTATGATGAAGTCTTCGCACCGGTAGCGCGGATAGATACCATCCGGCTGATCATCGCGCTAGCCGCACATCACGGGTGGAAGATAATGCAGATGGACGTGGTCTCCGCTTATTTGAACGGCTACCTGGAGGAGGACGTATACATCGAGCAGCCTCCAGGGTACGTGGCGAAAGGGCAGGAGAGAAAGGTCTGCAAGCTTGACAAGGCACTCTACGGACTGAAGCAGGGAGCTAGAGCTTGGAACGGCAGGATAGATGCTTACTTACAGAAGCATGGCTATCAGAAGTGCCCCTATGAGTATGCTGTGTACACCAAGGTAGACAAGGATGGAGGCATGATGATTATCTGCTTATACGTGGATGACATAATCTTCACAGGGAACAATGCTGGAATGTATGAAGAGTTCCGGGGTATGATGAAGAGAGAGTTCGAAATGACGGACTTGGGTGAGCTGAACTACTTTCTGGGAGTAGAGGTGCAGCAGAGTGAAGACGGGATCTTCATATCCCAAAAAAAGTATGCTGAGGAGATCCTAAAGAAGTTCAGGATGGAGAACAACAAACCTATCTCCACCCCTGCCGACCCTGGACTGAAGTTGAGCAAGGATTCAAGGGAAGGAGCGGTGGACTCCACGTTTTTCAAAAGTTTGGTGGGGAGTCTACGCTACTTGACCTTCACCCGACCGGACATCATGTATGCAGTCGGAGTGGTGAGCAGGCATATGGAGGAGCCAAAGGAAGACCACTTAACGGCAGCGAAGAGGATCCTGAGGTACATCAACGGGACAAGAGGTCACGGGCTGAAGTACTCCACTGGAGAGGAGCTGAAGTTAGTGGGATACTCCGACAGTGACTATGGAGGCGATGTGAACGATCGGAAGAGCACTTCCGGATATGCTTTCAACATGGGAACGAGAGTGTTCTCTTGGAGCTCGAAGAAGCAGGCAACGATAGCTCTATCGTCCTGCGAGGCAGAGTATATTGCAGCAGCAGCTGGCACCTGCCAAGCCATCTGGTTAAGGAATCTGTTGGAGAGCTTGCAGCATGGAGTGGATGGGCCAACGACTATGTTGGTGGACAACATGTCGGCCATCCAGCTCGCGAAGAACCCGGTACTACATGGAAGAAGCAAGCACATCGAGACGAGGTATCATTTCCTAAGGGAGCAGGTAGAGTTGAAGACAGTGGAAGTGAAGTATTGCCCGACCGGAGAGCAAGTCGCGGACATCTTCACCAAGGCATTGAAGGTGGACACGTTCCTGAAGCTCAAAGGCAAACTCGGCATGTGCTGCCAAGTTTGAGGGGGAGTTTGCTGGAGTTATTATGGTGACCGGGCCCCACCAGCATTGGAGTTGGCATTTCTTTTATGATTGTTTTAAATAGGTAGATGAGAGGTTGCATTAATTTGGTAGGTGAGAAGTTGTGTATTTATGATGAGAGAGTTTTTTCTTGTTTTCTTTTGCCTATATAAAAGCCCTCTTGTACATGTTTGAAGTTTGATGAATAGAGAGATAAACTCCCAAACCTTTGTTCCCGTTTAGAGAGAGAAAGTAGGAAGCGCCGCAGCGCTGGTGTTTCTGTCCGGGCGGCTTGAAGTTGAAGCCGCGCGGTCTGGTGAGCGCGCAGCGAGTGAGAGCCCGCGAGCTTTGTGTGACTCGCGTGTCAAGTGATCTCGGCAGGGGGAGCTCGCAGAGCGGGTGGAGCTCTCGCAGGTGGAGCTCGCGCGGGTGCAGGTCGCAAGTTGGGCGGTCAAGCTGCGAGTGGGGTGCAGGCTCGCCTGGTGTTTTAGGCGCGAGGTGGTGAAGGAGATCTCGCTGGGTTGAGCTCGCGAGTGGTGGCGGGAGCTCGCTCGCGAGAGGCGGCACTCGCTATAGAGGGAAGGAGCCCGCGCGGTTTGTTGCGGTCTCGCCGGGGTGTAATCGCGCGACCTGGCGGACTCGCCAAGTTGGTACTCGCTTATTAGGGGAGGTCGCGCGGTTTGACTTGGCGGGCTCGTTTTTGGTGTTGACTTGTGGTGCCAAGTGAAGTCATTTGTGGTTTGGGATCGAGCGGGAACCCATACACGTTTCCAACAAAAAACAATAAAAAAGAAGATATAATCAATACAGATAATGAAGGAAAATTGAGGTTGTCATGGTACACAAGAATGAAGGGTTGGTTAACAATAATGACCACCCAGATTAGGAAAAGGCACTTACTTCCTTCTGGAAAATCTCCTCTTTATCTAAAGCAGTGCTGTCAGGCCATAAATTAATAACTGCATCTTCTCCGCCACTAGCCAGCATTTCAGACTTCCTGCCAATAGCTAATGCCCAGATCTGTATATTTAAGAAAATAAAAATGAACATTGTTGAAAGAAGAAAACATGTACATTCAAATATATGCATTAAGGCTTCTATTAAACAGATGAAAACTTTTTCCCTATGATAAATCGCTATGAAGTACGGACACTTACAATGTCCATACAGATCATATCTAAAACATTCCAGAGTCAGCAAACTCTCGGAAACTCATCCTCAAAACTCTCGGAAACCCACTCCTGAAACTCTCGGAAACTTTTTTCTTTAAATTTTAAATGAAAAACTCATGCATACTCGCATATACTTTGAATACTCTCACAGACGGATACGAATGAGAATATTCAAAAATGCTCGGAAATTGTGTATATTGTAATGCTTATATGAAAAAAGATATGTGAAAGAGAAGGTGTTAGATGATAAGTGATGGGAATCGATTAATTCAATATCTTCGTTCGCGACTCGTGTCTATGATATGATATGACAAACTCCGTCTTCATTTAATATATGATTATATGACATAATTATTTCTGGCATGGATGTTACACATCTTCATAATAATTTGTATTTAAATTTAAATAATTGAAAATTCAAAAATATAACTCGTATCCTAGGTGTTAGGAAAATCAGGTATCATGCATCCATATCATATCGTATCTTTACAGTTGTAGAGGAAGTGAGCAAATATTTCCACAAGGAGTCTTCAAGATATTTCAAAGTTCGAACATTTTCCAAATATGATATCACTTCGAACAGCTAAACAAACTGTAATATCACAAACACAAGACAAAACAATAAAATTACCGATCACATAAACGCATTCAAAAGACGGGAAAAAAATCATAAATGAACAAGTCGCACATTCAGATTTGCATAAAGTACGATTATCACTTCTAATTTATATGGTAGCATGAAGACAGAATAAGAAGAAAAAGGCTACCTTCTCATCATGCTGATCATAAGTAGCAATGCACTCATTAGACTTAATTGTCCACAACTTGACCAATCCATCAAAACCTGAAATACAACAAATCAATGAACTCCTGATAGATGTCAAAGGGCTATTTAGTTAAAAGTGGAAAAGGACTGTCCAATACCACAAGAAACAAATTGAGCGCCACGTGTAAGGAACGAAGCACGAGAAACGCCTGCAGTGTGGCCTTCAAATGTTTTCAAACATGAACCATCAGAAACTGCCCAAATTTTAATGGTCATATCACTCGAAGATGTTATAACGCATTGGTCAACTGTAGGAACTTTGTGTTGGAGCATGCATTCTGCATCTCTTGGTTTGAGAATAACAAATACAGTGATGTATTTGATCAACTCTTTTGTGTGTTTATAATGTGCAGGTTGTACATGTTGAATGAGAAGACAAGTTGTTGGATCCCTAGTTGATTTGGGCTAGGTTCACTAGCTTAGGATGTGACCCATCATGTATAGCCAGAGTCAAGTTTGTGTCCTATAGTCTAGGCCAAGTCCCTAGAGTCAACATCAGATGGACCAGCTATATTCAAGACCTTCAGAGACTCCAGACTTAGAAGTTTTCAAGACTAAGTCAAATGAGTTCAACGTTCGTCGAACTCAGCTCGACGAAAGGTGTTCTGCGCTCGACGATCGTGAGACAATTCTTAGTGCTGAGCTCGACGATCCATGTTCTCTGTTCGACGAAAACTGAGTTTCTACATCAAGCCAAAGGCTCTGTTTGGGACAGCTCTGGCGGATTGAAAAGCTGCTGTCCGGATAGAGCTGTTTTAAAATAGATCTATGGGGAGCAGTTTTGAAAAGCTGCAGAGTGTTTGGGTGTCCTGTGCAGAAGTGCGCTCGGAATCGCCGGAGGAAGGACGTCGGGGGCTCGGAATCGCCGGAGGAAGGCCGTCCGGGGCTCGGAATCGCCGGAGGAAGGCCGTCCGGCCTCTAAGCATGTTCCAACTGAAGAAACCATTAGATTTCCAAAACCTGTGAGAGAGAAAGCTATTTTGCAGGAGCAGAAGCTGGGGGAGAGGAGATTTCTGAAAAGCTGCAAAACAGCTCCAGATTTTTGAAAAGCTCTTCACAGGGAGCTGTCCCAAACACATATAAAGCAGCTCTGGCGGCTGGAATAGAGATTTTCCAGCCGCCAGAGCTGCGCCAAACAGACCCAAAGTCAGGACAACTTCAGAATTTTTCTAAGTCCAGCTTCAAGCTTTGGTCGACGAACTAGATTCTGAGCTCGACGAACTTGGACCTCAAGTTCTCAGCTTCTCAGGTTGACGAATGCAGTTCTCTACTCGACGAATTCTGGATTTAGAGGATTTGTGTCGACACTTAGGGTTTATGTCGACACCAGACAATTTGTGTCGACACCAGACAATTTGTGTCGACACCAGGATTTCAGTCAACACCAATTCATGTCGACACCAGAAGATTTGAGTCGACACCAAGATCAATCAGTCGACACCAGCTCATGTCGACACTGAATATCAGCAGATGCAGAATATTTGGCTAAGTCCACAATCTTTCTTCACTCGATGAATTTGGATCTTAGTTCGACGAACACTGTCTGACAGTGATAGTTATCTGCTTGACGATTTTGGTTCTTAGCTCGACGAATGAAGATTGTCTGTTCGACGAAAGTTGTAGCGGCATTGACTTGAAGACTATTTCTTTTATCTGGTCGACAAACTCCTCAACTCAGCTCGACGAACTCAAACTCAGCTCGACGAATTGCGCTCTTCGCTCGACGAATCCAGACCAGGTCTTCTTCAGTTTTCCCGTCCCGTTTCTTGGCGATGATTCCGGAGTTATTGATGTCAGATCTTCTCGGAATGTTACCGTTAGAACGTGCAATTAATCATGGATTATCTCATGCCGTTTTTTCATGGGACAGTTGGGGAAATCATTGATTGTCGCTTCATTCAAGGCCGACTGCAATTACTGCTCAACATTCGAATTTCGAATGTTCTTAGTCAGTCTAAAGAAAAGAAAAGAAAGAATCAATATAGTGAGACATACAGACACACACTGCAAGCAATACAAACAATCAGACAGACACTGAGATTGCACAGAACAACAAACATACAGAAATCAAAGTTCTACTGCAATCAGCCTAACCAGAGAACATCTTCAAGAAGAAGAAGAAGAACAACCTATCACTATCAAGAGTCTTCTTCTGTCAACTCTCAGGATAACTTCAAAGGACAACAATTATTCAATCTGTCAAAGAAGTTCCTGAAGCATCTCTGGTCCAGGCACTCTAGGTCTTTAAAGACCTATCACCCTGAAGCAGTGCTCCAGCATTACTGATTAATTCAAGATCTCAGGGGAAGCAACATCTGCTAACATCAATCCACAGTCTTCTCAGTTGTTTTGAGAAAGAGAAGACACCATCACTTTATCTCTAATTCCTGTACAGGGTTTTAATTCCCTTCAAAATTATTTTGGTTGCAAGTCTCCTTCCAAAAGACTTGAGGTTTTGGTTTTTGAGCACCTGAACAAAAGCTCATTGGTGTCAGGCACCTGATCAAAAACCTGAGTGGATTCCTACCAGGGTGGTAGAAGAGTGGATGTACCCAGGTTGGGGAACCACTATAAAATTTCTTGTGTCGTCTAGTTATCCTTTTCTTTTGTTTTGGCTGTGCTCTGTGATTGCTTAGTTTATTTTACTTGCTGACTTGTTCACTTAGGAATACAACAAAAGTTGTAAAGATTTTTTTAAGAGAGCACAATACTCTATTCACCCCTCCCCCTCTAGAGTACATCAGATCCACCTTGCACTTTCAATTGGTATCAGAGCGAGGTTGGTTAACATACCACACCTGAATTGGTTGTACAGGCTAACACCTGAACCACAAAGATCCCTCTGGTGAGATCTGATTGTTTTGTGTTTGCTGTTAAATTTTATTTCTTCACAAGACATGACCCAAAACAAAGATTATGCAAGCATCAGACCTCCAGTGTGCAATCTCAATAAGTTTGTCATCTGGAAGGCAAGAATCAGATTATACATAAATTCTATTGATGAGGATATCTTTTCTATTATTTTGACAGGTGTACCTCCAGCACCTGCAGTCTCTACCAGCTCCTCCACCAACATGACTGCAGTGCCCCCTCCTGAAAATAATGAAGCTTACAAGAAAGCCAAAATGGTAGATGCTAAAGCAATGAATATCTTGGCTCAGACAATGTCAGATGACATATTTCAGAAGGTGGCTGAATGCACCTCAGCCAAGGCCATTTGGGATTCCCTCAACCAAATGGTAGCTGGCTCAGCAGATGAGAGAAAGGATAGGAGATCCAATCTCATCTCCCTGTATGAGAACTTCAAAAAGGAAGAGACAGAATCTGTGGTTGAGATGTACAACAGGTTGAGTTCAATCATCAATGAACTCAAAACCCTGGATAAAGACATCACCTTGACAGAGGTGAATGATAAGATATTGATGTGCTTCCCTAGCTCTTGGGATTCCAGAATCTGGCCAATCAAAGAAGTCAGAAGCCTCAATAAGATATCAACTGAGTCTCTACTAGGCAAATTAAAATCCTATGAGCAGCTGATCAAATCAAGAGAAGTAGCAGAATAAAAGGCAACAACTCCAGTGATAAAGGAGCACAGCATAGCCTTCAAAGCATCTGAGGACAGTGAGACATCAACTTCTAATGAGGAACTCATGAGCCTCTTTGCAAAAAGGTTTTACAAGATGGCTAGAAAGGATTTCAAAAGAAAATCATCCAGGCAAGATGATAAGCCCAAGTATGACAAGACACCAACCAAGGAGGTTGTGTGATTTGGGTGCAGAAAGCCTGGACATTACATCTTAGAATGTCCAAAAAAACCAGAAGAAGGACAAGAGCAAAGAAAGAGACTCCAGAAGAAAACACAGCAGCAGACCCTCTTCCAGCAAATATAAAAAGAAAGACAAGGGATATGTTGCTGAGACTTGGAGTGACACTGAAGAAGAAACATCTTCCTCCAGTTCAAGTAAAGAAGAGGAAGAAGCAATATCCAAGGAGGTTTGCCTAATGGCAATTGATGCCTCCAGGAGCTGTTCTGGATCAGAAGAAGAATCAGAAGAAGAAGCAGCCTCAGACTCAAAGGTAGATTAGGTTATTTCCAGTTTTGATTTTAATTCTGATTCATTTAAGACTGAATTCAAAACTATGTGCTTAGACTTAATCAATTCAGAAAAGGAAATAAAAACTCTTAGAGAAAGATTAGGTAATCTTGAATCAGTTAACTCAGAAAACATAAAGCTAACAGACCAATTAACCCTAGCAAATGAACAAATAGTTAAATTAAAATCTGAATTATGTGAGGCCAAACAACTTGAGCAATGTCTCAATGGGAGAAGTATCAAGCTGATGGACATAACAAGCACAGTGAATGCCAGATTAAATGGCAAGCTGGGCTTGGGTGCTTCATCAAGTTTACCCCCCATAATTAAGAAAAATATACTTATAACCCCCATCAAATTTATTTCTGCCAAGGGAAAGGAAAAGATAACAGATAAACCAATGTCAGAAAACAACTAAAAACCCCTAGACAAGAGAAACAGAAAACAAAAAATAGTTAATAAAAACAAAGTTCAGCAGCATTCGTCGAACTCAGATCGACGAAATGTGGCCAGTTCGTCGAACCCGGATCGACGAACGATGAACGCAAACTTCAGGTATAACAATTCGTCTAACTGCGATCGACAAACTGTGTATGGTTCGTCGAGCAGAGGTCGACTAACTTGGGGCGCAGAAAATGACTACTGTCATTCTCTGAGCAGAGATAGACGATCTCATCCCTATTCGTCGAACTCTGGTCGACGAACTTACAACAATTCGTCGAACCCAGAAAGACCAAACTTAAACCATTTCTCTTATAGAAACTCTAAGCCAACTAATAAGACATTTAATCCAGTAGCTGATTGGGTAATTCCACCTACGAGATATCACCTCTTAGGTTATAAATCTCAACCTGCTTTATCAGTTATTTCCAGCTTTACTTTTCAACAAAATAAAGGACCCAAGGTAACCTGGGTCAAGAACAATTGAATTTTGTTTTTCTTTGCAGGTACAGGTGAAGAGCTGTCCAAGGGTGAGTCAAACTTGGTACTTGGACAGTGGTTGCTCCAAACATATTGTTGGAACGCCCTATTACTAATTTGGGTCAGGATCACTATGTCTCTTAGGAAACTTGTTTTGACCTCATTGTATAGATCTAAAGGTCAATTAGAATTGAGTGTAAGGGTTAGTAGTTAGGTTTGGAAGTTGCCCTCAAGACCAAGGTTTTTCAGTCTGGAAACTAAGTCATTTCGTCGAGCTCAGTACGACGAATCGTCGAACCCCAATCGACGATCGTTGAGCTCACTGCGACGAGTCGTCGAACTCCATTCGATGATCTCTGAGCTCAACTTCATCAAATCTTCGAACTCCATTCGACGATCTTCGAGCTCAGTTCGACGATCTTGATTCCAGTTTAATTCTCTATCTCTGAGCTCAGTTCGACGATAGTTGAGCTCAGATCGACGATCTCTGTTTCTGCCTATGTCCAAATCTCTGAGCTCAGTTCGACGATAGTGGGGCTCAGTTCGACGTTTTTCTGAAGAGTTCAACGATTTTCAAGATTCAAATTTGGACAGTTGTCAGCAATTAATTCAGAGATCTTGTAGCCGTTTCATTTATTCTGGAGCAAGTTTCAAGAAATTATCAAGGAATATTTTATTGGACTTTCCTCCAGAAGACAAATGCAGTTAAGGAAGTCATTTATGACAGGCCAACGACTATATTGACAGTGGATCATTTCTATTCAGACATCAAGAGAATAAAAGATTAGATTTTTTCAGAACTGAAAGAGAAGAACAAGGAGAGACACATATTCTGCAATATTCATTCTCTGCAAAACTTCTTCTGCAACAACTCTTACAACAACAAACACACAAGAGAAAGAGAAAGAGTTGCAGACATCCTTAGTCTGAAAGATTCACACAAGAACACCAACACCCAAAGGAGATCAATCATCTGAAACTTACAGATCTCTTTTGTTTCAAGTGTTCAAGGCCATCATCATTCAAGACTCCAGACACCTCACATTTCAGCTGTTGCTGAAATCATCATTTGCTGGAGATCAATTTTCTGAAGGCCTATCAACCTATTGCCAAGCTTCAATTCCTGAACAACTACAGATCTCAGGGGGAGCTTTGACAACATCACTGAATCCACATAGTCTTCTCACTGTGATTGAGAAAAGAAGACTTTCATCATTCTCTCATCCCCACCTATATAAAGGGTTTTTCAAACTCCCTTCAAAAGTTTGTGTGTGGTTTTTAAGCACCTTATCAAAAGCTCATTGGTGGCAAGACACCTGATCAAAAAATCTGATTTGATTTTTGAGCACCTTATCAAAAGCTCATTGGTGCTCAGGACACCTGATCAACTCATCCTGTAGTGGATTCCTACCTATGGTGGTAGAAGAGTGGATGTACCCAGATTGGTTGGGGAACCACTATAGCTCCTTGTGTCTTCTGGTTGCTTGTGTTTCTTTTGTTTCTGGCTGTGGCTTGTGATTAGTTTCTTTTGTAGATTTTAATTATTCTGTGGTTAGATTTACTATTTGCTTCCCTGTTCACATTAGAATACAACAACTATTGTAAAAGTTTTATCAAGCACTATACTCTATTCACCCCCCCTCTAGAGTATATCAGATCTAACTCACACTTTCAATTGGTATCAAAGCCAGGTTGGTTAAAAATACCACATCTCAGTGGTTGCACAGGCTAACACATGAACCCAAAGATTCCTCTAGTTAGATCTGCTTATTGTAGATTTTGTTATTAGAATTATTTCTTCACAAATCATGGTCCAAAATAAAGATTATGCTAGCACCAGACCTCCAGTGTGCAATCTATCCAAGTTTGCACTTTGGAAGACAATGATTAGACTCTACATGAATTCTATTGATGAGGACATCTTTAATTCTGTTTTGACAATGTGTCCAAGACCTCCAGAGAACACAAGTACAAGTGTTGTTCAACCACCCTCAGGAACAGATGCAGAGATCAAGAAGTGAAAGGTAGCAGATGCAAAGGCTATGAACATCTTAGCCCAGATTATGTCTGATGACATTTTCCAAAAGGTAGCTGAATGCAATTCAGCAAAGGAGATCTAGGACAAGCTATCTGAAATAGTCTCAGGATCAGCTGATGAAAGAAAGGACAGGAGATCCCACCTCATATCCCAATATGAGAATTTCAAGAAAGGAGAAGCTGAGTCAGTAGGAGACATGTACAACAGACTCAGTCTTATAGTCAATGAGCTGAAGACTTTGGATAAAGAGATCTCATTGACTGAGCTAAATGACAAAATCCTAATGTGCTTCCCAAGCACTTGGGACTCAAGGATCTGGCCAATCAAGGATGTCAGAAGTCTGAATGAGATTACAACAGAAGCTCTCTTGGTAAAGCTCAAGTCTTATGAGCTGCTCATTAAGAACAGAGAAGAAGAGCAGAAGGCTGCCTCACCAGCCATAAGAAAGGAAAAGACAATAGCTTTCAAAGCCACTGAAGATCAGCCTTAAGACAAAGTCACAGGCAATGATGAGTTGCTTAGTCTACTGGTTAAAGATTTTACAAGATGGCCAGGAAGGACTTCAGGAAGAGATCATACAAAGAGCATGACAAGCCAAGGTATAATAAGTCAAATAATAAAGAAATTGTTTGCTTTGGTTGCAAGAAACCAGGGCACATTATGCCTGACTGTCCAGAGAACAAAAACAAGGACAGAAAGGACAAGAGAGAAAGAAGAAAAGATAAGGACTTCAAGAAGAATAGCAATGGCAAACCCTCCTCAAGCAAGAACAAACACATAAGGAAGGGATTTGTTGCTGAATCTTGGAGTGAGACTGAAGAGGAATCAGAAGCTTCATCCAGCTCAAGTGATGATGAAGATGATGCTGAAGAGAAGGAGTTCTGCATGATGGCAATCAATGGCTCTCAACACAATTCAGATGCAAAAGAGTCAGAGTCAGACTCAGAGACTCAACCTGAAGAAGACCAGGTAATAGACTCATTTGATTTCAATTCTGAGGACTTTAAGTATGAGTTTAAAGCACTGTACTTAGACTTATTAAAATCTGAGAAGGAAATTATCTCTCTCAGAAATCAATTGTCTGAACACAGTTCCTTAAAATCAGAAAACCTCAAACTCTCTGAGGAGTTGGAGTGTTGTAGGGAGCAGGTAGCTTCACTGAAAAGTGAACTATCAGAGGCCAAAAAGCTTGAAGAATCCCTTAATGGGAGAAGCATCAAGCTAATGGACATCACAAGTACAGTGAACTCCAGATTCAATAGTACACTGGGCTTGGGTGTCTCATCTAGCCAACCTATAGTACTAACAACCCCAATTAAATTTATCTCTGATAAAGGGAAGGGAGTTGTAGAGGTAGCTAGGAAAAATTCTGATCTGCCTAAGAAAACCAAGTTCCAGCAGAAATCGTCGAACGGAGCTAGACGATCGCCGAACGCAGATCGACGATCTCAGGAAAAATCGTCTAACTCAGGTCGACGATCTCTAATTCCTAAACTCTTCCACAGTCGACCGTCGAACGGAGCTCGACGATCTGACCCAAGATCGTCGAACGCAGCTCAACGATCGTCGAACAGAGATCAGAGCTTTGGAAATTCTTTCAATGGTAAATCAAAATCCAATCCTATGGGTCCTTCATCCCAAAGATTTAACCCTTATACTGAATGGATAATACCTCCAAGGAGATATCATCCTGAAGGTTATAAGAGTCAACCAGGGATGTTATTTATTTCTGAATTTAAAGGTTATCAACCTAGACCCAAGGTAAACTGGGTCAAAAACAAGTGAATTATTTTATGTGCAGGTGAAGACCTATCCAACATCAAACCAGCAATGGTATTTGGATAGTGGGTGCTCCAAGCACATGACAAGAAACAAGGACAACCTCACATCCTTTAAAGCCAAGCTTGGACCCAAAGTCATATTTGGTGATTCAAACTTTGGACTGACAAAAGGATATGGTGCAGTTCAAATTGGCACAGTCACATTCAAGAAGGTAGCCTATATGGAAGGACTGAAGCATAATTTGATCAGTATCAGTCAGCTATGTGATGAGGGCTATCAGGTGACTTTCAGCAAAGCCTTATGCAAGATCAAGTCAGAGGACAACACAACTGTGTTGACAGGTAAAAGGAAAGGTTACATCTACTTAGTAGATTTTCTTTCAACAGATATAGACATTTGCCTGTTTAATTCTGTTAGTAGACCTAATGTTTTATGGCTAAGAGACAAGGGCATATAAACCTTAGAACCATTGCTAGGCTATCCAAGGACAACCTTATCAGAGGACTACCTTCTGGCCCCTACAAGAAGGAATGACTCTGCAGGGCTTGTCAATTAGGCAAGCAAACTAAAAATAGTTTCAAGTCACTTAATAAGAGTGATTCACCTAGGATTTTGTATCTTTTACGCATGGATCTTTTTTGACCCATTACAGTACAAAGCTTAGGAGGGAAATCTTACACTTTAGTAGTTATAGATGACTTCTCTAGATTTACATGGGTGTTTTTTCTAAGGAAGAAGTCTGATAACTTTAAGTGTTCGACAGAGTTTCTCAAATGCATACAGACTGAGTTCAATACTCACATTGCCCTGATCAGAAGTGAACATGGGACAGAGTTTGATTCTCTTTTTATGCAAGAGTTCTGTCAGAGTGAAGGGATCAGACACACTTTCTCAGCTCCTAGAACTCCTCAACAAAATGGGGTAGCTGAAAGGAAAAATAGAACCCTTATTGAATCTGCCACTACATTGTTATCAGATGCTCACCTTCCTCTTTCGTTTTGGGCAGAGGCAGTGAACACCTCCAACTATGTGCTGAACAAAAGTTTAATACATAAACTGAAGGGCAAGACTCCCTATGAATTACTCAAAGGGAAGAAACCTAAAGTAGATTACTTTAGAATTTTTGGTTGTATCTGTTACATACACAATAATGACAAGAAGTATTTAGCAAAATTTCAAGCTAAAGCTGATGAAGGAGTGTTTTTGGGATACTCCATGATCAGTAAGGCTTATAGGGTTTACAATAAATCAACTCTTAAAATTGAAGAATCTGTTCACATATCTTTTGATGAAACTAATATGTCTTTCAAGGAGAAGAACACTTCTACCATAGAACCTTTGTAGGTACATTCTCTTGCTGAAGACTTGGACAGATTACAAATTACTCAAAAGGATGAAAGCAGTGAAGATGAAGAAGACATTCAACATCATGAAGGGAAACCTCTTGAAGAGCCAGTTGTTGTACCACAAGAGGAAACAACAATACAGGTTGGTGAACAATCAACACCCACTGTTGATTTAGTAACATCAAGAGACCATCCAATTTCCCAAGTAATTGGAGACATCTCAGCTGGTGTGCAAACCAGAAATCAGGTCAACCAAAACCTGTTGCACACTTGTTTCCTATCTCAAATTGAACCTCAATCCATTCAAGATGCAGAGCAAGATCCACACTGGATCATTGCAATGCAAGAAGAGTTGCATCAATTTGAAAGAAACAAAGTTTGGGAACTAGTACCAAAGCCTAAGGATCACTACATTATTGGAACAAAGTGGGTGTTCAGAAACAAATTGGATGATCAAGGAGTAATTGTAAGGAACAAGGCAAGGCTAGTTGCTCAAGGGTACTCTCAAGAAGAAGGCATAGATTATGATCAGACTTTTGCACCAGTTGCAAGGTTGGAAGCCATTAGAATCTTCTTAGCATATGCAGCACACAAAGGCTTCAAAGTATACCAGATGGATGTAAAGAGTGATTTTCTAAATGGAGACATCAAAGAAGAAGTCTATGTCAGACAACCTCCAGGAAACCATGGCCGTCTCCATCGCCGTTCTGGCCGCCATGAAATTTGATGCAGGATTCGATATTGATATGGATTCTTTCAGCACCAGTGATCAAATCTTCCAAGATATTCTGGAACTGTTCAAGGAACAAAAGCTAGCCACTATAATGTCCACCAGAATCAAGTTACCTGTAGATGAAATCAAGGAGTGGGTATATACTGCCCACAACCAAGACCAAAATACAGTTGTTGGATCAATTTCTGGAACCCAGGTACCTCTAACACCTACTATTATGACAGAGGTTTTTCAATTAAATTCTGGAAGAGATTCTGCTGAAATGTCTAGAGAAGAATTTTCTACTATGCTTGATAGAATGAGTCATTCTGATGCAAACCCTAGCAAGCTGCTAAAAAAGAATTTGGCTGTTGAGTACAGGTTCTTAGCTGATGTTGTGGGAAAAGTGCTTTTGGCCAAGCATTCAGCCCATGATACCATCTCCAGGTATCAGCTGTGTTTGATGGGTGCTCTAGTGGATAAGAAACAATTAAACTGGGGAGAGATTTTCTTTGATCTGATTAAGAAGAAGCTAAATAAGAATTTTGTGAATTATGGAAGGATATTAGGGCTGTTTCTTCAAAACAGATGCCCTGCCCTGCTTGTCTCAAATGGAATGCACATCAATGCCTCCAAGAGGCTCTCCTGTGTTCTGTTTGGCAAGTGGGACAGACAGATTGTGAAGCCCAGCAGACCCTCTGCTGCTGCAACTTCAGGCACAAGGACTGTTACAGACTCTTCCCCTCAAGTCTCTGCCCCTGCAGAAGACTTGCCTGCTGCTGCTTCTCCTCCTCCACCTCTTATTTCATATCCACCAGTCACCTTCACCATTCAAATTTCATCCACCATCATTATTTCAACACCATCTCCAACTTCAGTTTCACCAACTCCACCTCTAATAGAAGAACTATTCCATCCTTTACATCACTACCCTCAACCAGATCTTGACACATCATCTCACATTCCATCCATCAATCTGATAGATGATTCCTTTATGGATGATTCACCTTCATCCCCTCCTGATCTACCCTCTTCATCCACATCATATCAACAGTTACTGCAAGACATCATTGCTCAACCCTCCTTCACACCTTCTATTTCCATTCCATTATCTTCCATTTCAACAATCCTCACATCTCAACCTTCCTTTCCCCCATACACCAGTTCTCCACCCACATCTCCAGCTGTTCCTCCTTCAGTCCCTACCTCTGCTCAAGTCCCTACTGAGCATGTAGATATTCTAGCCTTAGCAGACAGACTGTATGAGCTGATAGCTCCCAAGCTATCACTCCTGTTGGAGACCTGCTTGGCTCCACTTCTACAGTCAGTTGCAAACCTTTCTGCCAGGCTATCTTCTCTCATTCCTCAGGCAATCCCTTCCTCTGGGTGCCTTGATCCAGTCCTGACTGAATCTAGGCAGGGGGGAGATGCCTCATGAAGTGGACAGATTGCCTGCTGCTGCCATTTCCTCAGTTCAAGCTGCTGTTACTTCAACTCAAGCTCAAGCCTCAACACCACAAGTTGCAGTTTTCTCAGTGGACCTCAGGTCACTTTTATCAGAGTTTGATTATATATATTTCAGCTGTCTTCCAGAGCATAATGCAGTCCAGCCATCAGAAGATCTCTCCAAGGCCATTGTGCCCATTTCAAGCTGTGACACCAGTATTATACATTCCTTTGTAAATTCAGTTTATGCTGCTGTCTCTGCTGTTGCCCCTACTGCTGTTATTGATGGTTATGCTACTGTTGTTATGTCTGATAATTCTGATACTGCTGATGATTTAGTCTCTAAGGATATACATATGATAGAGGCATATGATTTGCTGTCACTGCTGATGTTGCCCCTGCTGATGTTCTTGTATCTGAAAATGTTATCTCTGAATCAGCTGTTGTCCCAGTTACTGCTGTTACTACTGCTGCTGTATCTTCTGAGAGTGTTGCTCCTGAAAGTTTTGTATCTGCTGATATAATCCCCTCTGCTAGTGCTGCTTCTATTTCTCCTTCTACTGCTGCTGCTACAACTGCTGTCACTATTGTTTCTTCTGCTCCAACCCAACAACAGAAAGATTATCTTAAAAGGATTGATGCTTTATATGATGAACAAAGCTCTGAAAGTGATCAATTCAGAACTGATTCTGATGATTCCTCAGCTATTATAGCAAGGAAAAGAAAAGCAAGAAGCAAGACAATGAAAAGAGTTCCACCAGCAAAAGTCAAAGATACTAATGATATTCCCTACTATATTCTGCATGACTGCCCTATAACAGAACACTAGATGCAATATTCCAAGAATCAATTAAAGGCTATGAAAAAGAAAAGAAGATATGACAAAGGTTCCTCTCAGTTCCATCATCCTCCTCCTCCTCCTCCTCCTTCACCTGGTGCAGGTGCAAGTGGTAGCTCTGCATCTCATCCCTCTGCCAGAAGTCAAACCCCCTATCAGCCTCAAGGAAGATCTCAACATAAGGGAAACCAGTCCATAGGCTATCAATCAAGGAGAGGAAACTACAGAGGAAACCAAAGAGAACTTCAAGTTTATTCAAAAGGTTATTCCAGACAGCACCCATACTCAAGGGAAGGACCAGGTCTATCTGATACTACTTCAGGTCCCTTTCCTTATAAGTTGAAAGAATTAGTCTCCTCCAGAGCTCCTCCAGACAATCCCTCTAACAGATATGAGCCTCCAATGCCTTTTGAGGATCCAGAGAATAATCCAACTTCCTGGACAGCCAGGATGAAGGAATTAGCTGCCTTGGATCAGATTAAGAAAGCCAGAGAGCAAGGCAAAGACACCTCCAGCATTACTACTTTATCTGAACAAAGGAAAAAGGAACTGAAAAGATACTCCTCCAGCAAGTTCTTTGATTCTGAAAGCTACATGAAGCTGCACCCTGAAGCTGTAGTACCAAGGCCAAAACAACAAACATCTCTAGGTGCAGCTGATGACAGAAGATCAAAGAAGAAAGCTGTTAATCCAAATAGAGAAATTAAACTTATAAAGAGCAAGGAAAAGGAAAAACTCTGTAAGGTGACAGTATTTGCTGTTTTATGATCTGTCTGAGATTATTATCTGTGTTTCTGCAATGTTTTATTGTTATATTGTTGCTGTGTATATTCTTAATTTTTCAATATCTGTAAATAGTAATCCTAACCCAAATAGGGGGAGATTGTTGGAACACCCTATTACTAATTTGGGTCAGGATCACTATGTCTCTTAGGAAACTTGTTTTGACCTCATTGTATAGATCTAAAGGTCAATTAGAATTGAGTCTAAGGGTTAGTAGTTAGGTTTGGAAGCTGCCCTTAAGACTAAGGTTTTTCAGTCTGGAAACTAAGTCATTTCGTCGAGCTCAGTACGACGAATCGTCGAGCTCCAATCGACGATCGTTGAGCTCACTTCGACGAGTCGTCGAACTCCATTCGACGATCTCTGAGCTCAACTTCATCAAATCGTCGAACTCCATTCGACAATCTTTGAGATCAGTTCGACGATCTTGATTCCAGTTTAATTCTCTATCTCTGAGCTCAGTTCGACGATAGTTGAGCTCAGATCGACGATCTCTGTTTCTGCCTATGTCCAAATCTCTGAGCTCAGTTCGACGATAGTGGAGCTCAGTTCGACGTTTTTCTGAAGAGTTCAACGATTTTCAAGATTCAAATTTGGACAGCTGTCAGCAATTAATTCAGAGATCTTGTAGCCGTTTTCATTTATTCTGGAGCAAGTTTCAAGGAATTATCAAGGAATCTTTTATTGGACTTTCCTCCAGAAGACAAATGCAGTTAAGGAAGTCATTTATGACAGGCCAACGGCTATCTTGACAGTGGATCATTTCTATTCAGACATCAAGAGAATAAAAGATTAGATTTTTTCAGAACTGAAAGAGAAGAACAAGGAGAGACACATATTCTGCAATATTCATTCTCTGCAAAACTTCTTCTGCAACAACTCTTACAACAACAAACACACAAGAGAAAGAGAAAGAGTTGCAGACATCCTTAGTCTGAAAGATTCACACAAGAACACCAACACCCAAAGGAGATCAATCATCTGAAACTTACAGATCTCTTTTGTTTCAAGTGTTCAAGGCCATCATCATTCAAGACTCCAGACACCTCACATTTCAGCTGTTGCTGAAATCATCATTTGCTGGAGATCAATTTTCTGAAGGCCTATCACCCTATTGCAAAGCTTTAATTCCTGAACAACTACAAATCTCAGGGGGAGCTTTGACAGCATCACTGAATCCACATAGTCTTCTCACTGTGATTGAGAAAAGAAGACTTTCATCATTCTCTCATCCCCACCTCTGTAAAGGGTTTTTCAAACTCCCTTCAAAAGTTTGTGTGTGGTTTTTGAGCACCTTATCAAAAGCTCATTGGTGGCAAGACAACTGATCAAAAAAATCTGATTTGGTTTTTGAGCACCTTATCAAAAGCTCATTGGTGCCCGGGACACCTGATCAACTCATCCTGCAGTGGATTCCTACCTAGGGTGGTAGAAGAGTGGATGTACCCAGATTTATTGGGGAACTACTATAGCTCCTTGTGTCTTCTGGTTGCTTGTGTTTCTTTTGTTTCTGGCTGTGGCTTGTGATTAGTTTCTTTTGTAGATTTTGATTATTCTGTAGTTAGATTTACTATTTGCTTCCCTGTTCACATTAGAATACAACAACTGTTGTAAAAGTTTTTAGCAAGCACTATACTCTATTCACCCCCCTCTAGAGTATATCAGATCTAACTCACACTTTCACACATGACAGACAACAAGGCAAATTTATCCAATTACAAGTCCAAGCTAGAACCAAAGGTGATTTTTGGAGATTCAAATAGTGGCCAGTCAGAAGGATATGAAGCAGTCAAAATTGGGACAGTCACTTTCAAAAGGTAACTTATGTAAGAGGACTCAAACCTAACCTTATATCCATAAGTCAATTATGTGATGAAGGTTATCAGGTACATTTTAACTCTACCTCTTGTTCTATTATTAATAGTGAAAACCAAACTTTTTTAATTGGACTTAGACAAGGCAACATATATCTAGTAGATTTTATTTTTGTCACAACTGATGTCTGTTTACTCAATATCACTAGTAATCAAAATGAGTTATGGCATAAAAGATTAGGACATATAAACCTTAAGAATATATCTAGGTTATCTAAAGACAACCTTGTTAGAGGTTTACCTTCTGGCCCCTACAAGAAGAAAAGCCTACGCATGGCTTGTCAATTAGGCAAGCAAACTAAAACTAGTTTCAAATCCATTAATAAAAGTGATTCACTTAGGATATTGTATTTGCTTCATGTGGACCTATTTGGACCCATTGCAGTACAAAGCCTAGGAGGGAAGTCTTACACTTTAGTGATTGTTGATGACTTCTCTAGATTCAGTTGGGTAGCCTTTCTGTGAGCTAAGTCAGATACATTCAAGGTTCTTACAGATTTTCTCAGGACCATACAGATTGAGTTCTCTACTCATGTTTCATTGATCAGAAGTGATCATGGCACAGAGTTTGAGTCTCTTCTTATGCATGAGTTCTGTGAGAAGGAAGGTGTCAGGCAGTGCTTCTCAGTCCTAGAACTCCCCAACAAAATGAGGTTGCTGAAAGGAAAAATAGGACACTCATTGAATCTTCAGGTACATTATTGGCAGATGCTTACATGCCTCTATCCTTTTGGGCAGAAGCTGTAAATGTTAAATTTTCTCAACGTGGTCAGCAAGATAGCCCAAAAGCCAAATTAATATCTTCGGAACTACCCAGTTCTCACGTTGAACCAGCAGAAACCGAGGAACAAAGGTTAATCCCAACAAACAATGGAAGCACAAGCAGGTCTTTTATTCATTCACTTCTTTACAATACGAGGCATACATAGCGAGACATGATTTCGCTAGTATAACAGCTATAAACAGAAAGCACCAAAAACAAGCCAGGCGGACAGCACCGGAGTCCGCCGAGACCGCCGAGGTCGCCGAGTCCGCTGAGATCGCCCGAACTTAGCTGCAATCCGCCAAATAGCACGGAGTCCGCCGAAGCCGCGAGACCGCGCGGACACACCGTTATTCGTCTCCTGCTGAAGCTGAACTGAGGAACACCCCCTACCCGCCTGAAGCCGGCGGACAGGTTATTGAAGCTAGCAAAGATGAAACAGAACTGACGAGCCGCAGAGCGACCTCCTGCTGAGTCCGCAGAGACTGCACACTTCCAAGTACTTGACCGAAGTCACAGCCAAACTTCTGGCTCCTTGAAGCAACCCGCGCGACCTGCACACAGCAAACGTCAGCACTGAAACAATCCGCGCAGACAGACACACTCAGACCGCAGCTCCTTGCCCAACCCAACTTACTGTTCACTCAAGTTACTGTAGACCTGCCAGGGGGGTCCTATTTATAGGAGAGGTGAGGAGTGTGGTCACCGCCCTAGAGATAGAGACACCGCCCCAGCCCGTGCGATAGCAAAACACCGTCCACCGAGTCCGCAAGGACTTAGCCGGATACTAAGGAAAACTGCCAGGAGCAAGGCAATATTGGCGAACTCTCACCAGTCCGCCCAAGCGATGCAGACAAGGCATCAGCTCGCAAAGCTCCAACCACTGCAGGACAGAAACCCCCTTCAATGGCTGTCCGCACCAACCCGAGGCAATCCGCAAGACTCACACCTCAATTTGCCACAAGTCCACGACCAAAGGCAGACAGCAACAGTCCGCCCGGTCACAGCGGACTTGACGGATACGACGGACACCATGGTCTTGGCACAGAGTGTGACCAAGTCCAAAACCATCAAAGGCCAATGCGAGCATAGCGAACTCAAACTCCCGTCCGCCAAACACCTTAGCACAGACCGCCAGCAGTCCGCAAGTTCCTCGCATTCCTGCCCAACGCAGCAACCACCTCCCGGACTCCATAAGCCAGTCCGCCAATCGACCTCCACAGCAAGGCACCTGCTGTAACACCAGAGCTCGACAAGGCCTCAGCCAAGCTCTAAGTACAGTCCGCAACAGCCCACACCGCGGACACATCAGTCCACAATCTTCCCGCGGACATGAGCCAAACCGCCTATCAGCACAAGCTTGCACCTGCGGCCACTGAGCAATGCACCAGTCCGCAAGCCTCTATCCGCTCAGGCTACTCCTTGGCTAAACCAAAGCCGTCCTATCCGCAGATACCAGGCCGCATAGTCCGCGGACTCCATGCAACAACCCGCTCAGACGACAGCCGACTTTCCACTAGACCTTCCACCAGACCGCACATCACAGTCCGCCCAGTCCGCCTAGTTCTCCAAAGATGTCCGCCCAGGCCGCCCGACCTGTCCTGTCAACCACTTCCACTTCACAAAATTCAACAATAAATACTGCTAACTATGTCCTGAATAAAAGTCTTATACATAAGCTGAAAAATAAGACCCCCTATGAATTGCTTAAAGGGAAGAAACCTAAAATCACATACTTTAAAGTTTTTGGCTGTATTTGTTACATTCACACAAATAACAAGAGATACATTAGAAAGTTTGAGGCTAAGGTTGAAGAAGAGATTTTTCTAGGATATTCCCAAGTAAGCAAGACCTATAGGGTTTTTAATAAATCATCCCTTAAAATTGAAGAATCTGTTCATGTATCTTTTGATGAAGCTAACATGTCTTATAAGGAGAAAGAGATTTCTACCAATAGCTTTTTGCAGGTTCCACAATTGTGTGAGTCTATGGATGGACTAAACCTTACCCAAGAGGTATCAACCCATCCCACTCCACAGGTTGCAGAAGATAGTGAAGAAGAAATTCAAGAGCAAGTGGCTGAACTTCCCTCAACAGCTAGTATCATTCCTCAAGAGGAATTAATTACAGAAGCTGTTGCTCAACAAACTCCACCAACTGATCTTGTCACACTTAGGGATCACCCCAGATCTCAAGTGATTGGAGACATTTCAGTAGGTGTACAGACAAGGCATCAACTCAACCAAGATTGATGCATACATGTTTTCTCTCTCAAATTGAACCTCTCACTATCCATGAAGCATAGCAAGTTCCCCACTAGATTATTGCAATGTAAGAGGAACTAAATCAGTTTGAGAGATGTAGAGTTTGGGATTTGGTTCCAAGACCCCATAACTACCCAGTTATTGGAACCAAATGGGTCTACAGGAACAAGTTGGATGCTCAAGGCAACATAGTGAGAAGCAAGGCTAGGCTTGTTGCTCAAGGCTACAGGGAAGAGGAAGGAATTGACTATGACTAAACCTTTGCCCCTGTTGCAAGGTTAGAGGCCATAAGAATATTCCTTGCCTATGCAGCTCACAGGAGATTCAAAGTCTACCAAATGGATGTCAAGAGTGCATTCTTGAATGGAGTGCTTCAAGAAGAGGTTTATGTAGAATAACCTCCAGGTTTTATCTCTCTAACTCAACTCACTTTTGTATTTAAATTGCATAAAGCTCTCTATGGTTTAAAGCAAGCTCCAAGAGCTTGGTATGAGACCCTAGCAAGCTTTCTTTTAGAGCATAAATTTACAAGAGGAACCATATATAAAACTCTTTTCACTAGACATCATAAGGACCAAATTTTGTTAGTACAAATATATGTGGATGACATCATTTTTGGGTCTACTGATCCCAAATTATGCAAGAGGTTTGCTGACCTCATGCATTCTAAATTTGAGATGAGTAGCATGGGTGAGCTTTCATACTTCCTTGGTCTCCAAGTGAAGCAGCTCCCTGATGGTATCTTCCTCTCCCAAGCTAAGTATGTTAAAGAGCTTATTAAGAAGTTTGGGATGGGTGATGCTTCAGGAATGAAAACACCTATGGCTACAAATGCTATTGTGGATTCTGATGCAGCAGAGAAACCTGTAGATCAGAAACATTATAGGGCAATTGTTGGATCCTTATTATACATAATAGCTAGCAGACCTGATATAATGTTTGTCACATGCCTTTGTGCTAGGTTCCAAGTGAACCCTAAAGAATCTCACCTTATTTTCCTAAAAAGAATTTTGAGATATATAAAGAGTTGTCCTAATCTAGGACTCTGGTATCCTGCAGAGTCAGAGTTTGAGTTAACTAGATACTCAGATGCTGACTATGCTGGCTGTAGAGTGGACAGGAAGAGTACCTCTGGAACTTGCCAGTTCCTGGGTATGAGACTTGTCTCCTGGTTTTATAAAAAGCAGATATCCGTGTCTACATCAACTGCAGAAGAAGAATACATGGCTGCTGGCAGTTGCTGTTCACAATGCTATGGATACAAAACCAACTCCTAGACTATGGTATCAACTTAAAAAATTCAATATTATTTTGTGATAATACTAGTGTTATTGCTATAGCACAGAATCCATTTCACCATTCTAGGAATAAACATATTGAAATAAGACATCATTTCATTAGAGATAATGTAGACAAAAAGAAAATTAACTTGATCCATATTCCTACTGACTTACAGAGAGCAGACATTTTCACCAAACCCTTGGATGAGAAAACTCACCCGTTCTTTATAAATCAACTGGGAATGATTAATGGAGAAGAGTTAACTTAGTTTTTTTCTACATTCGACGAATTTTCCAGAGTTTGTCGAACGGAGTTCGATAAGTTAGGGAAAGTTTGAGAGATTCTCGTCGACCGGAGATCGATGAATTCTCTGTGTGGAAACAATTTTCGTCGACCGGAGATCGACGAACTTTGCTTCAGAAGACGTTTTGTCGAACGGAGTTCGACGAATTATTTTCGATTCTTCTGGATGAGATCGACGAATTATTTGTCTATAATTTATTTCGTCGAGCTCAGTTTGAAGAATTGTTTCTTTTTCGTGAAACGGAGATTGTCGATTCATATTCTGAAAATCTTATATCTAGGTTTTCTTCGACCTCCGTCCTGCGCTTTCAGTTCTTTTGCTCTTGATCGCTGTTTTTCTCCGTGTCTTTCTTGCAGGTCATCAATGGCGATTCGCGCAGGAGCTTTGGCGGCAATGAAATTTGATACTGGTTTTGATATGGACTTCGATTCTTTCCAACATTCTGACCCCATCTTTCTCTATATCTTGGAATTGCTAGAAGAACTTAATTTAAAGGACTTTACGACCCGAAGGATTAAACTGCACTTAACTAAAATCAGAGAGTGGGTGTATACATCGTCTGTTACTGAGGAAGATGTGCTGACATGCAATATCGGGAGTACTGCTGTTCCGTTATCTCCCGCAATTCTTTCTGAGATATTTGGATTAGTAAATGGAGAAGATGACATGGAAATGGATTCTGAAGAGTTAGGTGATATGCTGAAGTTAATGGGGTCTATAGGAAGCAACCCTAACAAGTTGTTGAAGAAGCAACTGTCTGCCGCCTACCAGTTTCTGGCAGACATTGTAGGAAAAGTGCTGATGGCCAAGCACTCAGCGCACGACTACATCACCCACTACCAATTCCTGGTCATGTGTGCCGTGGTGAACAAGAGACATGTCAACTGGGGCACAATCTTCTTTGAGTTAATCAAGAAAAAGAACAGTAAGAAAGAGGTCTGCTTCGGCAGAATTTTGGGAATTTTCCTCCAGGAGAAGGCTGGTGAATGCATGGTCTCCCCGACCATCTTCATCAATGCCAGCAAGCGCCTCACTTGCACCTTATTTGGCAGATGGGAGAGGACTATCTCCAAGCCCTCAAAGGCTTCCTCCTCTTCCATCCCTACTTCTGAGAGCACCAGGGCTGTAAAGGCCACTCCCCTCCCTACTGAAGAGGTCATTCCATCTCCACCATCTCTTCCAGCACCCCTTCCACCAAAACAGCCTCCTCCATATCCACCACTTGACTTTACCAACATTCCTACACCCCATGCTTCACCTCATGAGACATCTATCCCTACACCTCCTCAGTCTCCTCTTCCCCCTCATTTGTCATCCATTCCATCTTACAACATACCATCAGACACTATCATGCTAGATGCCCCCCATTCCATCTATTATTCCACCCTCCATTCCATCCTCTTCCCCTTCCCCATTTGATTCATCAACCATCATCTCTTTGCTCACTTCTCTCATCAAATCTCTCATCCAAGAGGCTATTACACCTCTTGTGACCTCCATTAATTCTTTATCTGCCCAGATTTCTATACTATCTGCTGCCCCCTTTTCATTCAGGGGCCTGGCTCCAGGTTCTCCTGAACCCAGGCAGGGGGAGATGCTCTATGAAGAAGCAGTAGCAGCAGCAGATACAGTAGCAACCCCCTCTATAGCAGAAGTTTCAGATTCAGATACAGATAGTTTGCCAGATTTTGATTCTGAGATGATTGAATTAATTCAGTTTATGGATACTCACAATGACTTAGATGAGTTAGTTGAGCAAATAAAACCTGTTGGTGATTTCTATTTAAATCCCACAGTTAATTTGTCTGTTTTATTAAGAAGTTTTGATACAGCTTTTATGCAATTTCTTCCAGCTGATTTTACTAAGCCACATTTGGCTATTATCCCCTATACCTCCCCAATAAGTCCAGCAGTTGCTAAGCAACTCTGTGACAGCTTTGCTCCTCCAGTTGTTGCTCCATCATCTTCAGTTATTCCAGAAGTTATTTCAGCCCCAAGTTTTATCATGGATGACTCTCCTATCCCTGACTTGGATGAGCTAATCTTAGCTGATATAGAAGAGGAAAATAAGGCAGCAGCTGAAAGCTCTGTCCCTATTATTTCTGACTCCTGTGCAGTCTCCTCCTCTCTTGTTGCTGATATTCCAGTTCCTGAACCTTCTGCCCCCCTCCAAAAAAGCTATTATTGATGATAAAGCTTTAAAAGCTTTGGATGCCTTGTATGACATCCCTCAGGGTTCTGATTCTGAAGAAGATGATGATGATGACTTAGATGAAGATGCTGCCAGTAAGAAAAAGAAGATGCTAGCAAAGAAAAGGAAGGCTCCTCCTCCTCCAGCTCCTAAGCCTAATCCCAATGCTGACACTCCCTATTACATTTTGCACAATGTAACTCCATACAAGGGAATGTCTGGATGGATGTGGTTGTCGAAGAACCAGCAGAAGGATAGAAAGAGAAGTAGGAGATATTCCCCTCCTCCAGTGCATAGATACAGGAAGGATCCTCCTCCTCCTCCTCCAGCAGCTGGTGCCTCTGGCTCCTCTAGCTCCCAGAGATCTGCCCCCATGCAGACATATCAGAGACAATCAGGGAGATCTTCTGGAAGCAGCCAGTAGAGGCAGCCATACTCAGGATAACATCAACATCAACAGCATCAGTAGTAGCAGCAGCAACATACTATGAAGTACATAAAGCAGACAGTCCAAAAAGACCTCTCTCTCCTCCAATTCCTTTTGAAGATCCTGAAACTGCTAATACTGCAAAAATGGCCAGATTCCAGGATTTAATTGGAATATCTCTGATTAATAAAGCCAAGGCTGAAGGCAAAGATACATCAAGGTTAACAACTATGTCTAAGTATAGAAAAGAAGAGTTGAAAAGATTTGATAAAAGAAACAAGCTATTTAATGTTGATGACTATATGAAACTTCATCCAGAAGCAGTTGTCCCCAGAGCAACATCATTGAATATTATTGGGGCAGCTGATATGACTATGATAAAGGCTCGGGCTTCAGATCCAAAGAGAGAAATCATCTTTAAGAAGCCAGGAGAGAAACCAACTGAAGACATGTCCAAGCAGAAGAAGCCAAAGAAGTAATTTTCTTGCTGTTTCAATTTCTGTCTGTTTTTGTTTTTCAAACTATGCTATCTGTTTAAACAAAGCTATGTATATATATATCTGTTGCATGTGTTGGTAATTCTCTGCCAGATATATTTATTTTCTTGCTTTGTTTTTTTGTTTGTTTCTATTTTGAGTCTCTGTTAGTGACCTCACCCAAATAGGGGGAGATTGTTGGATCCCTAGTTGATTTGGGCTAGGTTCACTAGCTTAGGATGTGACCCATCATGTATAGCCAGGGTCAAGTTTATCCTAGAGTCTAGGCCAAGTCCCTAGAGTCAACATCAGATGGACCAGCTATATTCAAGACCTTCAGAGACTCCAGACTTAGAAGTTTTCAAGACTAAGTCAAATGAGTTTCATGTTCGTCGAACTCAGCTCGACGAAAGGTGTTCTGCGCTCGACGATCGTGAGACAATTCTTAGTGCTGAGCTTGACGATCCTTGTTCTCTGTTCGACGAAGACTGAGTTTCTACATCAAGCCAAAGTCATGACAACTTTAGAATTTTTCTAAGTCCAGCTTCAAGCTTTGGTCGACGAACTAGATTCTGAGCTCGATGAACTTGGATCTCAAGTTCTCAGCTTCTCAGGTCGACGAATGCAGTTCTCTACTCGACGAATTCTGGATTCAGAGGATTTGTGTCGACACTTAGGGTTTATGTCGACACCAGACAATTTGTGTCGACACCAGGATTTCAGTCAACACCAATTCATGTCGACACCAGAAGATTTGAGTCGACACCAAGATCAATCAGTCGACACCATCTCATGTCGACACTGAATATCAGTAGATGCAGAAAATTTGGCTAAGTCCACAATCTTTCTTCACTCGATGAATTTGGATCTTAGTTCGATGAATATTGTCTGATAGTGATAGTTATCTGCTCGACGATTTTGGTTCTTAGGTCGACGAATGAAGATTGTCTATTCGACGAAGGTTGTAGCAGCATTGACTTGAAGGCTATTTCTTTTGTTTGGTCGACGAACTCCTCAAGTCAGCTCGACGAACTCAAACTCAGCTCGACGAATTGCGTTCTTCGCTCGACGAATCCAGGCTAGGTCTTCTTCAATTTTCCCATCCCGTTTCTTGGCGATGATTCCAGAGTTATTAATGTCAGATCTTCTCGGAATGTTACTGTTAGAACGTGCAATTAATCATGAATTATCTCATGCCGTTTTTCCATGGGACAGTTGGGTAAATCATTGATTGCCGCTTCCTTCCAAGGCTGACTGCAATTACTGCTCAGCATTCGAATTTCGAATGTTCTTAGTCAGTCTAAAGAAAAGAAAAGAAAGAATCAATATAGTGAGACATATAGACACACACTGCAAGCAATAAAGACAATCAGACAGACACTGAGATTGCACAGAATAACAACCATAAAGAAATTAAAAGTTCTACTATAATTAGCCTAACCAGAGAACATCTTCAAGAAGAAGAAGAAGAACAACCTATCACTATCAAGAGACTTCTTCTTTCAACTCTCAGGACAACTTCAAAGGACAACAATTATTCAATTTGTCAAAGAAGTTCCTGAAGTATCTCTGGTGCAGGCACTCTAGGTCTTTGAAGACCTATCACCCTGAAGTAGTGCTCCAGCATTCCTGATTAATTCAAGATCTCAGGGGGAGCAACATCTGCTAACATCAATCCACAGTCTTCTCAGTTGTTTTGAGAAAGAGAAGACACAATCACTTTATCTCCAATTCCTGTACAGGGTTTTAATTTCCTTCAAAATTATTCTGGTTGCAAGTCTCCTTCCAAAAGACTTGAGGTTTTGGTTTTTGAGCACCTGAACAAAAGCTCATTGGTGACAGGCACCTGATCAAAAACCTGAGTGGATTCCTACCAGGGTGGTAGAAGAGTGGATGTACCCAGGTTGGGGAACCACTATAAAATTTCTTGTGTCGTCTGGTTGCCCTTTTATTTTGTTTTGGCTGTACTCTGTGATTGCTTAGGTTGCTGTGCTTAGTTTATTTTACTTACTGACTTGTTCACTTAGGAATACAACAAAAGTTATAAAGATTTTTTTAAGAGAGCACAATACTCTATTAACCCCCCCCCCCCTCTAGAGTATATCAGATCCACCTTGCACTTTCACAAGTCCTCAGTCATGGGCATGATCCAAGGGTGTTGACACTTTAGAAAAAAATCAAAATGATGAGTTTTGTGTGCTAAACTTCAAACAGCCATAATTTTCAATCCGGGAGGAGTTACGGAACGTGCCACCCCATTCTGGAATGAGATCAAAGTCATCTACACTCTGGAAATAGTTCGGACGGTAAAAGTGAAAAGGAGATATCACCAGGAGATATCCATTATCGCCCGGCGATAGCTCCACGATCAAATCATCTAGCAGAAACCTCAGAATCGTGGGACATGTGGCAGCCAGATAGGATATCATTGATCGGCGACATCCAATGTCGTCGGGCGATATCGCTAAAATATAAAAGTGATTCATTTTTCCGTGACGATGTCCACTATCGCTAAATTTGTTTTCTGAAGGTTGGAGCTCTCTGGATCAGTTGCACGGGAAGGAACACTCCAAATTCTGCAATCCTTAATCTCCACAGAAAAATGAATCACTTTTATTTTTAGTAATATCGCCCGACGACACTGGATGTCGCCGATCAGCGATATCCTATCTGGTTGCCACGTGTCCCACGATTCTGAGGTTTCCGCGGGATGATTTGATCGTGGAGCTATTGCTGGGTGATAGTGTATATCGCCTGGCGATATCTCCTTTTCACTTTTGCCTTCTGAACCATTTCTAGAGTGTAGATGACTTCGATCACATTCTAGAATGGGGTGGCACGTTCCGTAACTCCTCCCGGATTGAAAGTTATCGTTGTTTGAAGTTTATCACACAAAACTCATCATTTTGATTTTTTTTCTAAAGTGTCAAAACCCATGGATCATGCCCATGACTGAGGACTTGTCTTTTCATTCAACATGTACAACCTGCACATTATAAACACACAAAAGAGTTGATCAAATACATCACAGTATTTGTTATTCTCAAACCAAGAGATGTGGAATGCATGCTCCAATAATCTCCTTATTTTGATAATAACAAATACCTATATGAGAAATTCATGAGTTTAAGATAATTTATGTTTATAGGTTAGTGTGGTAAAATATATGCATGAATAATAAGTTTATGACATAGTAGATTTAAAGCAAAGCATACTCTTCTTATATAAAGGCTCCCCCTACATAAGTGTTCCTTATATACTTTGCTCCCCCTAAATATCAAATCCACTAGATTTCTCAGTTTATTCTCCCCCTTTTGTTATTAGCAAAGTGTGTAGGGATGAATATATACCTTTTAAGATTGATTAGGGATAAATTATTGGAAGAATTACCATGAACGAGCAATAGGATAATATATGCACTTGTTCTATAATTACTCCTGCTACATAAATATTTCCTATGAAATTTACAATGTACTCCCTCTTAAATTTTTGAGTTCGTGCAAGTTATTCTCCCCTTTCGATTGTATCAAAACGGGGTAGAGGTGAGTGTATACCACTTGTTAAAAATAAACATGGTGGAACCTAAAGTAGTAAAAAAACATAAATGAAATGATAGTGTAAACATTTTTATTTCAAGATACCACTTGTTAAAAAAATCATGAGTAAGCGCAAGTAGTAATCACATCGTAAAGTATAATAAGCATTCTTAAAAATAAACATCTTTTTAGAAATAGAGAATATATAAAAGCTAATGAGTTTTAAAACTGAAAATTAGATGTTTGAGTTAAAGTTCTAAGAAATGTTATTCCATTGAGATATAATTGCAAGCATGATTTGAAAATATCAAGAAAAGATATAAAACTACAATGTAATAAAATTTGCATTTCAAGTAAATAAAAACATTGAAGTGGTCATGCTTTGCTATCTAGTGTATTTACTTAAGTTTGTAAAGAATTATGTAGATATGCATTAGGATCCAATTCTCATGAGTATACGTTTTATATGTGATAATAATGTGTATAAAAGTGATTTGATAAAGTATACCAATGTATTAATCAACACGAATGACATATATAATGAAATAATGCAATATTTAAATACACAAATAAAATTACTTCCAAGATATTTCAATGCACATACATAAAAAGTACAACTACTAAGGTGCTTCGCACACACAATGCTCATTAAGACTTATCAGGGAGCGAAGTAGTGCTTGGGGGGATCATTTTTATTCTTTTTAACTTTGTTTTTATTTTTGTGATCCAGTGTGCTAAGAGAAGTGGTGAATATTTTTGTTTGTTACAAGACACTTTACAATCCTTTCCAAGGTGCTCAACCTCATAATTCTTATTAGAACTAATCAGGAGGGTGAGTAGTGTTTGGTGGAGTTTTCCTTGTCATTTATCCTATGCTTTTTATGCTTGTGACCAAGGACTCTGAATTCACTTGTTTTGCAAACAATATCATTAAAAAATTTTAAAGCACTTTTCTCTAATGAATAAGTCCATGAAAAACAAAAAATTGAAATAAACAATTCAATGTAGTGTAGATAATCTATTTATGCATTTTAATTATTATGTTATTACACTACACAACCATGTAAGTATAAGATTAAAAACACATGTAGGTTATCAAAATAAGTGAGTGTGTAAAGTCATTATCAAACACAAAACATTACTCATACTTAGAGGCATGCTAAACAATTCTACACATATTTTTTACAATTGATTTCGTTGCACATAACAAAATAATAATCAAGACATGACATAAACAATAATTTTTAAGAAACATGAAAATTAAATAACACATTGTATTTAATTTTTAATTGATATAATTAATCATCCTTGACAATGACAATAAATAGCAAGCATTTTTTATAATTTTTGTTCTTTTGGATTCATTTTGTAATTTTGTATTTAATTTTCAAATATATTTAAAACAAATTGTTTTCTAGAAAACATAAAAGTATATTAATAACACATCATGAAAATGACCTTCTATGCCAGAGAAAATGTAAAAAGAAAGACTAAATAACAATTTTATGCTGCTGCCGGCATTAGTACTAACGCGTGCGCTAGTCACAGGAATATGTTATATTATATAGAAAACATGATTTTTAATAATTTTTCATTCTAGTTTATCTTGATTCATGTTTTCTAATATAAGTGACACCAAGTACCACGAAGAATTTTGAATAATAATGAAAATATTGCGGATATAATTTTTGTCATATCGTGAAAAAAATGTTATTTTTCAAAATAGTTATGTTGTTCAAAAACTTGAATGCCCAAATTGTATATAATATGAAAAAATAAAAGATGACATGTTCGAACAAAAGATATAATATGCATGACATAAATAAAAATAGAATTTATAATAATGTTCATTTAATGATAGTGATGTAGTATGTCCTAGATTAAATACCCTAACTATATGTCTACACCCTAGCCCCGTACTAAGTGATAAATGGACATGAGGAGCTGCACACATGTTGTAGGTTAGGATGTTAATCCCATATGCATATAAAAGATGACTCTCAACCTTGCACTCTTTCCCCACAGTGCCTCGCAAGGCCCCACTGGAACCCTTCCCGATTAAGGTCAAGACATGACTTAGAGGTTAGGACTCTAATGCAAACAATCCTACGCCCTTGCTAATATGAGACACAAACTAGGTGTAAATAATTATGGATATACTAAGCATTTAGGTCTAAGGATGAATTCATAAACTATGACTTTTATGTAAGAATGTTTTTTTAATTATAGTTTATTTTAAAGTCACACAGTTATAATGAATTTAACTTTTAATCTTTCAAGTTTTAAAATTCTTTTTAAGTTATTAATTTTAAGGTTTAGATAAAAATGAGAAGTATGCAAATAATAGTGAAACATACCAATACACCAAACATAATACCAATATCCAAACATATGATTCATAATTCCTAAGTGTATTTAAAATAATCAATTTTAGATTAATTCTTGATATATCATGAATTTTGATTTATGAAAAGAATGAATTTAAGAATAGGATATTAGTTAGTCATAATCGATCATAGTGGTGTACATGAAGTTCATATTCATCCTTTTTAATTAATTTTAAGTGAAAGCTTGTAAGGTGAATAATATATATAATTTTTTTAACTCAATTAAATCCATTTTGAAAATAATTTCATTAATATATATTGATAATATCACTTAAGAGATTCAAAGTTAAATTTATAATGATATTATAAGATAATTATAGACAATGAATTTAATAAGTGTGTATGCTAGAGATATAAGATAGTTAAGCCACTTGAACATAATATGACTTTTTATTCAATTTCATTTAATTTGATTCATTTAAGAATTTAGGCTCAATAAGTTAAAGGCATATATCAAAAGATATAAAGTGATCATAATACGTGTTGGCTCAAAGGAAAATCCAAAATAAATAAAAAAAATGAAAATAAAATAAAATAAAATAGATATTAAGCAAATCATGAAGTAGAATTTTGTTTATTTCATTTTGATTTATTTCAACTTCACGCATTTGATTGGATACTAATAAATAAGTGATTTTGGAATCCAAAGGGGATTAAGTGTGACAGTTCCTTTGGGTTCTCAAATATAGCGTGTTGGCTTATGGGGAGACGAGTATAAATTGGCCCTTTCAAGTGTAGTTGACGCGTCATTCTTAAATTTGGGCCTCCATTCATACTTTGGATATTTAATATTCTTATATTTCAAATTTCCATAATTATTTTCAAAATTATTATTTGTAGGAAATTTTTGAATATTTAAACTTATATTTGGAGCAGTTAAATTATGATTGAGATTTATCATGTTTTTAAAATTAAATAATCTACTAGGTGCATGTTCAATATGATTTAACATTCTAGTAGAAGTCTCATATAGTTTTGAAGAGAAACTAGAGATAAAAGATTCTTTATTACTTGAAAATTTTTCAATAAATAATTTTAATGATTCTAGTTTACTAGACAAAGCAAAATTTTCATTAATCAATTTTTTATTACGCTCTTTAGAAATATTTAGCTCTATTTCAAAAACCTTGAATTTATCTTTAAATTCTTTGCAATCAAAACAAGGTATAATATTTTCAACTACAGAGCTAGATGAAAAATGAGATACATCAAGTTTTGGTTCTACATTTAGTTATGCTTTTAAATTTTTATTTTCTAAACGCAATTCTAAACTAATATTTTTCAATTTCTTAATTCTGCGTTTAGCCCCATCTAGCACATGCAATGTAGAAATAGAATTACAAATAATAAGGGAATTTGATTTTCTTACAGCGCTCTTGGATGAGGTATGATTTGAACACAAGGTTCCTTTGTCATCTTCCTCTTGGCGTTCCTCTTCTAACGATATATTTTCATCTTCCCTTTCGCTTGATATGTTCTCTTCTTCAATTACATTTGGTGTGTATTCAACATATCCTTTAATGGAGGAGATTTCTTGAATACTTAAGCAAGTATTCATATTCTCCATGTTTTGTACTTGTTTTGATCCTGTAAATGGAGAATCATAAGTTTCTTCAAGAAATTTCCAAATTTCATAAGCAGTAGGAAATAAATATATAAGTTCAAATATATGTTGATTTAGTGCACAGGATAAACTATTTATAGATTTAGCATTTAAAACCACTTCATTTTTATTTAACGAACTTGGGGGCTTTTCAGTAGTAATATTCCAAACTTTTTCATCTAAAGATTTAAGAAACTTTTCCATTAGAATTTTTCACCCTTTATAGTTTTCACCCATAAACAATGGTGGTGCTAAAGATTTTTCATTTATTAAAATTTCATCCCCTCTAGTGGTTGCGAGATCATGAAATGCCATTATTCTTGGTTGTGAAGTTGTTTTGCAATAACCTCGCTCTGATACCAAATGTTGGATCTTACAGCGCCCTTAGAGGGGGGTGAATAAGGGTTGACAAAAGGTCCAACACTTTGCAAGTGCTAAAGCTCTCAAATTGTCTCTAAGTCCTCAACCATTACAAACCCTAGAGAGATAGCTTCCAAGGCTCAATAGATTCATTTTCTTTCGGGAAGATCTCTCTCTGGGAAAAAGGATTCTTAATTTAGACCAACACATTCCAAGCAGATGGCTTCAAGTGTTGATCAAGAAAGAAGAAGCCTTCATTGTACTTCCATAAAAGACTCAAGTGTTTTTGTTTGTGTCAAATCTATTATAATTTCTCTGTAATTGTAGGTTCCTTGTTAGATCAGAGATTATTGTAGGATTCCAGTTAGAATTTGAGTTGTAGGATCATTGTGATCTGAGGTAGGATCTTTGGAAAAGATCTGAGTGTAGATCTTTGGGTGTATAGATTGAGGTAGGGCTATTGTTGGCATGAGTGGTAAAACCTTATGGTTAAAGGTCTGAGGTAGGGGCTGCAGTTGTTCCTCAGTTGTATGAGTCAAAGAATCTAAGTGTAAGATCATAGGATATGAGGAAATTGGAGAAGTTTGCTGAATCTAGCATTCTGCTAGATAGGTAAAGGGGGAAAGTGGATGTACCCATAATTGGGGAACTACTATATATCTTGGTGTACTGTGTTGTGATTGTGCTGTGTTAATTTTGTGTTGTGCCTAACTGAAAAAAAATCAAGAAAAGCCTAAAAATCTTAACACACATATTCACCCTCCTTTAGGTGATTAGAGTATCCTTATCTTTCAAGTGATATCAGAGTTAGGTTATTCAAAAAGGCCTAATAGTTGAACAAGATCTTTAAGGATTTTAAAATTTGAAGGCATCGTGACCTCTGGAGAGAGCTATATGTAACTGAGCTCCATGAAACTTCTCATCTGCAGGTAGGAGAACTTTGGAATTTGGAAACAAAACGGTTAAGCTTTACATAGAGGCCTCTGGCCCTAGAATCCTCACCACTATTGAAGAGAGATCTTTCATCACTATGAAGGTCTCAATTATTGATGAAAATCTAAAAGTGCCAAAGAAACTTTCAGACATGACAAAAGATGATGTCATCCCGACTACTATTTTAAAAGAGCAAATAATATTATAGTTAGTATCTTTGATGACTTCATATTCTAAAACCTTATGCACTGTCAATAAGTCAAGGACATGTGGGACACTTTGATAGTATACATGCAAGGAATGAAGGAGGTAAGAGATGATAAGAAATCCCTATTGAAACAAGAGTATGAAGTTTTCAAGCAAGAGAAGAAGGGTTATATAACAGACTATCATGAGAAGTTCTCTAGGATAGCGAATGGACTGAAGAATTATGGAAGATCCTTCGCCAAATATGAATTGAATGAGGAGTTCTTAAGATCCCTCACTAAGGAGTGGGTCATTAAGATATGCATAATAAGAGAGATGTAAAATCTGGGCAATATCCAGCCTCAAAAATTGTTTGGAAAGCTGTGAATCGACTTCTGTGGAGTTTGAACCCTTGGGAAAGGGGTGATCCCGCACTTACTTCTCTCTTACAAGCTGAACGAACAAATATTTAGAACAGGGAACAGACCCAAGGCTCCAGCACGGAGGTCTCACCACACACCCAAAAGATCTTAGAGCGCTTCCCCTCCTTAGCAAAGTGCTGAGCTAAGGGTACTTAAGAAATCGGAAGAAGATCAGGGCACAAGTAAGTATATCTTCTGAGGTACCCACTTGGGTCTATTTATAGTTTTCTGAAAATGGTATGCCAACAGCCAACCTCCACTGTTCCAAACAGCTATATGCAGTCCAGGTCAGCCTGCCAACTGCGTAACTCTATTGTTCTGAAAGGCTAGGGGCAGGCCAGCGGGGGTGGAATGGTAGAAATACATCACTGGATACTAGGAGAGTGGCCCTTTGGAACCTCCACTCGCCCAGGGCGGCGAGTGCTCAATGGGACTAGCACTCGCTTCCTCCATCTGCCATGGGCGAGTGTGGGCTTGGTCTGCCCCACTCTACTACGGCTTGCCGAGACCTTGGGGCATGAGTGAGCCCACTTACTACACTCTCCCCTCACATATCCCACCCCACCTAGCGAGTCGGCGAGGCTGCGGTGCTCTCGCCTCCCTCCCGGCTCGCCCGGGACTTGGACTGCCTGATTTGGCTGGTCTGTCTCTTGTCAATCCCACTCGCCGAATATGGGGTTGTATACAATCCCTGCTCTTTGCGAGATTGTCCCAAGCTCAGAAAGAATCATCCAATCCCGCAAAAATGCGGCGAGTGCGGCAGGAGCCAGAGGGAATATTTTGGTGGGATCCACCAATCGGCTACATATATGCACCTGCATGCCTGGGCGACCTTTTCCCTTCCCTTACTCTGATCTTGCCACAATACCTCTCTCCAAAGAAATCCAAGAGAAGTTTAGCCATTCCCGAAAGCTCAATGCCGCTCGTGATGCCGAGCTGATTGTTGTGTCCCCCAGCACTTTATCGAGTGGGCCTCCAAAGCCCAATCCTGCCAAAAAGACCAAGTTAATTCCCAAAGCTGCCAAATCCATCTATCGTGACCCTGCCTCTATCCCAGATCACGGGCTCTCCTCCTCCTCTGGACCGGCCTTTGACCCCAAAGGGAAAGCGGTCCTAGACGTTTCTGCCAACCCAGACGATCTCAAAACTAGCACTAAAGTCCCCGCGCCACGAGCCACCCCCCTCATGATAACTCGCGGCCAAAAACACCTGCTAACGCCCGCTTGCGAAAACCATCGCCCCCCTTTGGCACCACGGGGTTAGATTCGTTGAAGCCGAAATCACCGGCTCGCGCACCTTCTCGATAGCCCCCTCCTACTCCTGCACTCGCGGGGGAAGGTGTCGAGGGCATCCCGGTTCCATCCTTTGAGCTCATTCCCTCGAAAACTCATCAACTGAGTCGCAGAAAGGACCTTGCTTTGGCCCCCACCTACAAATTCTGGGGGCTGCCGAGCTCATCCCATAAGTTCCACTTGCACAAGATCGTCTCGTATGATTTTATTGTAGCACTCGCCCATTATCTTGATAACTTTTGCAGATCTCCCTGGCCAATCTGAGGCTGAGGAGTCTTCTGAGCCGGCTCGCAACTCGCCACCTCCTTACCCTAGTGCAATAGAGAACGTTTTGGACGTCTCGCTAGACTCTGCTGAGCTAAGGAGGCGAGTCATTGAGGTCTTCAAGAAGCAGGGGCGTGCGTTGCGCCAGGTCAAGGAGGAAAATCGTCTGGGCGAACGGAGGTTGGAGGCTCTAGAGAGGGACTACGTGATGCTCACGGACGAAGTGCAGCACTTCTTGGTGAGTAGGATGACTTCCCCCACCCCACTCATAGATAGGATCAACGAGAACCTGCGGTTCATCCATCAGGACCTGGAGCTGCTCCGCGAGTTCAGCAACCCGCACCGACCTCCTAGGATGGGGTTGCGAGGCCGAGATAGATGGAAATGGCTCCCTAGTTGAGCCTACGAGCACTCTCCCCGTAGCCCCCAGCTCACGCGTGTTGTGATATCTTTCTCCACTGGTTGTACTTTATCTTCCTGAACTGTGAGATCTGTTGCATGTAATAACTTACACAAATTTTTACATTTAATGCTTGTGAAATCTGTGATGTTATGCTCCTTAAATCTTGCTCGCCATAGGATAGAACTGGTCGCACGGGTTGGCGAGTCGGGTCGGCGAGCTGGACTGTCAGGTCGACTTAGCCATAAATTTTATTTTCTATAAATAGGCCCCCTCACCTACTCCCGACCATCGCTTTTACTGTTAAATCTTGCCCCCTTACTTTTGCTCATCTCACTACTTCTACTCGTGCTAGCATGTTCAGATCCATGGGCAAGACGCGAGTTGACGCCGACGGGAAGTCAAAATGTGCTTGGTAATTTGCCGAGTACAACTTCTTTGAGGGGAACACAACCGAGTGGGAGCTCGCCAACTTCATCGCCGACTACGTGCCCACCAGTTTTGAAGCTCATCGGCCAGTGGAGGTCAAGTCCATCAATACTTTCTTCGACGCCGAGCTCACCTTCCCCATCTCGCACTTCAAGGTGGGGTTGCTCCTGTCCCTCTGGCCAGAGATATGCCAAATACTGAAGTACTTTGTGGTAGTCCTGGCCCAACTGAATCTGAATGCCATCGCCATGATGGTGGCATTCGCCTACTACCTCCACCGAAAGCAGATAGAGTTCAACTTGATGGTGTTCAGGAAACTCTTCATCTATCACGCGACCAACAATGGGGTCGCCTTCCTAGATGGCTCACACTTCAAAGACCACGAGATTTCCATCAAAAATCATAATTGGGTCTCCAAGGTCGCCTTCATCAAGGGCGACCTTGGAAACATACGCTTCTCGCCTCGGCAGAGGAGCGAGGAGGTGTACCTGCCTCGACGGTGACGGGGAATGACGCTGTTGGAACCCTAGTTCTGATTTGGGCAAGGATCACTATTAGGTTTATTTAGATTGACCCATCATGTATTGGCAGGGTCATGGTTGTGTCCTAGAGTCTAGGCCAAGTCCTTAGAATCAACATCACATGGACCAGCCTTCAACAGACTGCCAGAGACTCAAGCAATTGTGTCGACACTTCAGAAAGGTTGTGTCGACACCAGAAGCCAGATTATGTCGACACACAGGACTTGTGTCGACACACAGAACAAGTAGAGAGAGACTGTTTAGAGTTTATCACATGTACCAGCTTTCTTTTCTTTACTTTTGTGCTGTGATTTTCTTTTCTAAGAATATAGATATAACTCTAACTAGTGTAAGTTAAGATCTATCCATATCTTTCAATTGGTATCAGAGTGGGTTTTCTTGGTTGTACAGGCTAACACCTGAACTAAAATGATCTGATAGATCTTATACATCTTTAGAGTTTATCATGGCACAAAATGAAGATTTTTCAAGCACCAGACCTCCTATGTGCAATCTTGATAAGCTTGCACCATGGAAGACAAGGATTAGGTTTTATATGAACTTCATTAATGAAAACATTTTAATTCCATTTTGACAGACCAACTCAACCTCAGGAAACAACAAGTATCAATACGGTTCCATCATCTCAATGGATAGATGCCCAGAAAAGGCTGAAGATTGCTGATGCACAAGCAATGAACATTCTTGCACAATCAATGTCTAATGACATTTTTCAGGAAGTTGTTGAATTTTCATCTGTAAAAGATATGTGGGACTCCCTCACAGTAATGGTTGCAGAGTTAGAACCCGCCAACCCATTAGTTCATCTCAAAACCCAGGTGTTGAGATGAAGGGTGGCAGGGTACATGAACACAAAGTGGAGAAGTCTGCGGGCGATGTGGGATTAACCCCAACCACAAGACCGCGGGGATATTCCGCCACACAAGGGGGCCCACCGGGGTCAACACCCAGACCTGGAACGCGATGGCGAAAAGCCCAAACATGCGGTCCCACACACACGTGTCCTGCTGGCTAATATAATCTCAACACACCCCCGCAGCAGGACAACCTGCTCTGATACCAAGTTAGAACCCGCCAACCCATTAGTTCATCTCAAAACCCAGGTATTGAGATGAAGGGTGACAGGGTACATGAACACAAAGTGGAGAAGTCTGCGGGCGATGTGGGATTAACCCCAACCACAAGACCGCGGGGATATTCCGCCACACAAGGGGGCCCACCGGGGTCAACACCCAGACCTGGAACGCGATGGGGAAAAGCCCAAACATGCGGTCCCACACACACGTGTCCTGCTGGCTAATATAATCTCAACATGCAGGATCAACTAAAGAAAGAAACTTTAAAGTTGAAACCTGGAGTGACTCTGAAGCTTCATCCTGTACAACTGATGATGAAGAAGAGTCAAGAGCAAGGGAGTTTTTCTTAATGGCAATAAATGCCTCTTGCATCAACCTTGATGAAGAATCAGACTCTGATAAAGAATCAGAATGTGAATCAGAAGAAGATCAGGTAATCTCTACCCTTGATCTTTCATCAGAGGAATTTAAAACTGATTTTAAATTATTGTGTAAAGACTTAATTCAATCTGAGAAAGAAATAAAACTTCTCAGAGAGAAATTAAATATTGTATCCTTTGAAAATATAACACTCAAAAAAGATTTAAAGAATGCTCTTGAACAACTAAGTTATTTAGAATCAATTAAAGAAAAAAAAAGTTAGAGAACATAGACAAAATGACTGAAGTTTTACAAAATCAAACTAAAAATCTTCAGAAAATTTTTGTTCAAAACATTTCATCGAACCGAGCTTGACGAAAACAACACCATTCGTCAAACAAAGCTCGACGAACTATGAACAAAGATTTCAATCTTAACTGATCAGGAATCTATGCTCGACAAAATAAATGTGATTCGTCGAACAGAGGTCGACGAAAGTGGAATAGAGAAAACAATTTCCATTATTCTCTGAGCAGAGATCGACGATCTCAATACCATTCATCGAACTCAATTCGACGAAATGACCGTAATTCGTCAAACTCAAATTTTCAGAGCAGAAATTTTAACTTATTCCAAAATCATAATCAACATTTTACAAATCCTTTTACTGAGTGGATAATCCTTCCTAGAAAATATCATCCACTTGGTTATGAAAATCAACCTGGATATTCTTTTATTTCTAATTATTATAAAAGAGAACCAGGACCCAAGGTAATCTGGGTCCAGAACTTCTAACATCTCTTTTCAGGAAAAAGACCTATCTTACCACAGAAAAATAGTGGTATTTGATAGTAATCAAAAGCTATAGTTTCAGCCAACACAGAGGATACTTCAGTGGCTGTATAGTGAGAGATTGTTTGAAAGGCTACAGCAGTAGAGAGAGACTGTCTATTCTAATAGATTATAAAGTCTACTCAGATTAGGGGCAAGGAATGTGTGCAAGGAAAAGTTATTAGGAGGAGATTATTTGATTACTTGGAAGGATGCAGAAATAGCTTTATTTTATTTATTTTATTTTAAAAGCACCCATGTACATCTGCTGAAAATTCTTATAAATCAGGTAGATTGTTTTTGCTTTGCATTTTTATTTGTTTTTATGTAAATAGTGTCCTCACACAAATAGGGGGAGATTGTTGGAACCTTAGTTCTGATTAGGGCAAGTATCACTATTAGGTTTGTTTAGATTGACCCATCATGTATAGCTAGGGTCATGGTTGTGTCCTAGAGTGTAGGCCAAGTCCTTAGAATCAACATCACATGGACCAGCCTTCAACAGACTGTCAAAGACTCGACACTTCGGAAAGGCTGTGTCGACACCAGAAGCCAGATTGTATCGACACACAGGACTTGTGTCGACATACAGAACATCTGTTGACACCAATTGTGTCGACAGCAGAAGCCAAATTATGTCGACACACAGGATGTGTGTCGACACACAGAACATCTGTCGACACCAACTGTGTCGACAACAGAAGCCAGATTGTGTCGACACACAGGACTTATGTCGATACACAAAACATCTGTCGACACCAACTGTGTCGACACCAGAAGCCAGATTGTGTCAACACACAGGACTTGTGTCGACACACGGAACATCTGTCGACAGCAATTGTGTCGACACATTCTACAGAAGCTGTGTCAAGAAGTTAAAGAAGAACTGTGGACTCAGCTCGACAAACTCCAAGCTCAGGCCGACGATCTCTAAACTCAAGACAGCTCGACGAAATAAGAAACTGAGCTCGATGATCTGCGAGCTCCGGTCGACGAATTCTGTGCAATCAGATACAGTTGGCAGAATTAATTAAGGATTAATTACATTCAGAATAACTAGTGCTAAACATTCCCAATAGAAATAGCCGTTCAAAGGCAACATTAAATGGGGTTGTTTCAGAAGTTAATTCAGGATTAATTCCCAAGGCATCTTCTACTCTCGGGAATGCTTCTGCCGTCTTCAAGATAAATGAATTCAAATGTTTGAATTTGACAGAGAAGGGAATAACAAGAAACACAGAGTACCAGAGAATAGACAGTAAACAATAACACAGTGAAGGCTTTCCATTCTTACAAAAAAGGAGAAACTCTGCATCAATCAAGACACACAGAGTTCTTCATCTGCTCCAGGTTTCTCAAGAGACACACAATCAATATCAGTCTAAGAAGCTTGCTGGAGACATCATCAATCTGACGGCCTATCACTCTGAAGCAAATCTCCATCTTCCTGAACCATTCAACATCTCAGGGGGAGCCTTTTGTTAACATCATATCCACTTAAGTCTTCACAATTGTAACTTGAGAAAGAGAAGACAAAATCATCTCTCATCCCCCCACTGTATAAAGGGTTATAACTCCCTTCAAAAGTTAACCCCCTTGGTTGCAAGTCTCCTGATCAAAATACTTGAGGATTGTTTTTTTGAGCACCTGATCAAAAGCTCATTGGTGGCAGTCACCTGGTCAAAACCTGTAGTGGATTCCTACCATGGTGGTAGAAGAGTGGATGTACCTAGTTAGGGGTAACCACTATATATCCTTGTGTCTTCTGGATTGCTTGCTTTCTTTTCTTTACTTTTGTGTTGTGATTTTCTTTTCTGAGAATATAGATATAACTCTAACTAGTGCAAGTTAAGATCTATCCCTATCTTTTCGACGCCGAGCTCCATAAGTTTTTCCTCGACAAGGACTTCGAGGTCACCTTCCTTCAAAGGGGCCTCGACTCGCTCTCCCCGGTCCTTCCCGGCGAAGGTATACTTCTTTCCCCTTTTTCCTCATTTAGCTCGCCAACATGTATCAAAATTTTTAACAAGTTTTTCTGATGCAGGGGAGGGATTGATTCTCAAGAATCCACCCTTTGCGAACTCAGGAGTTCACTTTGACCCACTCGTGCATGAGAGGGCGGTTGTCGAGGCCTGTCAGAGTGAGTTGGGGATAGGCAAACCTTCCTCCAGCAAGAAGCAACCCGACCCTGCGGGATCTAGCTCGCCTCGTCGCCCCACACAACCAAAAAAGTTGAAGAAGGCGATGGTCGTCTCCAAGGGGAGTCAACAACAACAACAACAAAAACAAATATTCCTAAGCTCCGCCGAGAATACATTGGAGGAATCGCCAAAGAAGGACCTGGATGGCAGCGACCCGCCTACTTACCCAGCCGCCGACGAGTTCGCGGGCCGTGAGCTGGGCTTGCCAAAAGATCATTGGTTATTTGGCCTTAGGGGGAAGGCCAAGGATCGGCTTGGCGAGCCGATGGTCCGATGGGATGAGGAGACTCACAGGATTTCCATCTCGTCCCTCCACCCCTCCTGGTCAGAGCCCCGACCCCCCACCGAGAATGCCTATGCACTCGGCTTCGGCCTGTATGGCCGTGAGGATATCGAGGCCTACTACAAGATATCCCTCCAACAGATAGGCCATGAGAGCTCGTGAGCCCAGCTGCGAGCCCTAGAGCTATCGCATATGGCGATTCACCACAGTTTTGGCCTCAGTCACAAGCTGGAGAAGGTCAGGTAGGAGCGCGACATCGCCATGGACAACGCCGCTGACTCGAAGAGCCGACTTGGAATTGCCGAGAGCCTCCTTGCCAAGGCTACCAGCGGGGTGGTAAGTGTCATCCACCCCCTTATCTTTTGACTTAGGCTTTTCATAACTTTTCTCTTACCATTCTTGCCTTGCAGGAAGACCGTGGATCACCTGCGAGCTCGCGCTGCCGAGCTGGAGGAGAAAAATAAGAAGCTCGAGAAGCAGAATAAGAAGCTCGAGGAGCAGAATAAAGGACTCCATGACGAGATCACTCGCCTGGTGGACATCTTCCTCCCCTCCTGTATTATCAAGTCGGGCACTCCATCCATGATTCCGAAGATATTCTGTGAGGCTGAGGTCACCGAGAAGCTTCATGTCAACTCCATCAGCACTACTGAGAACACTCTGCATATCATGCAGGACATGAAGGTGCTGGTGGAGGGCTACAAGGACGTAACGACAAAGGAATTGGTGCTGAAGTTATTCTCGTCTTCTCATCCCAGCGAGAAGGAGGATAGCTTTGTCTTGCTCTTCAAAGATGTCCGAGGATTCAAGGATGACGACTCCGGAGGGGAGGGCGAAAGCTAGCTCGCATTTTCTTTTTCTTTGTTTTTCTACTTTTGTAATAATATTCTCTTCCCCCCTTCTTGTAACGCTTTTTTTAGGTACGTATACGTACCGTGCGTGAGAAGATTTGAACGTCTAAATACGGTCGTAATATATGTGTATTATGACCGTATGTGTATTTACGACCGTATTTTGGCAGATCGGACAGTCAGATCTCTTCTCGCGCACGGTACGTATACGTACCCAAAAATAACTCTTCTTGTAATCTCGCCGAGGCGAGCCCATATTTTGTAACACCAAACTTACTTGAATGAAAAATACTTAAGTCCCAAATCTCCTGTTTATTTTTCTATACATGTACTTATTGTATTGCACTCGCACGCGAGTCGCTCCCCTCTGTCGGGCGATCTTGCTAGGATACTTCTTGTCGTTAGAATGTGCTTGAGTTAGGATACATACCCGCGAGGAGACATAGAGATCTTTCCCACCCTAGGCGATCAGGAAGTAGACAACTCGCTGCGCGGGCCAACGACTACCCAGCTATCCTGCGAGATCTCCTCTCTTTTATAGACTTGGAAAAACCGAAAATTTCCCAAGTAAAATCTTAACGAGCTAGAGTATAGTTGTCGATAGTAGCCTCGGCTCTCCCACCTGCCAAGATCTCGGCTCGCCATATTTGTCCATCCCTTAGTGCCACCCCTCAATATCACAGAGATCTTGGCTCGCCACTGCCAGCTCGTCTGGATATTGCTGGTACCAACTCTTTGCTTTTCCTTACGACCTTTTCCCTTCAGCTTCTGCACCAAGCCCAATTTCAACTGCCTTATATTTAGTACCAAGAGCAGCCTGGGACCTGATTTTGGGGTGACAACTATGTTTACCGAGGATCACAGCCGTGCCAACTAGGTGGGAGTCTGACAGCGCGAGCATCTCGAGACTTAGCTCCAGGGTCATAACGATGTCCATCGATGATATTGTCCCTGCCAGCTAGGTGGGAGCTTGACATCGGGATAATCTAGAGACCTAACCCCAGAGAAAGAACAATGTCTATTGAGGATCCCGCCCCTGCTAGCTAGGTGGAAGCCTGACAGCGGGGGCATCTCGAGACTTTGCTCTATGGTCATAAAGATGTTCATCGAGGATCCCGACCCTGACAACTAGGTAGGAGCCTGACAACAGGAGCATCTCGAGACCTAACCCCAGAGAAAGAACCATGTACATCGATAATCATGGTCCTGCCAGCTAGGTGGAAGCCTAACAGCAGGAGCATCTCGAAACTTAGCTCCAAGTTCATAACGATGTCCATCGAGGATCCCGGCCCTGTCAGCTAGGTGGGAGCCTGACAGCAGGAGCATCTCGAGACCTAACCCCAGAGCAAGAACCATATCCATCGAGGATCCCAACCCTGCCAGCTAGGTGGAAGCCTGACTGTGGGAGCATCTCGAGACTTAGCTCCAGGGTCATAACGATATCCATAGAGGATCCCGGGCCTGCCAACTAGATGGAAGTCTGACAGCGGGAGCATCTCGAGACCTAACCTCAGAGAAAGAACCATGTCCATCGAGGATCCTGGCCCTGCCATCTAGGTGGAAGCCTGACAACGGGAGGATCTCGAGACTTAGCTCCAGGGTCATAATGATGTCCATCGAGTATCCCGACCCTGCCAGCTAGATGGGAGCCTGACAGTGGGAGCATCTTGAGACCTAACCCCAGAGCAAGAACCACATCTATCGAGGATCCCAGCCCTACCAGTTAGGTGGAAACCTGACATCGGGAGCATCTCGAGACTTAGCTCCAGGGTCATAACGATGTCCATCGAGGATCACGGCCCTACCAGCTAGGTGCGAGCCTAGAAGTGGGAGCATCTTGAGACTTAACCCCAGAGCAAGAACCATGTCCATAGAGGATCCCGGCCCTGCCAACTAGGTGTAATACTGATAGCAGGAGCACCTCGAGACTTAGTTCATGGACACGACCTGTCACAGGTTATACTGCCAAAAGAGTTGGAGGGTTAAAATATTTCATATTTATCAAAGGAAAGGACATACATGTTTTATGTGTAGAAACATTTTAAGTCATAACCGCTCCAGGTGTGACTTAAGGTCTCGCCCTGCGCATTCCGGAGGTGATACCCTACAGAACTCAGGACTTCCTCTACAATGTACAGACCCTCCCAGTTGGGGTTGAGCTTTCTCACGGTAGTTGATCTCCCTGCTGCATCCACCTTCTTCAGGACCAAGTCCCCTTCCGCGAACTGCTTGACCCTGATGTGCTTGTCAAAGTACTTAAGCATTCTCTATTTTACTTCTTCCTACTGGATGGAAGATAGGTCACGCAACACCTCCAACATATCTAAGGATAGTCGTAATTCATCCTCACTCTCAGCGTGCCATTCTTCCTTGACTTCTTCTGCCTCGACCACTCGAGGTGTCAGGACCTCGAATTCTATGGAGAGTACTGCTTCACAACCATGAGAGAGCTTGAAAGGGGTCTCCCGCATAGCTGTGTTGCGAGTAGGCCTCAATGCCCACGGGACAGAAGGGAGTTGTCCACCCAACTCCCCTTCAAGTTTTCAACTTTCTTTTTCAGGAGATTCACAATGATCTTGTTTGCTGCCTCCACCTGTCTATTGCTCCTTAGATGAAGGACCGATGCAAACCTGAGGTCAATTCCAAGTTACCCGCAGAAACTGATGAACTCGACACTAGCAAACTGAGGACCATTGTACATGACAATAGCCTGGGGCAACCCGTGCCGGTAGATGATCTCCCACCACACAAAGTTCCTGATTACTTGGGATGTCAACTTGGTCAACTCCTTCACCTCCAGGCACTTAGAAAAATAATCAATCATAACTAGCAAGAATATTCTCTGCCCACTGGCCTGAGGGAAGGGTCCTACAAGAATCATTCCCCAAATGGCGAAGGGCCAGGGTATCGTGATGCTTCTGAGTCACTAAGCTGGTTGAAGTTGGAGGGGGTCAAATAATTGGCATTTGTTTCACTTCCGTGTGAACTCAGCGGCATCGTGGCCCAGGGTTGGCCAGAAGTACCCTTGCCTTACTATCCTTCCTTCTAAGGTCCGGCTTCCCGAATGGCTTTCGCACTCCCTGGAATGGACCTCTTCCAAGATCCTTTGGACCTCCCTCTCGGCCACGCAAAGTGCCAACATTCTCGAGAGGGTCTTCCGATACAACTGCCCGTCGTGCATGATATAGTATGCCGACTTATGCTTGAACCGCTTCATATCCATCCCTTCCGGGAACTCCGCTGTGGAGTGAAAGATTACATAAAGGTTCATCTACGAGGGGTGTTGGTCCACCTCCATCAGCTCCCCCTCCTCGATGGATGGGCGGAACAGGATAGTGATGGTATGTTGGTGCAACCAAAGTGATCTGGAAGTGATCAAGCATGTTGTAACACCCCTTATCCGTCGCATAACATATAGCAGTAGGTCCGGCCGGGGCCCGACGCCATATACCACAGACAGACCGGGTGGTTACGTATGGAAACCATCCAACCAATCTCAACGTCCTACACAGAGCATTCTAGCGGAAGCAGTTTATAAAAGTTGTAAACAAGAACCCAACATTAAAGCACGAATGTCCACTAGTACAAATTAGGAATGTTATACAAAAATACCCAAAACCGGCCTTAAGGCCTTACAAAATGTTTCACTTGAATATTACATGTTTTACAAACCACGACACGCAGGCCGGTCATATATGAATGAAGCAGTAAACACTTCTACTTGGGCCTTCGAGGGCCAGCTTCGCAAAAAGGGCTTTAGCCCGCTATTGACCGCTTGGTCCAGCTGCACCTGCAAGCAACAAACCACCGCACGGTGGCAAAACAAGGCAACGGTCAGCAATGCTGACCAAATTATAACGATCCCGCCCCCAACTCGGGGCGGCGATGCTCCCTCCCTGCATTTCATTAGCATAAGCGAGCAATGTATATATCCATAGCCATTTCATCACAGACGTTGGCTCGCACGGCCACACGCCCCGTGCACTCAGGGCACATTCTCGGTGAACCGGTCTATGTCACGTCAATTTAAGCCATCAACATTCCGGACTCACCACCGCCAACTGACGGCCAAACCTATGAGCAATTTGTCTTCTCGGCCTGGGTCACGACAATTTAAGCCATCAACCGCCGAAGACCCTACTCTATGCCAACGGTAAGTGCCACGTGCCTTTAGGTCTCTTTAACCGAATGACATAGAACGGGTACGGTTCCATCTAACCCGTGCTCACATCGCAATGGCAATTTAAGCCATTTGCGCGGGTCAAACTTCCACCGAGTCCCGTGTCCATCACAAATCACATAACCCAGTTATGTTCAAGTTGGCTCTCAGGCCACCAAGTTGGCAAGATCTCGTATCCGCCCAGTTTTCCGGGTGCACCTTTGGGTTAGTCCCCAAGGCTCCCTGCTGCAATCTACCGCGTAGAAAACCCGAAAAACAACCAATAGCACGGAGTCTTCTCCGGCATTATGCAATGCAACATCACCGATCCAGACCAACATGTCCGGGTAGGCTTCACACATCATGCCTATGTCCGTTCTCGCATACGGACTCTAAACAACGGGGACTTCACATATCTACCCGAAGGAACGCCTCCAACTCTCCGCAAACTCGCGAGAGCGGGCTTCCTATGCTAAGAAAGAGAGCTATTCATGTTCAAGATGAGGATCGTTACCCTTGTGTTCCTCTTTGGCGCCATTGAAAAGTAATCGGATGAAAATCACCGCACTAGCGTTGCCTCCATGGATCCGGAGTCGGCTTGCGATTCGGAGCTCCGAAGCTCCTCCAATGGCGGATCTAGCTCCTCTTCCACTCTTGGCTCTCCTCTTTCTCTAAGGACTTAGAGAGATGATAAGTGAAGAAAAGTAAGGGTTTTCTCAGTCAAAACCCGGGTATATCCCTTCAGGAACATCCCCCAGCCGTTGGATCTCAAAACAAGGAAACGAACGGCTTTGATTCGGGGCTGAAATGCCCAATCTGGACCGAACACGGCCTGGCACACGCCCGTGTCCCGGGCCGTGTGCCTCATTCGCCGTCAAAATCGAATCACCTGGAACCTTACACGGGTATCGAACACGCCCGTGTTCGAGCTGACACGCCCGTGTTCCACCTGACACGGCCGTGAGGCCGGCCGTGTACCCCATGATTTTTCCCCCTTTTCAACCCGAGCACTGCACGGGTTCTAGGACACGCCCGTGTCCCTACCCGTGTCACCTTGACACGCCTGGGCTCCAAGCCGTGTACACGGTCTCGACACTTCGCGGCTAAGTGTCGACATGGGTCGACACGCCCTGCGACACGCCCGTGTCGCAGGCCGTGTGCTATGTCTCGACACATTGTCGACACCAAAGTGTCGACTTCGCGGGACGAGTGTCGACACGGGCTGACATGCCCTGCGACACGCCCGTGTCGCAGGCCGTGTGCCATGTCTCGACACATCGTCAAAGCACAGTGTCGACTTCGCGGCTAAGTGTGGACACGGGTCGACACGCCCTGCGACACGCCCGTGTCGTAGGCCGTGTGCCCAGTCTCGACACAATGTCGAGACCAAAGTGTCGACTTCCCGCCTTAGTGTCGACACAAGCTTGACACGCCCTGGGACACGCCCGTGTCCCAGGCCGTGTGCCTGCAGCCAGAACTCAAACTGGCCCAAAACATCCCCCTTTGCTCCTTTGAGTTTCGGGGCGTTACACATGTAGTCTCACTGCCAACTCAGTATGAGCCTATCAGGGTCGCACATAAGATTGTGGAGAAAATGGGATATTGGATCTGTATTGAATAGTTTATATGATAGGCACAAGGGGACTGAAATTTTCTAAGGCAAAAAGCATTTAAAGCGTCGAGTTAACTCAACGCCTTGGCATACTCGTCGAACTCCGTTCGACGAATAGGCCTCTAGTACAGATTCGTCGAACTCCGTTCGACGAATAGGCCTCTAGCGCAGATTCAGTGAACTCCGTTTGACGAATTGGCCTCTGGCGCAAATTTGTCAAACTCCGTTCAACGAATTGGCCTCTGGCGCAGATTCATCAAACTCCATTCAACGAATTTGGCCTTTGGGGCTTATTCGTCGAACGTCGCAGGTGCCGTTGACAGCATTGAGTCCATTCAATGCCTTCATCGATTCAAGTGTTGATTCGGCTGGAGGTTGGAATTGAGTTCGTCGTATATGTGCTATAAGATACTCAATGATTCGACGAGTATAAATTGATATAGGTCTGGTCGAAGGTCTGTTTTGTCTAAGTCCTGGGTCTGCGATTAGCGGCGGGCTACTTTGTTTATTCCCATTGGGTATAAATAGGAAATTTTAGGGTTTGACTATTATGTGATCATTCTTCTGTCTAAGCACACGAGCCATACTGTGCGTAAAGACCGATAACCCTAAAAGCCCGATGGAAGTCGTTCCGTCTTCATCTTCGCCGATCCCAATCCCGACGATTGTCATCGCCGCCTCTCCTACAATATATCTAGCAGTCTATGGAGACTGATGAGTACAATTATATAAGTCCTTTTTACTATCATATTTGTAATCATGTCCACTATTATCTACCTCCATTCGTTATAATTGCACGAAAATAGTTAAGAATTTGAATTATCATGAATAAAAGAGCACAATATAGATTTTCTTTTATTTTCTTTATTAAGTTACTTATTTATTTATTCATTAATATTCTTAATGCAGGTATTGCAAGTTCTTGAAACTAAAAATCTTGGAGAAAATAGAGGTGTTCACGGATCCAACATGACTGATGACAAAGGTCTTGGATTGGGCACGCACGGGTAGGGACACACCCATGCTACTACCCGTGTCCTTATCGGGAAGAATCAAAAGTCTAATGCCAAACCAACCCGTGTGTAGAGCCATGAAGAACACACGGTCGTGTTATCAGTCATGTCAAATGACACAGCTCACAACCAGGCGCACCTTTTCATACCAAACCGCCAAGATGCACTGTTTCATACCCTACAAGGCCTGTGATAGGGCCGTGTGGGAACCCGTGTTCGACATCTGTTTGCAAGAAGACTATAAAAACCTACACACAAAAATAGAAGGGGACTTTTTTGGATTGAAGGACTTGGAGAATTTCTGTAGGACAAAAGTAGAGCACTCAAGAGAAAGGGAAGTCGAAGGAGATAATCCGTATGATTTTATTCTTTATGTATCTCTTTTAATTTCCCCCTTCTCTTAGTGGATCTAAACTTTATTTTACATTTTGCATGAGACTTGTTTTTCTGAACCAATTCAGTAATCATGTATGTTGCTTTTTATTTTGGATTTGTGGTATTTTATTCATATGTGTGGTTTCAAACAAAAGGAGTGATCATAAGGTTGAAGTTAGTATTTGTTTTATATGAATCCCAAACTTCTATATTGAGAAATTAGAAGGTTGTGATGATGGTTTATAATTTCATTCTCTGGTGTTCTTTCTCTTTATATTTCAAATTTCATGATCGAGAGATATATTGTTTGGATAATAGAAATATGGATAATTAGATTTGTGGTTTCTTAGAGATAGGATTTCATGAATTAATGTATTAGACAGGGTTACTTTATATTAATGCAAATTTGAGTGTTGTGAATTGTTCGAGAGAAAATTCACTCAACTTAAGTTTAGGTATTGAATTGCTCGAGAGAGAATTCGATAAAGATTGAACCCTTACAATACAATGAATTTGATAATATTGTTAATACATGGTTACATAGAATTGAATTAATGAGTGAATATTCTCATGTGATTACTCTTAGACTATCTGCTTTTTATCATCCTTAATCATCCAATGTCACTTTATACAATTAGTCTTAGTAATGTTAACTTAGAGTAATAACAAATTTTAAATATAGGTACGATAATAGAGTGAGAGTGAGTACGAATACTTGAAAGGACCCTGAAGAATACGACACAAGATGTAGATTTCTCCTATACTATGATTGATAGGTGCACTTGCCTGAGATTAAAATCAATTTAGCTTATACCTATCTACATAGTTTATACTAGAGTAGAGAATAAATCGCATTAGAGACACTGAGTGTCCTCTCCTAACCTAGCGCTTGTGTGACAAGTTGTTGCGGGTTCTCCCGATCATGTGAATTACTGTAGTGGCATGGATATACTTTCTGCGCTCAAGACTCTAGCCGCTGTGTAGCCGGCCCGATTCTTATGGAGCATCTAGGTTGAGTTTTGACTCAATCCCTCAAAGGTAATTTTTATTACAGTATGTTTTACTTCTTGCTTCATGAATATTGTCAGATATGAACTCGTTTGGGTTTTTCTTGTTCTTTTTTTCGCTGCATGCACAACTGTTGTGTCATCCCCAAAACCCAACAGTGTTCCCACACCCGGGGACCATGCTTTACCAGCTGATCTACCTGTTCATTTTCCTTCCTTGATATATGCCGGATGGAGAAAGTCTGGAACATACTGATAACCCCCTTTACCTTTGACAAGTATAATTGGAGAGTTGGCACCCTCACCTCAAACTTCTCATTGATCTGAGAAGCCACTACCATGGAGTCAGTGAGGACCTCCACATTTTGCACTCCCAGCTCTCAGGATAGGTGCAACCCTGCTATTACTGCTTCATACTCGACTTGGATGTTAGCGATGGGAAAATGCACGACCACTGTTTGCTCGATCATCATTCCCTCGGGGCTCTCCAAGATCACCCCCACCACCAAGGAATGCCTTCCCAAAGCGCCATCACCATCACCTTCCAAGGAACTAGGCAGATGAGTTTTGCCTCCGCCACCTCGATCACGTAATCAGCAAGAAAGTCGACCATTACCAAGGCCTTGATTGAGAGGTAGGGGACAAAGGATATGTCAAACTCACTCAACTCCACCGACCACTTTGCCAACCTTCCCGAGTGCTCCACCCCCTCAAAGATATTGCGGAGGGGATGGTCAGTCACCACTCGGATGGAGTGTGCCTGGAAATAGGGTCGGAGTCTCCGAGCTGATATGACTTGAGCGAATGCCAGCTTTTCTAGGATCGGGTACTGGAGCTCTGCCTTTCTTAAGACTCGACTCACGTAATAAATAGGCTGTTGTTCCTTCCCCTCTTCCCAGACCAAGACGGAACTCACTGCCTCATCCCTGACCCCAAGATATAGGGACAGATCTTCCCCTTCCTTCGGTCCATGGAGGAGCAGAGCCCCGGTCAACTACCTCTTCAAGGCTTGGAATGCCTCCTCGCACACCTTAGACCACTAGAACTTATGTCCCCCTCAATGCTTTAAAGAAGAGAGAGCACTTTTCCCTGCTCGAGAGAAGAACCTGCTAAGTCCGGCCAACTTCCCCATCAACTGTTGCACTTCCTTGGCATTTCGAGGCGATCCCAACTCCGCGATTGCCCTAACCTTATCAGGGTTAGGCTCCACTCCCACGGGAGTCAGGAGGTGACCCAAAAACTTGCCTCTGCTTGCCCCGAAGACACACTTCAAGGGGTTCAATCTCATTTTGTATCTTTGGAGGGTGCTGAAGGTCTCCTCCAGGTCCTGAAGATGGGATTCTACCTCCTGGCTTTTGAACATAAGATTGTCTACATACACCTCTAGGTTCCTCCCTTTTTGATCTCGGAAGATCTAATTCATCATCTTTTGGTACGATGCCCCTGCATTTTTCAACCCAAAGGGCATCATCTTGTAGCAGAATCACCCATCCCCGGTGATGAAGGAGACATCCTTGATGTCGGGTGGATGCATCCTAATTTGATGATAACTTGAAAATGCATCCAAAAAACTCATCATAGAAAAACCGATGGCTGAGTCAACTAGCGCGTCGATCTGAGGCAAGGGATAACAATCCTTAGGACATGATTTATTTTGTAAAGAAAAATCAACACACATCCTCCACTGGTCGTCTCATTTTTTTTCCCATTACAACATTGGAGACCCAGTCGGGGTATTGAATTTTGGATACAAACCAGGCCTTGAGGAGTTTGGCCACCTCCTCCTTGATGGGCTCGACCAACTTGTCTGTTATGGACCTCTTCTTCTGCTGGATGAGGTGGGATTCTGGGTCCAGGTTGAGGCGGTGGTAGGAAACGTCCGCATTGATCCCCAGCATTTCTACCGCGCACCATGCGAAGACATCCACATTATTCTGGATGCACTCCAGCATCCTACCCTGGTCTTCTGGGATTAGCCCCCCACTAATCTGCACCTTCTCCACCCTACCCCCCGGAGCAAGGACCTTCATCTTCACCACCTCCATGACTACCTCTAGTCGGGACTGTTCTTCCCACTCTCTAATGCCTCCCTCACCTGGGACCGGGACATCATCCTCCCCGGCTTCCTCCACGGCTATCACCTCAGCCGGTTCCTCCAAAACTCCTTCCTCCACCTCCACCTGGGTGCAGAACTCTCCCTCCACTTACATCTCCTCCATCTCTCCTCCGGCTTCCTGCCTGGACAGCTCCTCCATCCTCTGTTCCATCTCCTCGGCCCCTCCCTGCTAAGAGATGGAGTTCACCGCAGTGATAAAGCACTCCCTTGCTACCTTGGGGTCTCCCCGGACCCGGACTTGGATACCCTTGGCGTTGAACTTCAAGCACTGGTGGAAATATGAAGGGACGCAGGGGAAGGCACTAATAAGGGGCCATCCGAAAATGGTGTTGTAGTTGTTGGGGGCGTCCACGATGACAAATTTGCAATTCTTGGACTGCCCCCCCCCCCCCCCCCCCCCCCGCCATGACGACATGAAATCTCACTCCTCCTTCCACCTCCTTCCTCTCTCCTTAGAACCTGAAGAGAGGTCCATCTGAATCCATCACCCTCCGGGCCTCCACCTTCATCGCGTCAAATGCCTTCTTGAAGATGACGTTGACCGAGCTCCCTTCATCGATGAGGATTCGGGAAATAGTGAAATTCTCGACCTAGGTTTGGATGACCAACACATCGAAGAATGGATCCTCATGATCCGGCATATCCTTCCTTAAGAAGGTGATCTTCTCCTCCGGGGGTGGAGTTAGAGATGTTGAAGCAATGCTCCGACGGTACATGGTGTGGAGGCTTGCCTTCCGAGCAGTCTTGACCCCCACCCCCTCGTGGATCACTCCAATCCTACCTCATGCTCCAACATCAGCCCTATACTCATACCTATCCTCCTCTTCCCTAGGCAGGACTTCCTCAATCCACACCTCCTGGCAGTCCTGTTGTTGCTGCTGCTCCCTATCTCCTCTCACCTCCAGGAACTCCGGGCACGTGGCTGTAGCATGGCCCTCTTCCTGGTGTAAGTAACAATAGGGCAACTCCACCCGGTCTTCCTACCTCATCTACTGGACTCCCCTCCTCCTCAAGGCTATCATCATAGCCTGATGTTGATCGGGGAGAAGAGGCCTCTGGCCCTGTCTCCAACCTGGAGGGTTGAATTGACCATGGCCCCCCTAGCAGTTGTCTCCTCCGTGGAAACCTCTCTGCTACCCTTGGTCCTGCTACTCCTGATGTATCCAGCCAAGATGATTGTTGGCTCCTAGCAGCCCCACCTTGGCTGTTGCTACTGTTATGGCTGCTCCGTCTGCCTAGGCTGGGCCCTCCGCACTTCGTGCCCCCGGCCACCCTTTGGCTCCTCCTTCGTGGCCCATATGGCCAACTTCCTCGCAAACTCGGGGTTCAACGCCTCCCCATCGACTTCCCTCACTGCTCTCTCCATCAGCTCCTCGAAGAAGAGAGGCGACACTCTCTTCAGCTCCATCCTGAAGAAACTATATTGTAGCCCCAAGGTAAAGGTCATCATCAGGATGTGCCCCGACATCTCCTGGACCTGGGTGACTTCCTCTTGGAACTGGTCCATATAACTCCTCAGGGTCTCGTTTACACCCTACTTGATGTGAACAGTGACTCAGCCTCCTTCCTCCTCTTTGAAGTGATGAACCTCAGCATGAACCCTTGGCGCAAGTTCTCGAAGTTGTAGATGGAGTTGGCTGGGAGCTGGTGGAACCAATCTCTCGCCTTCTCCTTGAGGGTGATGGCAAAGAGCCTGCACTTAAACGCGTCTGACATCTGTTGGATCGAGACCACATCCTCAAACCACTGGATGTGTTGGACCGGGTCATCCTTCCCCATATAGTAGGACATCTCCGGCTACCGAAACACTTCCGGAACTGGGGCAGAAGAAACCAACTCACTGAAGAGGATGCCTCCCCCTCCTGGGTGAGCTGAAGGATCTCGCACCCCCATCTCACTGAATTATCCTCCATGCGCCGAGCCGGGGTATAGTACTCGCCCCTGGAGATCTCGCCCACTCCCCTCCTCTGCTACCTCCTTCCCAGGTTGCCTATCTGGGGCGTTCTTGCCCAGGGTTGCGGCGGCGACCACGGGGACAGCTGGCATCGAGCACTCGGCACACGTGCCGAGTGCGAACTTGATGAGGCTAAGTACCTCCTGTCTGAACTCGTCGAACATCCTGACGATGGCAAGAGGGGGAGGGGGTGGCGAGTCAACATGCCCCGAACCTTGTCCTTCTCCTCCAGTCATCGAGCTCAGAGAAGATTTTTTATGCTGATCACACTCCATGCTCACCACATCAAAATGTTGAAACCAAAAATCGTCTTCTGTGGAGTTCGAACCCTCGGGGAAGAGATGATCACACACTTACTTCTCTCTCACAAGCTGAACGACCAAAGACTTAGAATATTAACAGACCCATGACTCCAGCACGGAGGTCCCACCACACACCCAGAAGATCTTATAGCACTTCCCCTCCTTAGCCAAGTACTGAGCTAAGGGTTCCTCAGAAAGTGCAAGAAGATCAGGGCACAAGTAAGTATATCTTCTGAGGTACCCCCTTGGGTCTATTTATAGTTTTCTGAAAATGGTCTGCCAACAGCTAACCTCCGCTGTTCCAAACAGCTATATGCAGTCCAGGTCGGCCTGCCAACAACGTAACTCCGCAGTTTTGAAAGTCTAGGGGCAGACCAGTGGGGGTGGAATGGTAGAAATATATCACTGAATACAGGGCGAGTGGCCCTCTAGAACCTCCACTCGCCCGAGGCGGCGAGTGCTCGATGAGACTGGCATTTGCCACCTCCTTCTGCCTGGGAAAGTGCGGGCCTGGTTTGCCCCACTCTCCCACGTCTTGCTGAGACCCTGGGGCGAGTGTGAGCCCACTTGCTCCACTCTCCCCTCACATATCCCACCCCGTCTGGCAACTCGGCGAGGCTGCGGGGCTCTCTCCTCCCTCCCGGCTTGCCCGGGACTTGGACTGCCCGATTTGGCTGGTCTGGCTCTTGTCGATCCCACTTACAGGATATGAGGTTGTACAAGGAGAGGCAAATAGAAGGCCTCCTCCTCACCAAGAAGACCACCAGAGTCAAAAAAATTTAAACCCATCATCTCTGAATATGAACTATCAGATTGAGACATGGCCTTGCATACAAGGCAGCTGAAGAAGATACTAAGAATAAGAAACAGTGAAAGAACAACCATCTTTTTCTTCCAGCTCCAAAATGCATAACAATAGCTCATAGAGATCCATAAATTACCCCAAAAGAGACAGGTATGAGTCTAAATAGAATAAATTTATTTTTGATGACACAATTGCTTTGGGTGTAGAAAATCAGGACATATGATTGCTGACTCCCATCAAAAAGAAAAAGCAACAGCATGCCTGAGGAGAAGAGATGTCACCTAGGAAAGAAGTCTGAGAAGAGCCCCTTGGAAAAGAAGGAAATGACCTTGAGTGACAGTGATTCAAGATCATCTGAATTTGAAGAAGAGACCAATGCTGGGCTAGTTGCACAGATAAAAAGAGGTGGAACATGTTGCTGCCAGGGTAAGCATCAGAGCTCCATTATCACTATCTGACAGTGAAGAAGAAGAAGACAGTTGTGTACTCATGGCCATAACTGAAGGGGAAGATCAGGATGACTCACATCCTGAAGAGATAAAAATTAAAACTTCACTATCTCTTTTAGTATCTGATTATGAGACCGATGCTGAGTTAGAGGTAGGCTAATCATCCAATGATGAGGATGACTCTGAATCAGAGAATAAGATTGATGAGTTAGTTAAGCAAAATGGTGCTCTCTTTAAAGCAATAAAGAAGAGCAAAAAGCTTACTAAGAAGCGGGCTGAGGAGATTGAGCTTCTTAAACCCTTGAAATCTCAATTTGATGAGAAGTCAGAATTTTCTAAAGTGAACTCTAAGATAATTGAGTTCAAGAAAATAAATGATGTTCAAGCAGACCTATTGGTCCAAAAAGAAGGGACCATCAAGAAATTGGAAAGGGAGCTCCACAATGAGCGAAAACTAGTGGCTAAGTTTTCTAAGCCATAGACAATCCTACCAATTATAGATAGCTTCTCTGCACCATACAAAAGTGGTGTTGGGTATGAGAACAAGGGAGGTAAGAAGATAGATGATAAGGGGAAGGCACCATTGCACCCAACCATTTTTCAGAAGGTATTACTAGCCTTTAACAATTATGACCAAAAAAGTGTCTATGGACACTAGAAAAATGAATTCTCCACAAGTGGAACAAAGGATGTGCACTCTAGGAAAAGTGCCTTCAAAGGAACAAAGGAAATTCAGATGAAGGATCATGACCCTTTTGTGTTTGCTGCTAACACAAGCACCAGAGGCAAAGAGAAAGTATCTAACATGAGAACTGCAAGGAAGTACAATGCAATAGCTGTACAATTCAAGTCACAATCAACACACCACCATGTCATGCAAAGTTATTCAATTCTTATTGTGAGCCCAAAAGAAGGTATAACAAGTTTGAATATTGGTGATGTGGTAAATTTGGTCACTTTGTCATTGACTGTTGGTTCAACCCAATAGTTCCAAAGGCAACTACTGGCAAGCTAGCATCCAAACTTGGAAAATTTCATAATACACCTCAGACTGGTCAGAAGCTGGACCAAGTTTTCAATGCTAACAAGAATCTAGGACCCAACAAGATTTGGGTGCCTAAGAAGAGATGAATTACTTTTGCAGGTATGTCCAAAGACCAACCACACTCTTATCTGGTATTTGGATAGTGGATGTTCAAGGCACATGACTAGAATAAGAAGCCTATTGATTGAATATTGACTGAATTACTTTTGCAGGTATGTCCAAAGACCAACAATACTCTTATCTGGTATTTGGATAGTAGATGTTCAAGGTACATGACTAGAACAAGAAGCCTATTGACTGAATATTCCTTAGTGGAAGATTGATCAAAAGTGATTTTTGGAGGATCTGACTGAGGAAAGACTAAAGGCAATGGTGAGATATCCAATGACAGTCAATATCACAAGGATAACTTATGTAGAAGGATTGCAGCACAATCTAATTAGCATAAGTCAATTATGTGATCTTAGCTATGTGATTGAATTCTACAAAGATGGGTGCCTAATTAAGAAATTTTAAGAGATCATACTAGCTGACACTAAGAGTGAGAATATTTATTTTCTTAATTTCTTATGTTAAAATTATAATTATTTTATTTGTCTTATAGCTAAAAATAGAGCATCTTTCTATGTGTAATGATATAAGAAATTAGCTCATATTAATTAAAAGACTATCAATAAGCTCTTATCAAACAATTTAGTTAGTATCAGCCCTAAGTGGAAAGGTGTTCAAGACAGGCCTTGTCATGCATGCCAAATGAGCAAGAAAACTAAGGCCTCATTCAAACGAATTGGAGTTAAGGATTCCACCAAGTGTTTACACTTACGACACATGGATTTGTTTGGTCCTATGCCTATTCACAGCTTAGGATGAAAATTCTATACACTTGTAATTATTGATGATTTTCCTAGGTTCACATGTGTGTTCTTTCTCAAGCAAAAGTCAGATACTCTAGATGTGTTCACTACCTTTGTCAGGAAAATCCAGAATGAAATGGGCATTTCTGTAGCCAAAATCAGAAGTGACCATGAAACTAAATTTTAGCTAGGATCCATGACCATTTTTTGTGAAAGCTTGGGTATCTTTTAAGAATTTTCCTCTCTTATAACTCCCTAACAAAATGGAGTTGTAGAGAGAAAGAATAGAACTCGTGTTGAATCTAGCAAAATTATGCCGAGTGACTCCTCACTTCCAGAATATTTTTGGGCAGCGGTTGTCAATGTAACTTGCCAAGTGCGAAATAGGGCTCTAATCAACAAGAATTATAACAAGATTCCCTATGAGCTCGTGAAAGACAGTAAACTAACCTTAGCCTACACCAAGATCTTTAGAAGTAAGTATTATGTGTTAAACAATAAGAAGCATTATCTAACCAAATTTGCTGAAAAAGAATTATGAGGGTGTTTTTGTTAGATATAGCTCCCACAGTAGAGCATACATGATATTCAATAAGAAGATTCACATAGTAGAAGAATCCATCACGGTTGTGTTTGATGAGACCAGTCTAATCTATAAAGGCTGACCTAGCTTTTTAGTGTTGCAGGTACTAAACAAAAATTGGAAAAGTTGTCCAATAATGATAAGCAAGAAGCCTGTAAAATAACTTCACTAGTGCAATGATCAGAGAAGAAAGCCATCCCATAGAAGAAGTATAGGAGGCTGCTGAGGAGACACAAAAGGATGAGGCACAAGTTGAACCTGAAGCACAAGAGACTATAGGAAGAATGCCAACAGCTACAAGACACCTAAGAGCACCCACAAAATCAGATAATTGGTGATATAAGTCAAGGAGTCTAAATAAGGAAAAAACACAATGAATAAAGTACTCACTTGTGCTTTCTCTCTCAGGTAGTGTCACGACCCGCATTTTCTCAACAAATAAATCATATCAGAGCAAGAGAAAATACGTGCCATGATGTCACGTCGTACAGAGGATAACTGCATATGCTCAGGCAAAACCCCGAACTCTAATTCTTTGGATAAAATCATAATTTAATATGAAAGAAAACCAGTTAAGTTTGATGGTCGTATCCCTCGGCACAGTGGATCAGCTAGTCCACTTATTAAAAATACATTTATAAGCAGCGGAAAATACTTTGGTTAAGTTAATTTGACATCCTACATGAGTGTAAACATCCTCGAAGAACAACTCATGGAATACAAGACTCTAGATTTATCATTGTATAAGAAAAATAACTTTTTACATCACTTGGGAAGGTAGTGTTTTAGTTTTATAAACATGATATGCATGAGGTACATATAGTAATGCTTTTAGGGTTTAAAAATACCTAACATGCAACCTAGCATAAAACATTCCCAGAAGCAAGTAAACAACCTCCAAAAAGGCAAAAATAGCAGTTCTCAGTTCATATCTAGCATCACAAGCACGCCATCAGTAGGCATTAACAACCTGACACAAACCCACTGGTGAGTATGTATGTCTATACAGAAAGAGAAAACTACCTCTCCAAATTGAGAAACAGCAAACTCAGCTACCTCGGAGGCCACAAGCAAGCTCCACCAGAACACTAGCCGCTTAATCGGCCAGCAGGAATAGAATAAAAAATAGGGGAGCATTAGATTCATAAGTAATAAAAGAGGGGCTTACCAACCCCACAACAAGTGCTATAAAAAAGAGCGAAGATAAAATTAACAATACAGCAAGGGTAAAACACTGCCCAAGGCAAGATCAAAACGCACCAAGTGCGAGAAATAAACAACATGCCCTGCTAAAAAACTGCAGCAGCAACAAGGCAAGCACATACCAAAATAACAACTTTACAGAAAGGAACTAACAGTCCTAACTTATGAATCATTAGCAGTGGTAAAGTCATGGGTCTGGGTTGGTGACCAAAAACAGTCCTCATACAAATAACCAGACCCATAAATACTCAAGGGTTCAACGGTGGCAGCCCTAAGTTCCAACATACCAACACAACCAGCCCAAATCAGGGCAAAAATGGTAACAACACACCAAAACAAACAGCCCATCTCGGGGCCAAAATGGTGGTGACCAAGGCTCTACACCACACCACCCCTCATAGAGCCACCAAACAAAACCACCTGCCATAATTCACGACTCGGCCTTCAAAACCAACCGAGAAACATCAACAACCTGAAACAAACCCATCCTAAACAACTCAGGAGAAAACACCAGCCTAAGGAGAAAGGCGTCGAGTCCACTCGACACCAAGCCAGAAGATGTCGACACAAAGCCAGAAGGTGTCGACACAAAGCCAGAAGGTGTCGACACAAAGCCAGAAGGTGTCAACACAAAGCCAGAAGGTGTTGACACAAAGCCAGAAGGTGTCGACACAAATCCAGAAGGTGTCGACACAAAGCCAGAAGGTGTCGACACTAAGCTAGAAGGTGTCGACACTAAGCCAGAAGGTGTCGAGTCCACTCAACGCCAAAGTCTAAGTGGGGAAGGCGTCGAGTCTAATCGACGCCGGGTTGAGTGAGCTCCACTCACTCAACGCCAAAAGACTTGGCCTAAAAACTAGACCTCTGCCCTAAGCTAACACTCAACGCCAAAGGGGCAGAGACCTGCCAGAAAAAAAAATTTCTTTACCCAGACCGACCATGCTAGACCCAAACATCTGCCCTAAATCATAATATTTCTCTTACTTGCATCAACTAGCTGTTATTGCTAACTACCCAGCCCGAGCCATCCCAAAACCGACCCTATCAGACATTGTCTCTCAAGAAAACTTTGACTAGCTGGAACTTCTCTACACTAACAACAGTATAACCATGGACAAAACCTACAGTACACCTAGGATTTAAGCAAAGAGAGGGATAAAACTAACAAGAAAACCGAGAATCAGTCTTGGCAAGGATGAGAGAGCATCACTTGCCTCAATCTTCGGGACACGGCCAGCTACACTCCTCACTCGGCATCGGCAGCAAGATCAGCCACCTAGGGAGGAAGATCCGGGTGAGAGCAGTCCAAATCTGCCTTTACCCGAGAAAAACGAACTCTAAACCTCCAGAAATCACCGGCCGAAGCTCCAGCACTTCCATCGCCCGTCTCCTTCCACTGGAAGCTTTCCGTCGGGTTTGGGGAAGAAGGATAGGGATAAACTCAAATAAGCTATCATATTTTATATCCAGCCATTATAGCTATTACACTATTGATATCCATATAATATTTGGCCACTAAGTTGGGAGCTATCCGCTGGAATCTAACAGCAGCCACTAAAATATACTATACCTTAAGTATATAAAACTTCTGCCACTATACCATATTAAAGCTTAATATAATATTATTTAAAGATTAAATAATACTATAGAATAAAACATCAAAACGTCGTGAAAACTCAACTATCTTGGAATTTGACGAAATTCACACTGTAGCTAAACACCCATGCTACGAAAACAACATCGAAGTTGAGAATAACATCCGACGATCAAAACTCAGGCTAACATCTCCCGAAGCCAAAACACAAGCATTCCCCGAGGGGCTCTGCCGAGTAACCAAAACAGACTCCGGGTAGCTGGGGAACCTTGCAAACAGGCTACAAAACAAGCCACTAAGAACTCCTCAAGAGCTAAGATGACGCTCTAACAACGGCAAAGGCCAAAAACACGTCAACGTAATGCCAAACAATGATTAAACAAATCACAGGGAAACCGGGGGCGTTACAGTCACTCCCCCTAAAAGAAAGTTTCGCCTCGAAACTTTACGCACAACACTTCTACAAAAGAAGGAACATATCAAACGAAGAGGTAAACGGAAGAAAACATACCAAGCAAACTCAAGGAAATAGATGAGGGTGAGCCTCCCTCATAGCCGACTCCAATTCCCAAGTCGCGCTTTCCACGTCCTGGTTCCTCCATAAAACTTTCACCATAGGAATCCTCTTCCTCCGCAACACGCGATCCTGAGAATCCAAAATGCGGACATGCACCTCCGCGTATGAAAGATTTGGCGCTAACTGAGGCACAGAATCCAAAACCTACCTGTCGCTTAGCATACACTTCCAGAGTTGGCTTACATGAAAAACATCGTGCACACCAGGAAAATTTGCGGGCAAATCCAGCATATAAGCTGCCACACCAATCCGTCAACAATCTTAAACGGTCCCACAAATCTTGGATCCAACTTCCGGTTCTTACCAAACCTCTTGATTCCAACCATCGGGGAGACTTTAAGAAAAACCAAGTCCCCCACAGCAAACTCCAAATCAGATCTATGCCAGTTGGCGTTCTTCTCATATCACTCTTGAGCTATCCGAAGCTTCTCCCAAATAAGCTTCACAGTAACTTCCATCTCTTCAAGAGCATCCGGACCCAACAAAGATCTCTCGCCAACCTCAGTCCAAAATAAAGGAGTTCTGCAACGTCTCCCATACAGAGCTTCAAAAGGCGCCATTTGCAAGCTTTCCTGATAACTGTTATTATAAGCAAACTCCATAAGCCACAAACGCTCATCACATGCTCAGATTAACTCGCTGTGTCTGACCATTGGTCTGCGGGTGGTAAGCGGTAGAATATCTCAAATCTGTACCCAAACCTTCTTGCAAACTCTTCCAGAAGCAAGATGTAAACCGTAAGTCTAGGTCTGAAATAATGCTGACTGGAACACCATGCAATCAGATAACTTCATTCAAATACAGCTCAACTATTTTCTTCATCGGATAGTCGATCTTATAAGGTACGAAGTGAGCACACTTCGTTAATCTGTCCACGATCACCCAAATTGAATCATATCCCCTAAGAGATCTCGGTAAACCTGTGTTGAAATCCATCGAAATGCTTTCCCACTTCCAAGTCAGAATCTCCAACGGAGTCAACTTGCCACCAGGACTACCATGATCAGCCTTAACACGCTTGCAAGTATAGCACTCAGAGACAAAACTGTCTACGTCTCTCTTCATCCCATTCTACCAGGCAATTTGCTTTAAGTCATGATACATCTTGGTAGATCCTGGATGGTAGGAAACGCTCGAACCATGCGCTTCTCTGCATAACATAACTCGGATATCCATAACGGCGGGGATACAAAATCTGTCGCGGTACTTCAAAGTACCCGCATCATCAATCGAGAAATCTGGTAACTCCCCTTTTCAGCTCTAAGATATAAATGCAGCAGATCTGGATCATCTTTCTGATGCAATTTCGTAAGCACAATCCAAGAAGGCTCTGCTACTACCAAACTACTCTGCAAGTCGCATCGCCCTATAAAAATATCTATCAAGAGAAATTCTTCCACTAATAGCTCGGAGGAGAGATTAAAAATCTTCCCCGTCTTCCGACTTAGGGCATCGGCCACCACATTACCCTTGCCCAGATGGTACTGGATTTCAACATCGTAATCGGCAACATACTCCAACCATCGCCGCTGGTGCAGATTCAATTCCTTCTGGGTGAATACGTACTTTAAGCTCTTATGAACGGTAAAAATCTTGCACTGCGTGCCATAAAGCAGATGTTTCCACAACTTCAACGCAAAAATCACAGCTGCAAACTCTAAATCATGCGTAGGGTAGTTCTTCTCATGAGTCTTCAGTTGCCTGGACCCATACGCATTCACTTTACCGCCTTGCATCAACACGCAACCAAGCCCAACATGCGATGCATCCACAAAAACATCAAAATCCATGCCCTCCATAGGCAGGGTCAAAACGGGAGCAATGCACAATCTATTCTTGAGCTCTAGGAAGGCTTCCTCACACTTCTCATGCCAATCAAAAGCCTCATTCTTCTAGGTCAACCTCGTCAAAGGTGCAGCTAGGGTAGAAAAACCCTCCACAAATCTCCTATAATAGTCGGCCAACCCAAAGAAGCTCCTACTCACCTTGGGTGTGCCAGGTCTACTCCATTCCATCACTGCGGCTATTTTCTCTTGGTCGACTGAAATCTCATTCTTATTAATCACATGGCCCAGAAACAAAACGTGAGGCAACCAAAACTCGCACTTACTCAACTTGGCGAACAACTTATGGTCCCTCAAAGCAGATAAAACTATTCGCAGATGCTAGCCATGCTCCCCCGCATTGCGGGAATATACTAGAACGTCGTCGATAAACACGACTACGAACTTGTCCAGGAAATCCTTGAACACACGGTTCATCATATCCATAAATGCTGAGGCCGCATTGGTCTAACCAAACGACATTACCAAAAATTCAAAATGTCCATGTCTTGATCGAAAAGCAGTCCGTGGAATATCCGACTCATGGATCATGAGCTGATGGTAACCAGAACGAAGATCAATCTTAGAAAATACCGCGCTACCGCGCAACTGATCAAACAAATTGTTGATCCTCGGCAGAGGATACCTGTTCTTAATAGTGACTTTATTTAGCTCTCTATAATCGATGCAAAGCCTTATCGATCCATCTTTCTTCTTTACGAACAGAACAGGAGCACCCCAAGGAGATGAACTCAGCCTTATAAAACTCTTCTCTAATAACTCATCCGGCTGGATACGCAACTCCTCCAGCTCTCACGGGGCCATCCGGTACGGTGCCTTCGCAATAGGACGCGTACTCGGCTCCAAATCTATCACAAACTCAACATCTCTGTCAGGTGGAAGACCAGGAAGATCATCAGGAAAAACATCTGAAAACTCACGCACAACAGGAATCTCTTCTAAATGCGGCAAACTACCAATAGTCCCCAAAACTGAGACCAAACAAGCAAAATGGCCGGAAACTAGGAGCGTCCGAGCACATACCGCAGAAATAATTAGAGAATCCTGGCACGAATCACCATAAACACTCCCAGGCTGACCGTTGTCCTTTACGAAGTCCAAGCTCTTACCCTTGTACTAGATAACAGCATCATACCTGGACAACAAATCCAAGCCTAAAATAACACCAAAGTCTTCCAAGTCGATCACCTTCAGATCTGCATTAGCTAGAAAATCCCCTAACACAATCGGACAATCCTGAATGCCCTGATCTGAAACCACAGAATCACCAGAAGGGAACTTGATGTAAAAGGCATCCCCAACTCGATCTAGATCCAAACGATACCGATCCACGAAAGCTCTAGCCACAAATGAGTGGGTAGCGCCATAGTCGAAGAGAACACGTGCCCAGGGGTTCTTTACCTTAAATCTTCCTATAAAGTTGCGCACGCATCCAAGGAAACAATAGGTAAAGCTATAATTACGAACTAAAACATTAAAACTAGGGAGAACATCTAACCTAAAACAACCTGAGTCGAAGTCTGAGCTTCCTCAAAGGAAATCACATTCAGCTTTCCTTTACCTTTATCCAATCTCTAAGGCGGTGGCAATGCCTGAAGTGGGACTGGTTGAAGCACAGGCTGGGACTGCGGGCACTGAGCCCTGATGTTCCTCTTTTGTCAACACTGATAGCAAACCTTATCCTTTAACCAGCAACGGGAAACATCATGCCCCTTCTTCTTGCACAAGGTACATTCCAAGTACCTCTTAGAAGCACCCTGAATTGCATGAACCTACTCCTTCTTCTGAGCTCATATCCTCTTGAAACATCTCTCAAAGGGGTGGCCTGACCGGCCACAGAAGCTACAAACCTCTTTGCTCTTCTTCCTTGAAGCAGCATCGGGCACCTGAGGGCTCTTTCCTTCAAACAATTTCCTCTTATCCTTTCTCATTTGTTGGCCTCTGTTCTTAGCATTGTCGATTGCCTCGACCTTCAAGACAGCTTCTACTACACTGGTATAACTCACTGCTCCATAAGCACCAGCTAGCTACTGGATGTCACTTCTTAGACCACCCAGAAATCATTTAAGTCGATCCACCTCGGAGCTTACCAAACCGGGGGCAAAATGACTCAGCTTGCTGAACTCAATATCATACTCACTAACTATGAGCTGTCTTTGCTTCAAATGTAAGAAATCATTCATCAGGCAGTCGCGGTCGACCGAGGGTAGAAACTTTCCCAGTAGCATCTCCTTAAAAGACTCCCAAGAGCATCCTTCTTTCAACCTCTCCTTCTCTCTCAGCCACCAACTTTTTGCTAACCCATTGAGCTGGTAGGCGGCGATCCTCACTCTCTGATCGACAATAACTCCAAAGTAGGAAAACATTTCTTCGGTCGATATAAGCCAATCATCCAAGACCATAAAGTCTGCCTTTCCATCATAAGTAGGAGGCCTGAGTCGCTGAAACTGAGAGATAAACGTCATCTCTGGTGGAACCATTACCGGAGGCATTAGAGGAGCAGGAGGGGCAGGGACAGCTAGACCCACAGTAGGGTCCTGTACTCTCGGAGCTAGCCCAGACATAACTGACAACATAGACTAGATCTGGGACTGCACATCCACCATCTGCCTTGATAAGGCCTCATTGCTCTATCGCAGACTCTCCATCAACGCATTGCTCTACGCACCCGAAGACTCGCCCTCAGACTGGGGAGTTAGCCTCGTCGAAGGATGCTTCAACATCCTATAATCGAATTGGCACCAATCAAGACCTAGCCCAACTGCTAGCATAAAACTACCCGGTACAGACAAAACATACTTAAATATGAGCTTCAACTGCTAACTTGCTCTGAGATTTTGTTTTTACAATGATGATGTTATGCTTAACCTAGGATGGTTTACCACCATCACACTAACTCATGTGATTAGATCATGAATGCATGAATTTGTATTCTTTTTGACTCAAAACCATGTGTGTACATATGTCATCATGCAAATCTTTAGCTTGGCACGTTGTGCGTATGCAATGTTATGCTATGCATGTTGTACTATGCATTCTAAAAAGGCCTTAATGCATGCCATGGGTGGCGTACACATGAAAATATTATGCATCCCATACTACATAACATTTGCATGCAACAAAAAAGAAAACGTGCTAGTCGCAGCCATATGGTGAGGTTATGTATCCCATACTACATAACCCTCACATTTTGCCTCCTATGGTGGATCCATATACAAACACATATTATGCATCACATACTACATAATATGCCCCGTATACTTCTATTCATGCTTATGAGTGTAGTGCTCATGCTTTAGCCAAGATGTACTGGTGATACTTCGGTGTGTGTATGATATGATACTAAACAACTAACACTAACAAGGGAAAGTTGCCCGACCAATTGTCAAGCAACCTGGATCTGATACCAACTGTCACGACCCGTATTTTCTCAACAAATAAATCATATCAGAGCAAGAGAAAATACGTGCCATGATGCCACGTCGTGCAGGGGATAACTGCACACGCTCAGGTAAAACCCGGACTCTAATTCTTTGGATAAAATCATAATTTAATATGAAAGAAAACCAGTTAAGTTTGATGGACGTATCACTCGGCACAGTGGATCAACTAGTCCACTTATTAAAAATATATTTATACGCTGCGGAAAATACTTTGGTTAAGTTGATTTGACATCCTACATGACTGTAAACGTACCCGAAGAACAACTCATGGAATGCAGGACTCTAGATTTATCATAGTATAAGAAAAAAAACTTTTTACGTTACTTGGGAAGGTAGTGCTTTAGTTTTATAAACATGATGTGCATGAGGAACATATATTAATGCTTTTATGGTTTAAAAATACATAACATGAAACCTAGAATAAAACATTCCCATAAGCAAGTAAACAACCTCCAAAAAGGCAAAAATAGCAGTTCTCAGTTCATATCTAGCATCACAAGCACGCCACCAATGGGCGTCAACAACCTAACACAAACCCACTGGTGAGTATGTATGTCTATACAGAAAGAAGAAAACTACCTCTCCAAATCAAGGAACAGCAAACTCAGCTACCCCGAGACCACAAACAAGCTCCACCAGAACACTAGGCGCTCAATCGGCCACAACCTGAACCTGAGGCATTCAAAGAAAGAATACCTCAGCAAGAATAGAATGAAAAACAGGGGAGCATTAGATTCATAAGCAATAAAAGAGGGGCTTACCAACCCCACAACAAGTGCTATCAAAAAGAGCGAAGATAAAATGAACAATACAACATGGGTAAAACACTGTCCAAGGCAAGATCAAAACGCACCAAGTGCGAGAAATAAACAACATGCCCTGCTAAAAAAAACTACAGCAGCAACAAGGCAATCACATGCCAAAATAACAACTTTACAGAAAGGAACTAACAGTCCTAACTTGTGAATCATTAGCAGTGGTAAAGCCATGGGTCTGGGTTGGTGACCAAAAACAGTCCTCATCCAAACAACCAAACCTATAAATACTCAAGGGTTCAACAGTGGCAACCCTAAGGTCCAACACACCAACACAACCAGCCCAAACCGGGGCCAAAATGGTGACAACACACCAAAACAAACAGCCCATCTCGGGGCCAAAATGGTGGTGACCAAGGCTCTACACCACACCACCCCTCACAGAGCCACCAAACAAAACCACCTGCCATAATTCACGACTCGGCCTTCAAAACCAGCCGATAAACATCAACAACCCGAAATAAACCCATCCTAACCAACTCAGGAGAAAACACCAGCCTAAGGAGAAAGGCGTCGAGTCCACTCGACACCAAGCCAGAAGGTGTCGACATAATGCCAAAAGGTGTCGACACAAAGCAAGAAGGTGTCGACACAAAGCCAGAAGGTGTCGACACAAAGCCAGAAGGTGTCGACACAAAGCCAGAAGGTGTCGACACAAAGCCAGAAGGTGTCGAAACAAAGCCAGAAGGTTTCGACATAAAGCTAGAAGGTGTCGACACAAAGCCAGAAGGTGTCGACACAAAGCCAGAAGGTGTCAACACAAAGCCAGAAGGTGTCGACACAAAGCCAGAAGGTGTCGACACAAAGCCAGAAGGTGTCGAGTCCACTCGACTCCAAAGTCTAAGCGGGGAAGGCGTCGAGTCTACTCGACGCCGCGTTTAGTGAGCTCCACTCACTCAATGCCAAAAGACTTAGCCTAAAAACTGGACCTCTGCCCTAAGCTAACACTCAACGCCAAAGGGGCAGAGACCTGGCAGAAAAAAATTCTCTACCCAGACCGACCTTGCTAGATCCCAACATCTGTCCTAAATCATAATATTTCTCTTACTTGCATCAACTAGCTGCTATTGCTAACTAGCCAGCCTGAGCCATCCCAAAACCGACCCTATCAGACATTGTCTCTCAAGAAAACATGGACTAGCTGGAACTTCTCCACACTAACAGCAGTATAACCATAGACAAAACCTACAGTACACCTAGGATCTAAGCAAAGAGAGGGATAAACTAACAAGAAAATAGAGAATCAGTCTTAGCAAGGATGAGAGAGCATCACTTGCCTCAATCTTCGGGACTCGGCCAGCTACACTCCTCACTCGGCACCGGCAGCAAGATCAGCCACCTAGGGAGGAAGATCCGGGTGAGAGCAGTCCAAATCTGCCCTTACCCGAGAAAAAAGAGCTCTAAACCTCCAGAAATCGCCGGCCGAAGCTCCAGCACTTCCGTCGCCCGTCTCCTTCCACTGGAAGCTTTCCGTCGGGTTTGGGGAAGAAGGATAGGGATAAACTCAAATAAGCTATCATATTTTATATCCAGCCATTATAGCTATTACATTATTGATATCCATATAATATTTGGCCACTAAGCTGGGAGCTATCCGCTGGAATCTAAAAGCAGCCACTAAAATAAACTATATCTTAAGTATATAAAACTTCTGCCACTATACCATATTAGAGCTTAATATAATATTATTTAAAGATTAAATAATACTATAGAATAAAATGTCAAAACGTCGCGAAAACCCAACTATCTCGGAATTTGACGAAATTCACACCGTAGCTAAACTCTCATACTACGAAAAAAATGGCGAAGTCGAGAATAACATCCGATGATCAAAACTCGGGCTAACATCTCCCGAATCCAACACACAAGCATTCCCTAAGAGGCTCTGCCGAGTCACCAAAACAGACTCAAGCTAGCTGGGGAACCTTGCAAATAGGCTACAAAACAAGCCACTAAGAACTCCTCAAGAGCTAAGACAATGCTATAACAATGGCAAAGGCCGGAAATGCGTCAATGTAACGCCAAACAATGATTAAACAAATCACAGGGAAACCGGGGGCGTTACAGGTAGAACCAAAGAAAATTGAAGAAGCCAACTGTGATCCATCCTTGATCTTGGCTATGCAAGAGGTGTTGAACTAATTTAAATGGTGTAAAGTCTGAAAGCTAGTCCCAAGTCTCCATGATCACAATGTCATTGGAACTAAGCGGGTGTTCAGGAATAAGTGGATGAACAAGGAGTCATTGTCAAAAACAAAGCAAGGCTGGTTACAAAGGGATATAGACAGGAAGAGGGGATAGACTGAAAGCAAACCTTTGCACCAGTAGCAATATTAGATGCAATTAGGTTGTTTCTAGCATATGCAGCTCACAAAGACTTCAAGGTATACATGTACAACCCTGTATTCGCAGAGCGGGGTTCCCAAGCAAGGCGTAAGACTTGTTATACATCTTTAAGCTTTTGGGGGGTTTTGCACTCCTGGGGGCCAATTTATGTTTAATTTGCATAATATACTAGTAGGGGGAGGAAGAATTTGCCTAGCTAGCTAGTGTTTGGTGTATCTCTAAGGAGGGGGGCGGGTGAGGCGCGAGCCCAGCACCCGCCCCGGCCTCCTCTCAATGGGGCGGGTGCGGCGCGAGCCCGGCACCCACCCCAGCCTCCTCTCGGGAGGGCGGGTGCGGCGCGAGCTGGCACCCGCACCGGCCTCCTCTCAGGGGGGCGAGTGCGGCGCGAGCCAGGCACCCCCCCCCCCCCCCCCCCCGTCCTCCTCTCAGGGGGCGGGGGCAGCGCAAACCCGGCATCCCCCCCCCCCCCCCCCCCCCGACCTCCTCTCAGGGGGGATAGTGCGGTGTGAGCCCGGCACATGCCCCGTCCTCCTCTCAGGGGGGCGGGTACGACGCGAACCCGGCACCCGCCCGGGCCTCATCTCAGGGGGGAGGGTGCAGCGCGAGCCCGGCACCTTCCCCAAGGGGGCGGGTGCGGCGCGAGCCCGACACCCTCCCCGGCCTCCTCTCAGGGTGGCGGGTTGTAATACCCCCTATCTGTCGCATAGCATATAGCAGTAGGTCCGGTCGGGGCCCGACACCATATACCACAGACAGACTGGGTGGTTACTCAATGGAAACCATCCAACCAATCCAACGTCCTACACAGAGCATTGTAGCGGAAGCAGTTAAATAGTTGCAATTAAAAGAACCCAGCAACAAGCATGAATGTCCACTAACAAGCCAAAAAGGAATGAAGTACATACACAGGTACTGGCCTTAAGGTCTTACAAATGGTTTACTCATATTACATGTTTTCCATACCACGGCACGCAGGCCGGTCATACATGAATAAAAGCAAATAAACACTCCAATTAGTCCTTCGAGGGCCGGCTTCGCAATTTGGGCTTTAGCCCGTTATTGACCGCTTGTTCCAGTAGGACCTGCAAGCAACAAACCACCGCACGGTGGCAAACAAAAGCAACGGTCAGCAATGCTGACCAAATTATAATGATCATGCCCCCAATTCAGGGCGGCGATGCTCCTTCCCTACACTTATTAGCATAACCAAGCAGTGTATAAATATACATTTCATCACAGGCGTAGGCTCACACGGCCACACACCCCGTGTACTCAGGGCATATTCTCGGTGAACACGGTCAAAGACCGCCGACTCACTACCCTTCCCAGGACGGCCAAACAATGAGCAATTTGTCTTCCTGGCATGGGTCATGGTAATTTAAACCATAGACCGCTGAAGACCCTCATCTATGCCAACAGCTCTAATCCGAACGACATAGAACGGGTACGGTTCCATCTAACCCGTGCTCACATCGCAACGTTAATTTAAAACATATGTGCAGGTCAAACTTCTCCCGAGTCTCGTTTCCATCACAAAATCACATAACCCGGTTATGTTCAAGTTGGCTCCCAGGCCACCAAGTTGGCAAGATCATGCATCCGCCCAGTTTTCCGGGTGCACCTTAGGGTTAATCCCCAATGCTCCCTGTTGCAATCTACCATGTAGAAAACCCGAAAAACAAACATTAGCACGGAGTCTTCTCCGGCATTTATGCAATGCAACATCACCGATCCAGGCCAACATGTCCGGATAGGATTCAAACATCATGTCTATGTCCGTTCTCGATTACGGACTCTACACAACGGGGACTTCACATATCTACCCGAAGGAACGCCTCAAACTCACCGCAAACTCGCGAGAGCGGGCTTCCTATGCAAAAGATGTAAAGCTTCACATGCTCAAGTAAAGAATCGTTACCCTAGCGTTCTTCCTTGGCGCCTTGGAAATGTACGCGGATGAAAAGCACCGCAATCTCCTTACCTTTGTAGATCCGAAGTCGGCTCGTGATTTGGAGCTCTAAAACTCCTCCAAAGGCTGGATCTAAGCTTCTTCTTCCTCATTTGATCTCCCCTCTCTCTAGGATTTAGACAGAAATACGACAGAAACATAAGGGTTTTGAAACCTTCTCTCTGGTATAACCCTTTCGGGATAACCACAGCCGTCGGATCCCACAAAAAGGGATGCACGGACACGATCCAGGTCTGACCTAGACAAATGGGGTTAAACACCGCATGGTTCACCAATCCGGAGCAAGACACGTCCGCGGCCAATTAAATTGTGTCAGGACATTTAGTCAACTCCCGCCAAAAGCCCCTGTGTCGACACTCCGTGTCGACAGAGTTAAACACGGCACAATCGCCCCGCGCTCGACGATCGTCAAACCAAGATCGTCGAACGCTGCCAGATCATCGACTGGAAAAATCTCGTCAAATCGTCGAACGCACGACCCGATCGTCGAACCCACGGCCCGATCGTCGAACCCACGGCCCGATCGTCGAACCCAGAATATCGACAGATCGTCGACCGCAGCATTGCGACTAGATCGTCGACCGCTGCTCGACGATCGTCGAACCCAGAATATCGACAGATCGTCGACCGCAGTATTACAGCCAGATCGTCGACCGCTGCTCGACGATCGTCAAACCCAGAATATCGACAGATCGTCGACCGCAGTATTGCGACCAGATCTTTGACCGCTGCTCGACGATCATCAAACCCAGATTTCTGCCTGATCGATTTGCCAGAACTTTGAACGACCCCGACACGCCCTGGGACACGCCCGTGTCCCAGGCCGTGTGCCCCTGCCAAATTCCAAATTTGGTACAGAAACGTCACCCGTCGCTCTTTTGAGTTTCGGGGCGTTACAGCTCTCCCCCTCTTAAAAGAATTTCGTCCACGAAATTACATAAAGGAAAGATAAGTACAAAACCAACATTTGTACCTGAGCGGAACAACTCTGGAAACTCGTCAAGCATAGTCTGCTCTCGCTCCCAAGAGAGCTCCTCTCGACCGCAATTGTCCCATCGGATCTTGACCATCCTGATCTCTTTATTGCGTAGCCGTTTGACTTCTGAGTCTTCAATCCGCACGGGCTTGACCTTTGTCATCAACCCACTATCAATCGGTACTTGATCGACCGCGATCACTTGCGAAGGCTCTTGCATCGCCTTCCGTAGCACCGATATATGGAATACATCATGTAGATCATTAAGCTCCACTGATAGCTTCAATCGATAAGCCGTTTCGCCAACCCGCTCCAGAACCTCAAACGGCCCAAGGTACCTCGGGCTTAGCTTAATCAAGCGCCGCACTCGCGAGACACCCTTGAATGGCTTGATCTTTAAGTACACCCAGTCACCCACAGCGAACTCCACGTTCCTGTGCTTGGTATTATAGTACTTCACTTGCCGGTCCTGAGCAATAAGAAATCTCTCCCGAATGGTTCGCACCAATGAAGTAGCATCCTCCACCACTTGACGCTTGTACAACTTTGACTCACCCGTTTCCAACCAGGACAACGGTGTGCAACATCTTCTACCATAAAGGGCCTTGAAGGGCGCCATTTGAATACTTGTCTGGTAGCTATTGTTGTACGCAAATTCCACCAAATAAAGATGGTCTTTCCTTTGCTTTCTAAAGTCCAAGACACACATGCGGAGCATGTCTTCCATAGTTATATTGACCCTCTCGGTCTACCCATCCGTCTGCGGATGGAAGGCTATGCTAAAACTCAGCTTTGTTCCCAACATTTGCTGCACAAGCCTCCAATCATTAGACGTGAACCACCCATCTCGGTCACTCACGATGCTGCGGGGCACACCGTGGAGCCGTACTATGTTATCCACATATAACTTTGCCAACTTTTCCACCAGATCATCCTTCCTATGCGGAATGAAATGTGACACCTTTATTAGCCGATCTACGACCACCCAGATGGTGTCGTTCCCATTTTGCGACCATGGCAACCCGTGCACAAAGTCCATAGTGATGTCGTCAAATTTCCACTCCGGAATAGCCAAGGACTTCAGAAATCCTCCCGGCTTCTGGCACTCCGCCTTCACCAAGGCGCAACTTTGGCACTTCGCCACGTAGATCGCCACATCCTTCTTCAAACCCGGCCACCAAAATAGTTTCTTAACGTCGCGGTACATCTTTGTGCTCCCCGGGTGAATCGAGTACTTGGTATGGTGCGCCTCGTACAACAAATCCACCTGCAAACTGCCCACGCTTGGGACGCAAAGACGACCGTCTTTCCAAAGCAATCTATCCTCCACAACGAATTGGGAATTTGACTCATCCAGAGCCTCTACCATGAACTGCTTCATGTGGTCATCCAAATCCAACGCCTGCCGAATCCGATCAGCCAGGTCATATTGAACATCAGTCCAATTCAAGAGTGCTTCAGCACTTGACTGCTTATCTACACAAACAATCTCCAACGCCCCCAACTCCTGAACCAACCACTCGTCATGGATCGACAGCCAATTGGCTTGAGCTGGGGCCCGGCGACTCAACGCGTCCGCAACCGCATTACCTTTACCAGGCACGTAGTGGATCTTGAATATATAGTCCCCCAAGAACTCCATCCATCTACGCTGCCGAATATTCAGATCTTTCTGATCAATCAAATACTTCAGGCTCCTATGATCGGTGTAGATATCAATCTTCACACCGTACAAATAATGTCTCCACATCTTCAAGGATAAAATCACGGCCGCTAACTCCAAGTCAAGGACCGAATAATTCCTCTCGTGCACTTTCAGCTGTCTCGAGCCCTAAGCTATCACAGTTCCATGTTGCAGTAGCACGCAACCCAAATCACTGCCCGAAGCATCGTTATAAATCTCATAACCTTCAGTCCCACTCGGTGAACTCAGCACAGGCGCCGTGGTCAACCGACATTTCAGCTCCTCAAAAGCTCGCGCGCACTCCGGCGTCCAAACGAACTTCTGCTCCTTCCTCGTCAAAGTAGTGAGAGGTAACGCTATCCGCGAGAAGTTCTCTACGAAGCGCCTATAATAGCCGGCAAGCCCCAGAAAGCTCCGGACTTCCGCTACCGTAGAAAGCTCAGGCCACTCCCGTATTGCCATAATCTTCGCCGGATCCACTGCAATACCTTCCCCACTCACTATATGACCGAGGAACGCCACTGAGGACAACCAAAACTCGCACTTCGAGAACTTGGCGTACAATTGATTCCTCCTTAGCGTCTCTAAAACCAAATGAAGATGCCTGAAGTGATCTTCCTCACTCTGCGAGTACACCAAAATATCGTCGATGAAGACGATCACAAAATGGTCCAAGTACTCCCTGAAGGTCCTGGTCATCAAATCCATGAACACTGACGGCGAATTAGTCAGCCCAAACGGCATGACCGTAAACTTGTAATGCCCGTATCTCGTACTGAACGCTGTCTTCGGGATATCACTCTCCCTTATTCGCAGCTGATAGTACCCGGACTTGAGGTCCAACTTTGAGTACATCGTCGACCCGACTAACTGATTGAATAGATCATTAATCCGGGGGATCGGGTACTTGTTCTTTTCCGTCAACTTGTTGAGCTCCCGATAATCAATACATAGCCTCAAGCTTCCGTCCTTCTTCTTAACAAAGAGGACCGGTGCTCTCCAAGGCGAAGAACTTGGACGCACATACCATTGCTCCAACAACTCTTGTAGTTGAACCTTCAGCTCCGCCATTTCCTTAGGCGCTAGCCTGTTGGGTACATTGGAATAAATGTACCTGATTTGAAGAAGCCTCACCATACTCAATGATATACATCAAGGTGTATTTGACGTATTTTGAGTTACCTTGTGCAGGTTAAGTATTTGCAGGGAAAGCTGAAAAGTTTCTAAGTCCATGTGTCGACACTAGGAGGCTGTGTCCAGACTCAGCAAACTTCAACAGAGTTTAAGTACAAGTGTCGACATAATGAAGAATGTGTCGACACACATCAAAAGTCTCAACACATTAAGAAAGTGTCGACACTAGGAGGCTGTTTCGACACTCAGCAAATTTCAATGAAGTCTAAGGACAAGTGTCGATACTAAGAAAATATGTCGACACTCAGCAAGTATCAACACAGAAGGCATGTGTCGACACTAAGGAAATGTGTCGACACTCAGTAAGTATCAACACAAGAAGATGTGTCGACACAAAGGAGTTGTGTCGACACTTACAAGAAATCAACTAAGTATCAAAGAAGAAGGACTTGTGTCGACACACAGGATCAGTGTCGACACATGTTGAAGAAGCAGTGTCGAGAAGCAGATTCTACAACACAAGGAGTTGTGTCGACACCATGAAGGCTAGTATCGACACTTAGTCTACCTGTGTCAACACTTGGTCTATAAGTGTCGACACTTAAAGACTGACTGTCTCGACACTTTCAGACAGTTATAGAAAATTCAAGAAGTGACTGGATGACTTGACAGCTGTCATTCCAGCCGGTCTACTACAACTATCAGAGATGTCAGAAATTTGTTAGGAACCAGATCAGCCGGTCACCATGAAGAAAGTCTATATAAAGGCTTATACCTTCAACAGATGACAGAAGTTGGAAATCAAAAAAGTGAAGAACAATACAACTAGAAGAAGACCTTCAAGTGAAGATCTAAGAAGTTGGAGAGAGAGAGCTCCTTCCAAGAAGAACAGTTGTTGAACCAGGCTGTGAAGAAAGTTTCAGACTGAGTTCTGATTCTTAAGTTAGCAGTGATTGAAGATCAGCTGCATAGAGACTCAACCCTATTGTGTTCTAAATTCAAGAAGCTTTGAAGGAAGCCAAGGAAGGTTGATCTCAGCAAAGTTCTTCCAAGAACTCATCAAGAAACCTGTCAACTCTTCTCTCTTATTCTAAGTTGTGGGTATATACATTGTAATTTTAATTTCTTGTAGGATCCTAAGAAATCTGAGTTGTAAGCCTGAAATTATAAATGCTGAGTGGTAGGGCCTGTGTGCCTGAGTGTAGGAGATACTTTTCTCTGAGTGTAGGCCTTATTGAAGGCTGAGTGTAGGTCTTTGTGAAGACTGAGTGGTAGGGATGTGTGCCTGAGTTGTAGGAGTGGGATCACTCTGAGCTGTAGGAACCTATTTGGGGTTCTGAGTGTAAGATCTGAGGATATGAGGAATAGTGGAGAAGTTGGGCCGAATCTAGTACACTACTAGATAGGCGAAGGGGGAAAGTGGATGTACCCAGACCTTGGGGAACCACTATAAAATCTGTGTGTTCTCTGTGTGTGCTTTATTCTATGATTGTTGTAATGTATTGCTGTGAAGAATTGTTTAGAATTCTGTGATTCTGCCTAAAAGTTTAAAAAGATTAAAGTCACCTATTCACCCCCCCCCTCTAGGTGATTAGGTACAATTTCTTTCAAATGGTATCAGAGGGAGGTTCCTCAAAAAGGACATAACAGTCTGAGTAAAAGATCCTGTAGGCAGACTCAGCATAATCAAGAAAATCAAGAAAATGGGTTCAACAGAGAATCACAAAGAACTAGGATCCATGAAGTTGCCAATCTGCAGAAAGGAGATCTTTGGCATTTGGAAAGAAAGGGTTAGACTATTTATGGAAGCCTCTGACCCTAGAATCTATATCACAGTCAAAGAAGGGCCATATGTGCCAATGAAAGTATCAGTTCTGGATGCAACTCAGAGAACTCCTAAAGACTATTCTGAAATGACCAAGGATGAGATTATTCTGACCACTATGGACAAGAGGGCCCAGAATATAATTGTAAGTGCAATAGATGATGCCACATTCCAGAATTTAATTCACTGTAAAACATCAAAGGAAATGTGGGACACACTGATATTGTACATGGAGGGCTCTGAAGAAGTCAGACAGGACAGAAAGTCTTTATTAAACCATGAGTATGAGAGCTTCAGACAAGGAATGTCTGATAGCATAACTGAGTGCTACAAGAAATTCTATAGGATAGTTAATGAGTTAATGTCCTATGGAAGAGAATTCAGCAATTATGAGCTGAATGATAAGTTCTTGAGATCCTTAACTAAAGACTGGGATATTAAGATTTGTGTCATAAGCGAAATGGCCAAATTAGCAGACATTCCTCCTCCAACATTGTTTGAAAAACTATTATCATATGAGATGCAGTTAATGGTAAGGAAGGAGGAGGAGAAGACTACAAGAGTTGAGCACAAAGAAAGAGCTGTGGCTTTAAAGACAGAAGTCACTAGGAAATATAAAAGTACGTCTCCATCTCCACCTCCAAAAGTTGCTGAAACTGGGTCAGATGAGTTAGAAAGCAGGAATTCTGAAAGCATTGAGAGTGATGAGGACTTTGCAGCTTTCACAAGATATTTTCATAAGTTTCTAAAGAAGAAACAGTGGAGGTCTAAGCCATCCACTTCACATAAGTCATCAAAGAATGATAGGAGAAAGCCCAAGTCAAGTAAAACTACATCTTCAAAGATAGTTTGTTATTGTTGTAACAGACAAGGATATGTTGTTGCTGACTATCCAGAGAAAAGGAAAGAGTCAACTGAAAAGAAGAAGACTCAGATCAAGGGCAAAAAGGAAAGGTCCTTTGTTGCTAAGAAGGACAAAAGTCTGTCTGACATGTCTTCTTCAGAAACTGATTCAGAAGCTGAAGCTTATATTGGACTGTTTGCTGAAGAAGAGGAAGAGGAGTTAATCCAGTTAATGAACTCTATATGTGAGCATGAGGACAATCAGTGTCAGGGACTGATGGCCTTATCAGAAGGAGACAAAATCCAGGATCAGCCTGGACCAAGTCAGGTACAAAATTGTTCTGTTAGTTCAATTTCTAGTACTGAGTCAGATTCAGATACATCATCATCAAGTGATGAGAGTGGATCTGAATCTGAAGGAGACATTCATAAATTAATTGATGAATATAGAATAGTATTACAAGCTTTGAAGAAAAGCAAATCCTTGGCCAAGAGTCAGGCTAAGGAGATTGCTAATCTTAAAGTTGTTGCAACAGATTTTGACAAGTTGCTTGATCAGAAATTAAATGAAATAGCCAGACTGAAGCACATTACTGTTATTCAGATGGGGACTATAACATTTAAAAATGATCAAATCAGAAATCTGGAGATTAGTCTTCAGAAAGAGAGAGATATTGTTGCAAGGTTTTCTAAACCAAAGTCTGTTCTACCTTTGATAGATGAGTTCATTTCTCAAAAAGGTAAAACTGGATTGGGGTTTACTAAACCTGCCAGGACTGTTCAGTCCAAGTCTAATGGCAAAGCCCCAGTACTCAACAAGGAGCCTGCTGTAGATAAAACAGCTAGGGTTGTACCTAAACAAAGGTACTACAGATTTGAGTGCTGGTGTTGTGGCAAGATAGACCACTTTGCCATAGACTGTTGGCACAATTCTAGTGCCAAAGTGAGTAGCAATCTGCCTGCTAGAAAAGCTACAGGTAGTTTTGTTAAGAGGCAAACTAACCAGCACCAAGGACCCAAGAATTCTTTGGGTTCTAAGGTTAACTAATCTGTTTTGCAGGTGAGTCCAAGTGACCATGCCCCAATATGGTACTTGGACAGTGGATGTTCCAGGCACATGACTGGAACTAGGGGATTGCTAAAGGACTATACACCAATCAAGGATGGTCCTAAAGTCACCTTTGGTGGTTCTGAAAAAGGAATCATCAAAGGCTTTGGTAACATTTCTAGCAACCTTATTACAATTACTCAAGTGGCTTATGTTAAAGGTTTAAAACACAACCTCATTAGTATAAGTCAGCTGAGTGATTTAGGATATGACATCTCATTTATCAAAGATGGTTGTCATATCAGGAGGTCAAATGATCAAAAGATCATTCTGACAGGGTATAAGAAGAGAAATGTCTATTGTCTAGACATTATGTGTGAGAACAATGTTTCTCCTGTGTGTCTTGTAGCTGATGAGAAAGTCTCTCATTATGTCAAATGGCACAAGAGGCTAGCCCATCTTAACTATAAGACAATTGGTCAACTCTATGGTAAAGAGTTAGTGAGGAATGGTCCTCAAGTTAAGTGTAAAAAGGTTGGGATATGCTCAGCTCGTCAAAAGGGCAAGCAGACCAAATCCACCTTTAATAGCATTGAGAACAAAGATGTTGTGAGGTGTTTATACCTCTTGCATATGGATCTATTTGGTCCTATGTCAGTTCACAGCCTAGGTAGGAAGGTCTACACATTTGTAGTTGTAGATGACTACTCAAGGTTTTCCTGGGTGTTCTTCCTTAGACAGAAATCTGAAACACCTAGTATCTTTTATAGTTTTGTCAAACAAATTCAGAATGAGTTAGACAGTACAGTGGTAAAAATAAGAAGTGACCATGGTACTGAATTCCAGTCTGATAGTATGACAAAGCTATGTGAAGAGTTTGGGATATTTCAGGAATTTTCTTCACCAAAAACACCTCAGCAAAATGGCATTGCTGAAAGGAAAAATAGAACCTTGATTGAGGCTGGTAGAACCCTATTAAGTGACACATCTCTCCCTGAATATTTCTGGGCTGAGGCAGTTAATACTGCATGTCATGTGATTAATAGGGCTACTATCACCAAGAGCCACAATAAGACCCCCTATGAGATTGTGAAAGGCAGAAAACCAAATCTATCCTATTTCAGGATCTTTGGTTGTAAATGTTATATACTTAATAATGGTAAGTCTTACTTAACCAAGTTTGCTGCCAAATCCCAAGAGGGGATCTTTGTTGGGTACAACAACAACAGTAAGGCTTATAGGGTCTACAACTTGATTACTCAAGTTGTAGAAGAGTCAGTACATGTAGTGTTTGATGAAGCTAGACTCATTAACAATGAATTGTCTAGAAGTGTTTGCAACTCTATAGGTGTGACTGGGAAGATGGACAAGCTTACTATTGAAGAAGGATCTACTGCAAGTCAGCATGTGGAAGATAATGGCTGCTGTCCAGGGGGAGTACTAGAAACACCTGATGCAGAAGAAGACCAAGGAGTGCAGCAAGTTGAAGAAGCTGAAGGAGTACAACCTGAAGACAGGCTACCTCCAATAAATAGACATCTAAAAGATCATCCAGCCAATCAAATTATTGGTGATCTCAGACAAGGGGTAAAAACAAGGAACAGAAATCTAAGTTCAGTTCTCTACTCCAGTTTTCTATCCCAGGTAGAGCCAAAGAAATTTGAAGAAGTCATCCTAGATCCTCATTGGATTGAGGCTATGCAAGAGGAACTAAACCAGTTCAAAAGATGCAATGTCTGGGAGCTAGTTCCTAAACCCAAGGACCACAACATTATAGGAACTAAGTGGATCTTTAGGAACAAGATGGAGGAACATGGAGTTATTGTGAAGAACAAAGCTAGACGGGTTGCTAAGGGATATAGGCAGGAAGAAGGTATTGACTTTGATCAAACCTTTGCTCCAGTAGGCAGACTAGAGGCAATAAGGATGTTCTTGGCCTATGCAACCTATCATGGGTTTAAAATATACCAAATGGATGTTAAGTCAGCTTTTCTGAATGGAAATCTGAAAGAAGAAGTTTATGTGGAACAACCATCAGGTTTTGTTGATTCTATCAAACCTAATTATGTCTATAGACTTAGGAAGGTTTTGTATGGGTTAAAACAAGCCCCTAGGGCTTGGTATGAAACCCTGTCTAGTTTCCTCATTGAGAATAAATTCACAAGGGGGAAAATAGACAAGACTCTATTCCTTAGGGAATCCAGAGGCAAGATCATTCTAGTCCAAATATATGTAGATGACATCATATTTGGGTCTACAGAAAATAGTCTTTGCAGAAAGTTTGCAAAACTTATGCAAGGACAATTTGAAATGAGTAGTATGGGGGAACTTAAGTTCTTCTTGGGTCTCCAAGTTAGACAGACTGAGGATGATTTATCCATATGCCAGTCTAAGTTCACCCTAGAATTGATAAGGAAGTATGGTATGGAATCATCCAGTACCATGAAAACTCCTATGGGGTCAAGTATGTCTCTTAATAAAGATGATGCAGGGAAACCTGTAGATGAGACTTTGTATAGAGGGATAGTTGGCTCCCTACTATATTTGACTGCAAGTAGACCAGATATCATGTATGCTACATGTGTCTGTGCTAGGTACCAAGTTTGCCCTAAAGAATCTCATTTGACAGCAGTCAAAAGAATTCTGACATATCTTAAGGGCACTCCTTATCTAGGCCTTTGGTACCGTAGGGATGGAGACTTTGAACTGACAGGTTATTCAAATGCAGATTTTGCAGGCTGCAAGGAAGATAGGAAAAGTACAACAGGTACCTGTCAATTCCTAGGTGGAAGACTGATTTCATGGAGTAGCAAGAAACAAACAAGTGTGGCTATCTCCACAGCAGAATCAGAGTATGTTGCTGCAGGAAGTTGATGTGCTCAACTTCTATGGATTCAACATCAGCTAGAAGACTATGGTATACAAGTAAGTAGAACACCTCTATTTTATGATTCTACTAGTGCTATTTCTATTGCAAACAATCCTGTCTCGCATAGTAGGACTAAGCACATAGAAATAAAATACCATTTTCTAAGAGAACATGTGAAAAAAGGAGATATTTCACTAGAGTATATTAATACAGATAATCAACTAGCTGACATGTATACTAAGCCCTTAGATGAAACCAAGTTCAATAAATTTAAAATTGAATTAGGTATGATAAACTTAGAATAAGTTTTCAAAATTGGCTAAGTAAAATGGTGTCGACACACAGAGTTGTCTGTGTCGACACATAGAAGTGGTGTCGACATTTCAGAAAAATGGTGTCGACACATCTAGGAAGTCTGTGTCGACACTTCAGAGAATTAGTGTCGACACATGCAGTGTAGGTGTCGACACATCCAAGGTGGTGTCGACACTTAAACTTTACTTAGAATTAGTCTAGTATAGTCTCGACTAAGTGTCGAGCAAAGCGGTGTCGACACATAAACAAGTGTCGACACATATATTTTGTCGACTATACTTGTGTCGACACATAGTTGTCGAGACATTATAAGTAAGTGTTGACACTTTTCAACAGTGTCGACACAATTTAAGTATTTTGACGCGCCCTTTCATCTTCGATTCTAGAAAGTTATAAATAGGTTTTCGCCATTGTCTGTCGACACGCTCACCAAAGTTTCGAGACCAAACTTGTGTGTCGACATCTCTCTTCTCTAAATTCAAATTTCTTCAAACCCTAATGGCGCCCAAGCTAGAAGAGAATGTGAATGAAGGATATGAACTCGTGCGACACACATTTTATGACGCAGAACCTAAGATCAAAGGCATGATAACCCTAATAGCAGAGACTGGGTTAGAATTTCTTGTTTCAGAACCGATCAAGATCTGGAAGAAGGAGGTCCTGGAGTTTTTGAATGCAGCAACACTAGATGAATCAGGACTCAAGATAAAGTCTAGAGTTCATGGGACAAAGGTGAAGGTCTCTCCTAAGAGTCTGAGAAAGGTACTACAATTGCCAAGAACTAAGGAAGAAGAAGATGTTTCTGCTTCTAAGACTAGAGAAGCATTGACATGGTGTGGTTTGGACTCAAATCTGAAGATAGGATCTGTGTTCAATAGAAAGGGAATGAATATGCAAGGCAAGTTTCTATCTGAGATTGTGGGCAAAGTCATCCTGAGCAAGCCTAGAGGCCATGACAGAATCTCAGCTCATATGTTTAGTCTAATGACAAGAATTATCTTCAAACTAGAAACTGATTGGTCTGTAGTTGTGTTTGAGAAGATAAAAGAGAGTATGAAGAAGCCCAATTTGGGTAGAATTCTGAGTCTTTACCTTGCTGGAAGTATTCCAGATGTAATGAACCAAGCTGCAAGTTCAAAGATTAACCACATGAGGAAGATGGATATGAGAATCTTCTCTAGGTGGGACAGAGTATTGACCAAAGAAATGCCAACTCCAGTAAAGGAAACACCCCTGAAGAATAAGAAGAAGAAGACAGCCCCTGTGGCTCAAGAATCCTCAAGCAGCTCTGAAGAGCTAGTGGTATTTAGTTCTGATGATGAACAAGGAAGGGATGCTAGACAGTCTCCAGCTAGACAAGAAGATGCAGACAGGCAGGGGGAGCTACCCTCAGTAAGCCCAATTCACCAGGATTCAATCTAGGGGGAGACTCTACTTGTGGAAGAGCCAAATCCACTAGAGAGTGAACAAGCTACCCAAACCATACTTGAGGTAATAACTGAAATCCAACATTTAGATTTCCCTTTTGAGAATGAAGATATGACTGACAGATTATCTGATGTTAATCAGCAACCTCGGATTCTTAGTCAACCTCAAGATGTTGTCATGGAGGACACATCTGTTGCTGATCAAGTGATTGATAATATAAGAGATTCTCCACCCCATCCTCAACAGGAATTTACTTTGGAAGAACTGTTCCCTGACCTTCTTCAAACTGACATTGAAGTGGAAAAAGCTGCTGCTAAGGGAGAGAAAGTAATTATTGAGGGGGAGCATGTGGAGATTGAAGTAGAAACTGTAAGACAAGAACCTGAGATGCAACAACATGCTGAGGAGTTACCTAGGAAGGATTTACCTCCTAGCCCAAAGGAAAGAGTAGATATAGCTAGAACATTTTCTTCTGAAGATGAAGAGGCTGCAAGAGCCAAGAAGAGGAAATTTCAAGTCTTCAAGAGGAGGAGCCAGACATATAAAAAGGCTTTGCAAACAATTGCACCATAGCCTGCCCCATCTACTGACTACAGTTCATTGATGGTGGCAATGCAGATTAAGCTGGATGAGCAAAGGCAAGCTTTGGAAAAATATGTGGATGAGAGGCATAAGTCACTACAATTTGATCTGGCCCAAGACATTAAGTCAATCAGATTTGAAATGAATCTGAATAAGAAAGAAATGACTGACTGCTTCCATAAGGGAGGAAATGCAGTAGTCTATCTGGCCACACATCAAGAAAAAATAAAGACAAAACTTGATGATCTAGAAGTGAAGCAAGGCTATGTCTTGGAGAATCAGATAAGAATGAATGATAATTTGACAGCTTCACACAATGCCATTGTAACTGAACTGAAGAATATAGCAACTGCCCAGAATGCAGCCATGACTACATCCAAGGCAGAATTTGATAAAGCATTACAAGAAGGTATAACTGATGTTACTTCTGCACTTCAGGATTCCCAGAAGCTCATAACTGAAAAGCTCCAAAGGTTGAAACCTTTCTACAAAGATGGAGTAAACTATCTGAATGCCCAGATAAGATTTCAGAAAGATGATCTTAGGGATCACATTGAAAGAGAAGTCATAAAGGAGGAGCGGGTGTTAGTCAAAGCAGGCTCTGATCATGCAAAGTGGATTTCAAATTCCATCAGAGCCACCCTTGGATATCCTCCATTATGTGATGATGACAATGTTGCAGAGTCTGGAATTAATCCTGCATATCTTGGAGGGGAGCAAGCTGAAGTGGCTCAAGTGATATACTCTCCACCAGACTTTGATATGATACATCAAGATATACAATCAATGTATAGCCCTCCTGAGGGAAATCAGAAGGTCATCATAGAGAAAGTGGTTCAGCCTGTGTCAGAGGCAATACTGAAAGAACACGAAGCTTTGCTAAAAGAACAAGAGACTCAATTGTCTAAGAAAAGATTTAGAGAGCAAGCTGAACTTAGGCCTGATTTTGAACAATGGAGCCCCACTTCCAGGAATATCATCTTGACTGCATGGAAGGCTGCCAAGGACAATATCTAGGATAGAAACAAGTGGTATTCTGAACTGGAGTGGAGGAAACATGAGAACAGGCAAGAAGTTATTGTTCAATATAGAAGAAAGGCTAAGATGGGAATGCTACCTCCTACTGTACTGGAGCCCAGCAAGTACTTTCCAAAGCCTTATCATTATTTTGAAAGGCAAAAGATCAAGGCTGAAGAATTGAAAAAGAAAGATCTTAAGGGAAAGAAGTCTGCTGCTGCTGAAGATACTGAAGCTCCTGTCCAAGCAAAGATACAATCAGGAAAGGGCATTGTGATCAAGGAGCCTGAGCAGCCTTAGGATAGAAAGTTTTCTTAAGTTTACTATGTGTAATCACTTGTATTAAAACATTCTATAAACTTTTGAATAATGAAAATGTTGAAGTTTTTAGAACAATGTGATATGTGTTAAATCTATTACATTACTGTTCTGTGATATTTGTGTATACATGTTTTGTTTATACATGTTTATGTACTTACCCTGTCATTTAATATTGTTTTACATCATACTGTGAATTTGTTATGTATGTGTATATCATTGACTAAGGGTTATGACTTCTCCAAATAGGGGGAGATTGTTGGGTACATTGGAATAAATGTACCTGATTTGAAGAAGCCTCACCATACTCAATGATATACATCAAGGTGTATTTGATGTATTTTAAGTTACCTTATGCAGGTTAAGTATTTGCAGGGAAAGCTGAAAAGTTTCTAAGTTCATGTGTCGACACCCAGAAGAAAAGTGTCGACACTTAAGAAGGCTTGTGTCGACACCTAGAGAAGCAGTGTCGACACTTGGAGTAATTGTGTCGACACCAGGAATGCAGAGTCGACACCAGAAGGAAAGTGTCGACACATACAGGCTGTGTCGACGCATAATGAAGAAATGTCCAGAGAAGCTGTGTCGACACTTAAAAGCAGTGTCGACACCCAGAGGAACTTTGTCGACATCAGGAAGTGTCGACACTAGGAGGCTGTGTCGACACTCAGCAAAAGTTCAACAAAGCTCAAGTGCAAGTGTCGACACTAGGAGGCTGTGTCGACACTCAGCAAAAGTTCAACAAAGCTCAAGTGCAAGTGTCGACATTAGGTGGCTGTGTCGACACTCAGCAAACTTCAACAGAGTTTAAGTACAAGTGTCGACATAATGAAGAATATGTTGACACACAGTAAAAGTCTCAACACATGAAGAAAGTGTCGACACTAGGAGGCTATGTCGACACTCAGAAAATTTCAATGAAGTATAAGGACAAGTGTCGACACTAATAAAATGTGTCGACACTCAGCAAGTATCAACACAGAAGGCATGTGTCGACACTAAGAAAATGTGTCGACACTCAGCAAGTATCAACACAAGAAGATGTGTCGACACAAAGGAGTTGTGTCGACACTTACAAGAAATCAACTAAGTATCAAAGAAGAAGGACTTGTGTCGACACACAGGATCAGTGTCGACACATGTTGAAGAAGCAGTGTTGAGAAGCAGATTCTACAACACAAGGAGTTGTGTCGACACCATAAAGGCTAGTGTCGACACTTAGTCTACTTATGTCGACACTTGGTCTATAAGTGTCGACACTTAAAGACTGACTGTCTCGACACTTTCAGACAGTTACAGAAAATTCAAGAAGTGACTGGATGACTTGACAACTGCCATTCCAGCCGATTTACTGCAACTGTCAGAGATGTCAGAAAGTTATTAGGAACCGGATCAGCCGGTCACCATGAAGAAAGTCTATATAAAGGCTTATACCTTCAACAGATGACAGGAGTTGGAAATCAAAAAAGTGAAGAACAATACAACTAGAAGAATACCTTCAAGTGAAGATCTAAGAAGTTGGAGAGAGAGAGCTCCTTCCAAGAAGAACAACTGTTGAACCAGGCTGTGAAGAAAGTTTCAGACTGAGTTTTGATTCTTAAGTTAGCAGTGATTGAAGATCAGCTGCATAGAGACTCAACCCTATTATGTTTTAAATTCAAGAAGCTTTGAAGGAAGCCAAGGAAGGTTGATCTCAGCAAAGTTCTTTGAAGAACTCATCAAGAAACATGTCAACTCTTCTCTCTTATTCTGAGTTGTGGGTATATACATTGTAATTTTAATTTCTTATAGGATCCTAAGGGATCTGAGTTGTAAGCTTGAAATTATAAAGGCTGAGTGGTAGGGCATGTGTGCCTGAGTGTAGGAGATACTTTTCTCTGAGTGTAGGCCTTTTTGAAGGCTGACTGTAGGTCTTTGTGAAGACTGAGTGGTAGGGCTGTGTGCCTGAGTTGTAGGAGTGGGATCACTCTGAGCTGTAGGAACCTATTTGGGGTTCTGAGTGTAAGATCTGAGGATCTGAGGAATAGTGGAGAAGTTGGGCCGAATCTAGTACACTACTAGATAGGCGAAGGGGGAAAGTGGATGTACCCAGACCTTGGAGAACCACTATAAAATCTATGTGTTCTCTGTGTGTGCTTTATTCTGTGATTGTTGTGCTGTATTACTGTGAAGAATTGTTTATAATTCTGTGATTCTGCCTAAAAGTTTAAAAAGATTAAAGTCACCTATTCACCCCCCCCCCCCTCTAGTTGATTAGGTACAATTTCTTTCATAGCCGATATGGAGAGCGTGACAGGCTTTGCACCTTGTACGAGCTCTATCGTAAAATCTATCTCCCGCTGCGGCGGGGCTCCAGGAAGATCGCTAGGGAACACATCAGGGTACTCTGATACCACTGAATTACTGCCCAGCACGGGCTTAGGCTTTGCAACCTCCACTAGTTTAAAGAACAGTTCTGCACCGGCACGAACCGCCTTCACCACCTGAAGAGCAGACATCAATGTCTTGCTCGACCGCTTCAAGCCCGTGAAAGTCGTCTCACGAGCTGCTCCCAGCTTGACTTCCTTGCTACCGCAATCAATATAGGTTCACTGCTTCGAGAGCTAGTCCATGCCAAATATAACGTCGAATTCCACTAGCGGCAATAACGACGCTTGCAAATGGAACTCTTGATTCCCAATTCGAATCTTCACGCTACAGATTCTATCCGCGCATCGAACACCCATTGGGCAACAACACATCCAACTTGTCCTTCGCCATCGAAGAAGGTACTCCGATACGCGATATAAATTCTTCGGACAAAAAGGAGTGTGAAGCTCCTGTATCGAAGAGTGCTCTTGCCGGATTTTCACAAATCAAAACAAACCCTAAACAAGCAATGGTAAGGTAACAAGCACATAACAAGTATTTAAAAGATTAACTTGCTATAAATTTAAATTTTACCTGTCACCACATCCGCCTGTTTGATGGCCTCCTGTTGGCCAAGATTATAAACCCTTGGTTGGGCCGGAGCATAGTGGGACGCGGTTGACTTAACCACCTTGCCCTTCTCTTCATAAGTTGCTCTCGGCTTTCTTTCGGACTTGGGACGTCCGCTCCAACAGTCACGGGCAAAGTGCCCCGGCTTCCCACAAGTAAAGCATACACCTGGGGTCCGACCCGTAGTCACCCCAGAAGCACCAGAAGAAGGAGCTGGACCCGAAGTCCTAAACTTCTTAAAGAACCTTTGATAGCCGGACTTTGAAGTAGTCGGTACTTTGAACCCAGACTTCTTATCACCAATGTTCTTCTTTGCTTGAACATTCTTCATGTCCTTCTCCAAGGACCGGGCCGTGTTGATCAAGGTCAAGAAACCCTGTGTCATCGGCCCCGAGAGTAGTAGCCCCAAATCATCTCTCAACCCTTCATAGAATCGATTCGTCTTGCGCTCCTCATCCATGATGGTGGAGCTAGCATAACGACTCAGTCGAGTAAACTTGTGGAGATATTCATCCACGCTACTGTCTCCTTGAACCAACTTCAGGAACTCGTTCTTCAACGCTATCCTCTGCGCTGAAAGGAGGTACCTCGCCAAGAATAGTCTCGAGAACTCCTCCATCGAGACATCTGTAAGTTGTCTATCTCTCAATAGATGCATCTCCAAACCTTCCCACCACAAGCTCGCTTCACCGTCCAGAAGGAACGTAGCAATGGTGGTCATTTGCCATTCTTCCGTCTCTGTTGCTGTCAAGACTCACTTCACCCTGGAGAGCCAGTCTTCAGCTTGAGATGGGGTTCCCAACCCCGAGAATACTGGAGGATTAAAGCTCATAACATGTTAGAGCTGTCTCTCAGTTGCCCTCCTTGGCACCACCGGTTCCTCAACTACCTGTTTCACTCTTCTCGGCTCTACCTCTGGAAGAGGTGCATGCTCCATCACAAGAGCGGGCTGCTGCATTTGCCTTGCAGGCTGCGCATTAATCATGGCCAACACTGCTTAGGCCACCAATCGTATGGTCTCAGCCGATGGAGGTGTTGCAGGAGCATCATTTGGTGCACTGCTAGCCTCAGAAACTCAACGTTCTGACGACCCAACACCGCTTCTAGTCACCTATATTGGTACAAAGCACCGTTAAGTGACCAAATAAAATTTCAAACAGCAATTATAGGAACACGCATGTTCCTCAAACACGTGTATTTTCATTCCTAAGTGGACATTCATGGGTTCTTTTGTTGTTATAACGATGATATACACACATGTGCTCACCACCCCTTAAAAAGTATTCGTCCACGAATTCATTTAAGCCTGACCGAAACCAGTAGTCTGATACCAAATTGTAACACCCCCTATCTGTCGCATAGCATATAGTAGTAGGTCCGGCCGGGGCCCGACGCCATATACCATAGACAGACCGGGTGGTTACTCAATGGAAACCATCCAACCAATCCAACGTCCTACACAGAGCATTTTAGCGGAAGCAGTTAAATAGTTACAATTAAAAGAACCCAACAACAAGCATGAATGTCCACTAACAAGCCAAAAAGGAATGAAGTGCATACACAGGTACTGGCCTTAAGGCCTTACAAATGGTTTACTCATATTACATGTTTCCATACCACGGCACGCAGGCCGGTCATACATGAATAAAAGCAAGTAAACACTCCAATTAGGCATTCGAGGGCCGGCTTCGCAATTTGGGCTTTAGCCCGCTATTGACCGCTTGGTCCGGCAGCACCTGAAAGCAACAAACCACCGCACGATGGCAAACAAAAGCAATGGTCAGCAATGCTGACCAAATTATAACATTCCCGCCCCCAATTCGGGGCGGCGATGCTCCTTCCCTGCACTTATTAGCATAACCAAGCAACGTATAAATATACATTTCATCATAGGCGTAGGCTCACACGGCCACACACCCCGTGCACTCAGGGCACATTCTCGGTGAACACGGTCAAAGCCCGCCGACTCACCACCATCCCCAGGACGGCCAAACAATGAGCAATTTGTCTTCCTGGCATGGGTCACGGTAATTTAAACCATAGACCGCCGAAGACCCTCATCTATGCCAACGGCTCTAATCCGAACGACATAGAACGGGTATGGTTCCATCTAACTCGTGCTCACATCACAACGTTAATTTAAAACATATGCGCATGTCAAACTTCTCCCGAGTCCCGTTTCCATTACAAAATCACATAACCCGGTTATGTTCAAATTGGCTCCCAGGCCACCAAGTTGGCAAGATCACGCATCCGCCCAGTTTTCCGGATGCACCTTAGGGTTAATCCCCAAGGCTCCCTGTTGTAATCTACCATGTAGAAAACACGAAAAACAAACATTCGCACGGAGTCTTCTCCGGCATTTATGCAATGCAACATCACCGATCCAGACCAACATGTCCGGATAGGCTTCACACATCATGCTTATGTCCGTTCTCGATTACGGACTCTACACAACGGGGACTTCACATATCTAACTGAAGGAACGCCTCAAACTCACCGCAAACTCGCGACAGAGGGCTTCCTATGCAAAAGAAGTAGAGCTTCACATGCTCAAGTAGAGAATCGTTACCCTAGCATTCTTCCTTGGTGCCATGGAAATGTACGCGGTTGAAAAGCACCGCAATCTCCTTGCCTTCGTAGATCCGAAGTCGGCTCGCGATTTGGAGCTCTAAAACTCCTCCAAAGGCTGGATCTAAGCTCCTTCTTCCTCCTTTGCTCTCCCCTCTCTCTAGGATTTAGACAGAGAAATACGGCAGAAACATAAGGGTTTTGAAACCCTTCTCTCGGGTATAAACCTTTCGGGATAACCACAACCGTCGGATCCCACAAAACGGGATGCACGGACACGATCCAGGTCTGACCTAGACAAATGGGGTTAAACACCGCATGGTTCACCAATCCGGAGTAAGACACGTCCGCGGCCAATTAAATTGTGTCAGGACATTTAGTCAACTCCCGCCAAAAACCCCTGTGTCAACACTCTGTGTCGACAGAGTTAAACACACCACAATCGCCCCGCGCTTGACGATCGTCGAACCAAGATCGTCGAACACTGCCAGATCGTCGACTGGAAAACTCTGGTCAAATCGTCGAACGCACGGCCCGATCGTCGAACCTACGGCCCGATCTTCGAACCCATGGCCCGATCGTCGAACCCAGAATATCGACAGATCATCGACCGCAGCATTGCGACCAGATCATCAACCGCTGCTCGACGATCGTCGAACCCAGAATATCGACAGATCGTCGACCGCAGCATTGCGACAAGATCGTCGACCGCTGCTTGACGATCGTCAAACCCAGAATATCGACAGATCGCCGACCGCAGTATTGCGACCAGATCGTCGACCGCTGTTCGACGATCGTCGAACCCAGATTTCTGCCTGATCGATTTGCCAGAACTTTGAACGACCCCGACACGCCTATGACACGCCCATGTCCCAGGCCGTGTACCCCTGCCAAATTCCAAATTTGGTACAAAAACGTCACCCATCGCTCTTTTGAGTTTCGGGGCATTACACGGGTACGACGCGAGCCAGACACCCACCCCGGCCTCCTCTCAGTGGGATGGGTATGGCGCGAGCCCGGCACCTGGCCCGACCTCCTCTCAGGGGGTGGGTGAGGCGTGAGCCCGGCACCCGCCACGGCCTCCTCTCATGGGGGCGGTGGCGGCGGGAGCCCGGCACCCGTCCCAGCCTTATCCCCTAGGGTGTCGCCCGGCGATATCACTATCGCCCGGCGACACCGTGGGGTTCTCGCCCAGCTTGAGGGTCTGCTATTTTGCCCTTGGTGGGCTGCAAATATCTGTTCAGAATAGCAGAGTTTGGTTGTTGGCAGACCAGCCCCGAGGTATTTCAGTAATTTCAGAGCGGCGGGATTGCGCTATTGGCAGGCCATCCCCAAAAATCTATAAATAGACCCTTGAGGTGCCTTGGAGAGGGATTGATTTTTCATCACTCCTCATCCTCTTCTTTCATCCTCCAAGGCACATAGCTCTGCATTGGCTAGGGAGGGGGAGATCTCAAAGGTCTTCCGGGCATGAGGTGGGACCTCCACGCTAGGGTCAAGGGTCATTTCCCAAATTCAGGTCTCTCACCAAAGGACGGCTCGGGAGAAGTAGGTGTTAGCTGCACCCTAGCTCCGAACTCTAGGTGGAGCTGAGTTTCGGTTCCAATATTTTGGTGCGGTGAGCGTGGACCGCGGCTCATACGGAAGTTCTCAAGCAGGTTCCATGGCGGGGGATAATGGAGGAGGTGATGACCTAGACGAGCTCCACAACCCGTCACCCTATGTAGGGAGGGAAGAGTTCATGGCGTCCATCCAAGGCATCATGGAGAGGCTGTGAAGTATTGTTCCTCGGGGTGACAGCTCAACTCCCACCCCCCAGGGACAGGCTCCTAGGGGTCTCGGCGAGCTGCCTTCCAGGGGTCTCGGCAAGCTGCCTTCCAGGGGTCTCAGCGAGCTGCCTCCCAAAGATCTAGGCGAGATGACCCCAACAAAGGGAGAAGGAAGTGCACCAGGAAGACGACCCTGGAAGGAAAGGATGGGAGAGGTGGTTGAGCGAGACCTTACTGGTTGGGAGTTATTCCCCAGCCCGGCAAGTGCTAGCCTCCGAGACGGGTAGGTGGCGCAAGTAGAGCATGCGAGACAATCGAGTAGGGGGTCACCCTTCGGCGAGCTGATTATCTCAGCTCCTGTTCTCGAGGGGTTCAGATAACCTTACATGACTTACTATACCGGGAAGGATGATCCCGTCTATCACCTGCAGTGGTTCGAAGATACGGTCTTTATAAGGCCGATGATAGATGCATTCAAGTGTCGCCTCTTCGCGATCATGTTGAAAGACAGGGCAAGGGATTGGTTCCATCAACTCCCATCGAGATCGATATACGGGTTCGAAGACTTGAGCCGGAGCTTTCAGCTTCACTTCTCCACTTCTAAAAAGAGGAAGAAGAGTCCTGAGTAAATCTTCCTGATAAGTCAGAAGGCGGAGCCATTGTTGGCCCAATATGTGGACAGGTTCCAAGAAGAGATCCTGGACATCCAGGAGATGTCGGGGTATGCCCTCCAGATGGCATTTACGGTGGGGTTGCGTGAAGGGTTCTTCAAGATGAGTCTGACCAGAAAGGCCCCCTTATCCTTCAAGGAGCTGATGGAAAGAGCGGCAGAGGAGATAGCAACTGAGGCGGCCAACCCGGCGTTTGTCAAGAAGTTGGCAAGGTTGACAGAGGTAGAGTAGAAGGAGCAAAGTGGCTCGAGGCACCAGGAGGGAAGAAGGAGAGAAGAGCAGAGAGCTCAGGGTTTTCAGGTACCTCAGGAAGGTCTGGAGCCAGGTTGGAGGCAACAGGGAGGGCCCGTTCAGGGTCCAGGAAGAGGTCTCGTCCAGGGTGGGGGGAACTTTCATGGAGGCCAAGGGAGGTTCAACTTCTAGAGGCAATCCCCTAGGTAGCTCCTACCCCCACCGCAGTAAGCCATGGAGATAGGAAGAAGGGGAAGAGGTAACTGGAGAAATCACCCAACCCGTAGAAGTAGGGAAGGGAGAGTATTGTCATACTGTGACTTCCACCAGGTGGAAGGTCATGCCACGGCTACCCGCCCCGAATTCCTGTAAGGGAGAGATGCGAGAGGCCCATCCCAGCAGCAGCAGATAGCGCGGATTGAAGTTCTACCCAGAGAGTGGGGAGATGACGTATGTGAGGAGCGGGTCGACATAGCAACCCGAGGAGGTATAGGAGTGATCCACTGTGGAGTGGGGATTGAGGCCACTCTGAAGGCAAGCCTCCATGTCACGTACCGTCAGAGTGTCGCTTCGACATCCTAGACCCCACCCCTAGAGGAGAGGATCACCTTCTCAATGAAGGATGTGCCGGATCATGAGGATCCATTTTGTAATGCGCTGGTCATCCAGGCAGTCATCGAAGGCTACACTGTCTCCCGAATCTTGGTTGACAACGGGAGCTCCATCACCGTCATTTTCAAGAAGGCGTTTGATGGGATGAAGGTGGAACCAAGGAGGGTGTTGGTCTCTGACGGACCCCTGTTCGAATTTTCAAGGGAAAGGAAGGAGGTAGAAGGTGGAGTCAGACTCCAGGTGAAGTTGGGGGAACCTCAAGGAACTGCCAATTCGTCATTGTTGACGCTCATAGCAGTCACAATGCCATCTTAGGAAGACCCATCATCAGAGCCTGTCGTTGTGTGTCGTCGTCTTTCCACCAGTGCCTCAAGTTCAACTCAGGAGGGATCCAAGTCAGGATCAGGGTAGACCCCAGGATGGCAATGCAGTGCTACGTCACGACTATCAACACTATCTCCTAGCTAGCTAAGGCAGAAGAGATGGGGAAGTTCATGGAGAGCCTGAGCAGGATAGAGGTATCAGATGAGAAGGAGGCGCATGATGAACATCATGCCCAAGCAGCCTGAAGACACTTTGCTTTGGTGAGGACTTTTTCCCTTTCATGTTGTTTTTGTAATTAGTCTACCCCTGACCGGAAGAGTCAGGAGGTCATGTATAAACAAATTTTCCCCGTTTGAGGATGTTGGATTTAGTATGGTTAGAATGACATACCTCCGAGAGGATCTCCTCATTCAGGCTCTCACTAGCTAGTTGGGTCGAATGTGCCTCGGTGGAGAGAAGGTTCCAACCCCGAGAGGATCTCCTTATCCAGGTTCCAACTAGCTGGATGGGTCGAATGTGCCTCGGTAGTAAGCTCTTGTCCCGAGAGGATCTCCTCATACAGGCTCCCACTAGCTGGATGGGTCAAATGTGTCTCGGTGGCGAGAAGGAACCAACCCACGAGAGGATCTCCTCACCCAGGCTCTCACTAGCTGGATGGGTCGAATGTGCCTCGGCGGAGAGAAGGTTCCAACCCCGAGAGGATCTCCTCATCCAGTCTCTCACTAGCTGGATGGGTCGAATGTTCCTCGAGGGAGAGAAGGTTCCAACCCCGAGAGGATCTCCTCATCCAGGATCCCACTAGCTAGATGAGTCGAATGTGTCTTGGTAGTAAGCTCTTATCCCGAGAGGATCTCCTCACCCAGGCTATCACTAGTTGGATGGGTCGAATGTGCCACGGTGGAGAGAAGGTTCCAACCCCGAGAGGATCTCCTCATCCAGGCTCCCACTAGCTGGATGGGTCGAATGTGCCTTGGTAGTAAGCTCTTGTCCCGAGAGGATCTCCTCATCCAGGCTCCCACTAGCTGGATGGGTCGAATGTGCCTCGGTGGCGAGAAGGAACCAACACACGAGAGGATCTCCTCACCCAGGCTCTCACTAGCTGGATGGGTCGAATGTGCCTCAGCGGAGAGAAGGTTCCAACCACGAGAGGATCTCCTCGTCCAAGCTCCCACTAGCTGGATGGGTCGAATGTGCCTCGGTGGCGAGAAGGAACCAACCCCTGAGAGGATCTCCTCAACCAGACTCTCACTAACTGGATGGTACCTCGGCAGAGAGAAGGTTCCAACCCCGAGAGGATCTCCTCATCCAGGCTCCCACTAGCTGCATGGGTCGAATGTGCCTCGGCAGTGAGAAGGTTCCAACCCCGAGAGGATCTCCTCATCCAGGATCCCACTAGCTGGATGGGTCGAATGTGCCTCAGTAGTAAGCTCTTGTCCCAAGGGGATCTCGGCACTCAGGCTCCTATTAGCTGGCATAGCAGGTTGACCCCTTGGAGAGGTCAAGTACTTTCGGTCGCGAGAGTGTTATGCTCAGCAAATACGTTGGGTTGGATGTTTCTTTCCGAGAGTGGAACTCGCTCGAAAAGAGCGGGGATTGTGTACAACCCCGTATTCGTGGAGTGGGGTCCCCAAGCAAGGCGTAAGACTTGTTATACATTTTTAAGCTTTTGTGGGGTTTTGCACTCCTATAGGCCAATTTATGTTTAATCTGCATAATATACTAGTAGGGGGAGGAAGAATTTTCCTAGCTTGCTAGTTGATGGTTAAAACTCCAAAATTATTTGCGGTCACGCGGCGACCCGGCGGTTTTATTTGAGTTGAAAAAAAGGCGGAAGTGATTTTATTTAAGAAAACGGGGCGCGCGTATTTATTTATTTATTTTGGATATAAAAAAGGTTTAGATCGAGTTTTAACGAAAGGAGGCAAGTGCACCTATCGTGAGTAGTATAGGATATTCCGGGTAGAATATCGAGGTCGTATTGTTCTCGGGTCCGGTTCGATTATTTCTACTCTTCCCTGGAGGGGACTATTATTTTACCGATAATACTTGTCGGGTTATTTTATATATAATAAAAATGCAGAAAATGGCAGAAAGAAAATGAAAGCATGAAGGTGGTGCCGATGAAGAGCTTAGCTCGATGGCACTGAAAAAATAAATGAACTAAAATAAACTTTAAATAAAAAGAGCTCCTAAATTTCTAATTAATTAAGACGGAGACTTGGCCGTGGAGGTTCCACTAAAATGAGCTCGCCTAGCTATAGGGCTATCGCTCACCTGAACGCTAAGACTATTCGACCGGGCTCTCGTCCGACGAAGGATTCCTCTTAACGCCCGCATTACGCTAAGAACCCCGCTATTGGGTGGGGAACCCAATCCGGTAGAGTTGGCGCGCCTCCTCTCTCGAGGGTTAGTGCGGAACTCTCTTTGCCAAGGGGTGATCTGTCCATACGCACGGCCTCTCGGCGAGCGTATGGAAAACGGAAATAGGGCCCACACATCGATATGTGGTCCTACGCGTCGTTAACCCCGGGCAAACCTTAAGTACTTTTAATTAATTAGAAAAATTAGACCTTTAGTTATTTAAAGGAATTTTTTCTGTCCCAATGCTCTTCGATGCCGAGGGCTAAGAACAGTTAGCCACTCATCGGAATGGGGACGGCTTGCGAGGAAAGCAATAAAGAAAGCAGGAAAGAAAGCTGAAAATGAAAGCGATAAAATGAAAGCAGTAAATGAAAGCAGGAAAATAAAGCAGAAAATTGCAAGTCCTACTCAAACGAGTAGGACTGAAGAAAGCTGTAAATTGCGAGTCCCGGCGTAACTGCGTGGGCGGGAGAAAGAAAGCGGTAAAACGCACACACGCAAGTCCTACTCAAATGAGTAGGAGAAAATAAATACGGGTCCTACTCAACCGAGTAGGACAAAATAAATGCAACGCACGCACACACTCTCTCGACATAAATGAAAACACACACACTCTACAAGAAAGTAAAACACACGCACACGACATAAATGAAAACACACGCACTCTACTGAAAGTAAAATAAGCAAGCGCCATTTAACTCTTAACGAGTAGGCGGAAATAGATGCACAAGTACAAAAAAAAATTCAAAAAAAACTAAGTTGTCTAAAATTGAAAACAACTGCATTTCTACCGCTAGAATGCGGTAGAAATGCATAAAAAGCGAAAATAAAAATTAACCGGAAAGAAAATTTTGCAAATAAACGAAAAATGAAAGTGCTCGAAAAATTAAAACGAATACATTTCTACCGCTAGAATGCGGTAGAAGTGCATAAAAAGAGAACGAAAAAATTAAATAAGGAAAAAGATTTTGAAATAAAAACAAAAATGAATATGCTAGAAAAATTAAAACGATTATGTTATCATTCCTATAACTCCGTAAAAGTGCTAAAAAAGTGAGAATAAAGCGAAAAGAACGAAAAGGTTTTACAATTAAAACACGAAAATCTAAGTTAGAAAAAAAATATAAAATCACTTTGAAAACATTTTTGACGGATCTATAGGAATGCAAGTAAAGCTATAACAATCACAATCTAAACAAGTCTAAGTAACGAAATTATGAAAACATAAAAGTAAAACTCTAACCTTATACACACACACACGCATATAAAAAAGAACAAAAAAAAACTAAGTTAAGACAAGGAAAAAAGATAAGATTGCATAGGGGAGATTGTAAAGATCCATTCCAAAGCTATATTAAGAGAAGAAAATGGAGACAAATTTTATTAAGTAAAAACACGGGTTACAAAGACATGAAAATAAAAGCTAAGGAGAGGGGGAAAAATATCTCTTACATAGCATTTGGAAGCATTTCGGCAGCACAACCCCTAAGCAAAATGGTTCAAAAAAGGAACAGAAATCCAGAGCAGAACCTCTGAATTTATAGAAAAAATTTACATGGGTCACGCCCTTGGTCACGGGCGTGACAGGGGGCGTGACAGTACTATTTGAGAAGGCGGCCGGCGATTTGACGGGAAAGTGGACTTCGGGCTGGACACGTGTCGGTCTCGCAGTGGTCACGCCCTTGGTCACGGGCGTGACAGGGGGCGTGTCAAGCAGGTGGATCTGGGCGCGGTGCGCGCCGAAAGTCTTCGGGCAGGTCTTGTCGGCCAGGCGCAGTGGTCACGCCCCAGGTCACGGGCGTGACTCTGGGCGTGACAGCTGGTGTCGACACTCGACGAATGTCGAGCTGAAAGTGTCGAGTTGAAAATCGTCGAGCGGAAAGAGGTGTCACGCCCTAGGTCACGGGCGTGACTCTAGGCGTGACTGCTAGTGTCGACACTCGACGATCGTCGAGATGAAATCGTCGAGTGGAGTGTCATGGGCTTGGGTCACGCCCCGTGTCGGGTGACACGGGCGTGACCCCGGGCGTGTCAGGCTTTTCTTCCCGAAAATTGCAGATTTCACGGTTTTTGACGTGTCACGCCCTGGTCACGGGCGTGACCAACATGTCACGGGCGTGACAGGTCAATTTTTGGCAGATTTTCATTTTTTCCTGAAAAATAGAATAAAATAAGTTAGTATAATATTTACAAAAATAGGAGCATTTTATTGAATAAAAATAAGTAAAAAATGACAAAAATAAATGAAAACTACTAAATTAATGTACACAAAAATAGGTATATTTACAATTTATCAAATACCCCCATACTTAAGCTTTTGCTATTCCAGAGCAAAAGTTGGAGATGAACTTATAAGGAATAAAAGAAATCCTAAGTTTAGCTACCGCTTGAATTAATTAAAAGGGAGATCAAAATAAACATCCGGGGTTAAAGAATTAAATCCTAATTTATGAAATGTTATGAATAGAGGAAGAGTTTCAAAAAGACTTCTAGAAAAAATAAAATAGAAAGCAAAAATTTATTTTTGTTAGTTTAACAAACATGGATTGGATTTATATAAAAAACCTTAGCTTAAAAGAAGTTAAAGGAAATAATGCAATTTAAAAATTATGCTCTCAAAAAAAATTTTAAATTAAGTCTAGAATCATTGAAATAAGATAAGTGGTTTGGTGGTTTATGAAGAAGGCTTGGATATTGAGGTGAGGTAATTTTTTCTCGAACCTCCAAATTTTTTTTTTTGGATAGTTAGGAAAACGAAATCTTATTTTCCTAACACATAATAATTTTTTCTTTCTTCATAATAAATAAATAACCCAATGTATATTTGTAGGAGTAATGAATTTTATCCCCTTACTCCATATATAATCTTTTTAAATTATTGGGTGCCTATGTTTACGGAACGAAATCTTAGTCCCATTGACATAAGATCTTTTAAGGGATAGGGGGTAATCATGTCAAAGTAAGACATGAAAAAAAGAAGGAAGTGGATTTATTTTTTTTCAAAAAGAAAACTAGATTTTAATAAAAAAGTTTTGAGAGCAACCTTTTTAAAATGAACGTTCCGATATTTCTAAAAGCATAAAGTAAAAATAATTGAAATCCATAGAACTTATTTTCTAACATAAAAAACGAGCTTCTATTTATAAAATTAGAAGTGGTGGTGAAAAACAAGTTCCCTATTTATAAGGATAAGACATAAAAAATTCTTTAAATCTTAACCCCAAACACTTAAATCTATCGAACTTTAATTAATAAACGAATAGTAAGCAAAAAATAACTAAAATTCGCATATAAATTAACTCGAAACTAGATTTTTGGAAAGCAAAAAGAGTTAAGATATGGTATATTCGAATTATTTTGTTACATAATTAACAAAACATTTTTTTTTGATTTTTTAGGGATTTTATCATTTTTTTTGTGTTTTAATTATTATCTTTTTAGGATTTTTAGATTTTTATCTTTTTTTTTTAGGTTTTTTGGATTTTTCTATATTTTTTTTTGATGTTTAGTTTTTGAGGATAAATTATTTACAAGAATGAGGAGAGAAAGAAGAGTTATTTAAAGAAGATAGGGGGGAAAGAGAGATTTTTACAAAAAAAGGGGCAAAGTAAAAACTCGATTGCGGCCCCGCGAACAGACTCTTATTTGAATGGTTGGTTCGATGAGTCGAACGTCGCGGGCAGGCAAGACGCAAGTTTTTACAAAAAAGAGAAGAAGAGGGGGAAAGAGAAATTTTTTTTTTTTTTTGAATTTTTGAATTTTTATTTTATGAATTTTTTTGAACTTTTATGAATTTTTTTGAAAAAAAATTTTTTTTTGTTGTTTTTTTTTAATTACTTATTATTAAAATAATTTTTTTATTATTATTTTTGCATTTTTTGTATTTTTTATTTTTTTTTGTTAAGTACCGAATATAAAAATTGCAGAATAGGAAAACACCCACATACTTAAACCCAACATTGTCCCCAATGTTGCAATCTAAGTATGCGGAACAGATAATATACAAATTAAAAGAAGTACAAAAAACAAAAACAGAGAGGGTAGAAGCTTCCCTAAGACGAGTCCGGGAGGCCCAAGTGGAAACCCTGCATTATTTAGAAGAAAAAGCAAAAAGATAACAGAAAAAACAAAAAAAGATAAACTCGGCCTAAAGATCGCGGGCGGTAGGGGGGCGATGTGCGTGGGGGAGTCGGAGGTAGCTAAGGCCTTAGCGACCACTGGGTGATAAAAATGTGATCCCCTAGCGCGCATAAGAGTAAGGACCGCGCCGAATCAAAATAAAATAAGTTAAATAAAATTAAACAAAATATATACTTACTGTTTTTTTGGGTTTGTTTTTTGTTTTTTATTTTTTTTTAAAAACAAATTATTAATTTTTTGTTTGTTTTTTTTTTCATAAGGAAAATTTTTTTTTTTTTAAGTTTTTCATTTTTCTTTTTTTTTTGTTTTTGTTTTTTTTGTTTTTTTTTTTGTTTTTTTTTGTTTTCAGTTTTATAGTGTTTTTTTTAAGTTTTTAAGGTTTTGCAAAATTTTTTTTTTTGTTTTATAAGTTTTTCAATTTTTTTTTGTTTTATAATTTTGTATGCGTGTGTTTTCGGTTTTATAAGTTTTATAAGTTTTATAATTTTGTATGCGCAAGTACAAAAAATGATAAAAAAACTAAGTTATCTAAAATTGAAAACGACTGCATTTCTACCGCTAGAATGCGGTAGAAATGCATAAAAAGCTGAAATAAAAATTAAACGGGAAGAAAGTTTTGCAAATAAAAATGAAAATGCAAGTGATCGAAAAATAAAAACGAATACATTTCTACCGCTAGAATGCGGTAGAAATGCATAAAAAGAGAACGAAAAAATTAAAAGAGCAAAAGTTTTAAATGAAAATCAAAGTGCGCGAAAAATTAAAACGACTATATAATCATTCCTATAACTCCGTAAAACTGATTAAAAAGTGAAAATAGAACGAAAAGAACGAAAAAGTTTTACAATCAAAACACGAAAATCTAAGTTAGAAAAAAATTAAAATCACTTTGAAAACATTTTTTACGGATCTATAGGAATGCAAATAAAGCTATAACAATTCTAAGTTAACAAAACTAAGAACATAAAATTATAAAGTTATACTCATACACACACACACACATATAAAGAAAAACGAAAAAAAAAACTAAGACAAGGAAAGAAATAAGATTGCATAAGAGTAGCCACATAGTTGAAGTCCAAATCCATAAAAGAGAGAAAAACTACAATTTTATTAAGCTAAAAACGAAGATTACAAAGCTATGAAAATAAAGGAGAGGGGGAGAAATTTCCCTTACATAACATTTGGACTCATCCGAGCAGCATTTCCCCTATACAAAATGGTTCAAAAAAAGGAACAGAAATCCAGAGCAGAACCTCTGAATTTATAGGCGTGACCCCGGGCGTGTCAGGCTTTTCTTCCCGAAAATTGCAGATTTCACGGTTTTTGACGTGTCACGCCCTGGTCACGGGCGTGACCAACATGTCACGGGCATGACAGGTCAATTTTTGACAGATTTTTATTTTTTCCTGAAAAATAAAATAAAATAAATTAGTATAATATTTATAAAAATAGGAGCATTTTATTGAATAAAAATAAGTAAAAAATGACAAAAATAAATGAAAACAACTAAATTAATGTACACAAAAATAGGTATATTTACAATTTATCACTAGTGCGTGGTGTATCTCTAAGGGAGGCGGGTGCGGCGCAAGCCTGGCACCCGCCCCGGTCTCCTCTCAGGGGGCGGGTGCGGCGCAAGCCCGGCACCCCCCCCCCCCCCCCCCCGCCTCCTCTCAGGAGGGCGGGTGCAGCGCGAGCCCGGCACCCGCCTCGGCCTCCACTCAGGGGGCGGGTGAGCTGCGAGCCCGTCACCCCCTCCCCCCCCCCGGGCCTCCTCTCAGGGGGTAGGGTGCGGCGCGAGCCCGACACCCGCCTCGGCCTCCTCTCAGTGGGGCGGGTGCGGCGCGAGCCCGGCACCCGCCACGGCCTCCTCTCAGGGGGGCGGGTGTGTCGCGAGCCCGGCACCCGCCCCGGCCTCCTTTCAGGGGGGGCAGGTGCGGCTCGAGCCCGGCCTCCTCTCAGGGGGGCGGGTGCGGTACGAGCTCGGCAGCCGCCCCAGTCTCCTCTCAGGGGGGCGGGTGCGGCGCGAGCCCGGTACCCGCCCCGGCCTCCTCTCAGGGGGGCGGGTGCAACACGAACCCAGCACCTGCCCTGGCCTCCTCTCAGGGGGGGCAGGTGCGGTGGGAGCCCGGCACCCGCCCCGGCCTTATCCCCTAGGGTGTTGCCCAGCGATATCACTACCGCCCGGCAATACCGTGGGGTTCTCGCCCGGCTTGAGCAGCTCGCCCGGCTTGAGGGTCTGCTATTTTTCCCCTGGTGGGCTGCGAATAGCTGTTCAGAACAGCGGAGTTTGGTTGTTGGCAGACCAGTCCTGGGGTATTTCAGTAATTTCAGAGTGGCAGGATTGCGCTATTGGCAGGTCATCCCCAAAAATCTATAAATAGACCCTTGTGGTGCCTTCGAGAGTGATCAGTTTTCCATCACTCCTCATCCTCTTCTTTCATCCTCCAAGGCACCTAGCTCGACATTGGCTGGGGAGGGGAGATCTCAAAGATCTTCCGGGCATGAGGTGGGACCTCCACGCTAGAGCCAAGGGTCATTTCTCAAATTCAGGTCTCTCACCAAGGGACAGCTCGGGAGAAGTAGGTGTGAGCTGCACCCTAGGTGCGAACTCTAGGTGTAGCCGAATTTCGGTTCCAACAGTATGAAATGGATGTGAAGTCTGTCTTCCTCAATGGAGATTTAAAAGAGCAAGTATATGTAAAATAACCTCCAGGTTTTGTCAACTCAACTCATCTTAGCTATGTTTATTATCTAAAGAAAGCTTTTTATGGTCTCAAACAAGCACTCAAAACTTGGTATGAGACAATGTCTAACTTTCTCATTAAAAATAAATTTTCAAGGGAAAAGATAGATAAGATATTATTCTTAGGGGAAGTAAAAGATAAGATCTTACTTGTCCAAATATATGTAGATGACATAATTTTTGGATCTGTAGATGATAACCTTTAAAAGGTTTGTTAACCTTATGCAAGGGAAATTTGAGATGAGCAGTATATGAGAGCTAAAGTACTTCTTAGGACTCTAAGTGAAGCAATATAAGGAGGGAATATTCATCTCCCAAACAAAGTTCGCAAAAGTGCTCATTAAGAAGTTTGGAATGGAGAGTGCAACCTCTTTGAGGACTCCAATGGGCTCCAATGTATCTCTGGACAAGGATGAAAAGTGAAACCTTTAAATGAGACCATGTACAGATATTGTTGGTGTTCTTATGGTGATATGGAAGTAATCAAGAAGTTAGCCTCACTGCAAATATAATTTGAGCCTATAGGGTCGCACATAAGAGTGTTTGGAGAAGTTGGAGGAAGGATTGTGTTTGCCTCACTCATATGGGATATGAGTAGAGAATAACTCCTATGACATTAATGTTACTGACGAGTTGTGTCAAGTGCATAGAGTGACAGGAAAGGAAAGTTTGACTCTCAGATAACCTAGGAGACTTTCAAATCATGTGAGCTCAGACACAGTGGCTGCCATTGATTGATACTCATTTTCAGTAGATGAGTGAGTTACCACAGACCGCTTCTTGCTTCGCCAGTTAATGAGGTGTCCTCTAAAGTTAGTACAAAATCCACTTTTGGAACGTCGATCATCCATGGAGTCGGCATAGTCAGCATCTGAGTAAACAATCATAGATAGGGAGGAAGAAGAGGGTTTGTGTACAAGCCTTTGTCCTGTAGTAGTCTTTTAGTATCCGAGGATAAGCTCGACAGCCTGGAGGTGAAAGATCTGTGGAGAGTGCATGAATCGACTGACAACTCCAACATCAAATGAAATATCAGGTCTTGTGACTATAAGATAAATCAACTTTCATACAACTCGGCGATAGTACTTTTAATTTGGAAGAAGATCTGAGTCAGAGTCATGAGCGCAGAGCTTGTGGTTAACATCCATATGAGTTTCAGCAGGCTTGCAAACAGAATAACCAACATCCTAAAAGAGGTCAAGACAATACTTTCTTTGAGATAGAATGAGGCCATTAGGACCTCTTGCTATCTCAAGGCCAAGGAAGTACCGAAGATTTCCCAGATCTTTAGTTTGAAAGACTGAATTCAAGTGCTTCTTGATCATTTGTATACTTCTGGAGTCATCACCTGTAATCAGAATATTATTGACATAGACCAAGAGAATTATTATGATGTTGGTCGATGATGAGTAAAGAGCGAGAAGTTAGCGGAGCAACGAGTGAATCCAACATCACGTACAACCTTACTGAATTTGTCAAACCATACATGAGGAGACTGTTTGAGACCATTAATAGATTTCTTGAGGTGACACACGCGAGACTCCTCCGTGGTCTCAAACATGGGAGGTTGGTGCATGTAGACAGTTTCGAGAAGGTCATCATTGAGAAAGACATTCTTGACATTCAAGTGTTGTAAAGGTCATTGACGATGAACAACTAAGGAGATGAGGACACAAAAATTGTTTAACTTGGCGACTGGTGAGAAGGTCTCATCATAATCAATTCCTTGTTGCTGATTAAACCCCCAATCCACAAGGCGAGCCTTTAGGAATTCGATTGTCCCGTCCGGAGCATGTTTAATCATAAATACCCATTTGCATCCCACACACGCCTGTCCCGGAGGATGAGAGACAAGGTCCTAAGTCTGATTAACCAAGAGAGCAGTCATTTCCTCATCCATGGTCGCACGTCATCCGGATGTTGTACAACCTCCTATAATGAGTTAGGCATAGAAATGAAGGATAAAGAAGTTGTTAACTTTATAAGCGCTGGGGAGACTCGATGCATGAATACATAATTAGCCAATGGATGAGCCGTGGATGCAGGTGTGGGATCTTCAGGCCGCAAGATAGCACTGGTATAGGGTGGCTGATGTAGGGCATCAAAGCGAGGAGGACGACGGGTGTATATACAAAGAAGAGGTGATTTTGATGGTACGAGAAGTGGGGTTGGAAGAAGTGGTGGAAGAGAAGATGTAACAGGAGCAGTATGTCGTGGTAGTAACAGAGGTATATGATGAGTTTGAAAGAATTGGTTTCAAGATGTCCTAAACACCTAGAGGGGGGGGTGAATAGGTTCAATTCTTTTTCTAACTTAGGCAGACAAATCTATCTAGTTTAGCAATTTATTCAGCAGATATCACAGCACAACATTCCACAGATTGCACACTAGATTTATAGTGGTTCCCCAAATGATGGGTACATCCACTTTCTCCCTTCGCCTATCTAGCAGTGTACTAGATTCGGCCTAACTTCCTTCTTTCTTCTCAGATCCGCAGATCTTACAGCTCAGAACCAAGAATGGTTCCTACAACTCAGAGTGAATCCACACTCCTACAACTCGGGCACAAGCCCTACCTCAGCCTCTTTCACAGGCCTACAATTCAGAGTGAAATCCCACTCCTACAACTCAGGCAAAAGCCCTACCTCAGCCTCTTTCACAGGCCTACAACTCAGGGAACAGATTCCCCTACCTCAGGCACTCAACCCTACCTCAACTTTTATAATTTAGGCTTACAACTCAGAGAAATAAATCACCTACACTCAGATCTATTACAGATCCTACAAGAGTTGTTGATGTAAAGATAATAATATCTTCAACCAGATGGAGAGAGAATTGGTTGAAGGATTCTTGATCAGTTCTTGATAGAACTGATTACTTAAGGATCAACCTATCTTAGCTTCTTCAAAGCTTCTTAAATCTGAACAAAGTAAGGTTGATCTTCTGGTGTCGGAGTTGATCTTCAATCAGCTTCCTTCTTATTCAGAAATTAATCTGAATTCTTCTGCAGAATTGATCTGAATTCTTCTAGCAGACTGTTCAGGATCTACCTTTGCTGGATGAGGACTTCTCTCCTTCTTGTTTTTTTCTCTCTACAATTTGTTGACTGTTTCTTCTTTCTCTTCTTCTAGATCTTCAATCCTTCAGAGATTATTCTTTATTCACTAATCGTGTTCACGATCACTTCTTCACAATTAATAACTATGTATTCTATTTTCTTCCAATTGTTGAGAGAGCATATCTATATATAGGCTTCATCCATGGTTACCGGCTGTTCCGGTTCCAAACGGTCTTCTGACACCTCTGACAGATGTGACAGCAATGTCAGTAATGACAGCTGTCAAGTCTCTAGTTGTATTACTTCAACCTTCATTGGACGTTGACTCAGTAGCAGAGAATGTCGAGTGAATAATTCACATGTGTCGACACACATAGTCCATGTGTCGACACAAGTCTTCATGATGTCGACATAGCTTCACTTTTACTTCTCGACACAGCTTTTGTGGAATATGTCGACACAAGTCCTGTGTGTCGACACAATCACTCCTTGTCTTAACAAAGTTGGTGTCAACAGAATTCTGGTATGTGTCGACACAAGTTCTGTGTGTCGATACAGTCGTTGTCGACAGAATTCTGGAATGTGTTGACAGCTTCTCTATGTGTCGACACAAATTCTGGGTGTCGACACAATCTGGCCCTTGGTGTCGACACAACATTGTCGACAGATTTTCTGTGTGTCGACACAAATTCTGGGTGTCGACACAATCTAGCCCTTGGTGTCGAGACAGCGTTTTCGACAAATTTTCTGTGTGTCGACACAAATTTTGGGTGTCGACACAATCTGGCACTTGGTGTCGACACAGCCATTCCCAAGTGTCGACACTTGTACTTGAAAATTTTCTTCCATTTACTTAACATGCACATGATAACTCAACACAACATCAAATACAACTTGATGCGTATCATTGAGTTAGGTGAGGCTTCTATAAATCTGTTACACATTTTCTAATGTACCCAACAATCTCCCCCTATTTGGAGAAGTCATAACCCTTAGTCAATGATATACATCACTTATAATAAAGTAAACAATATGATGTATAAAAGCATTCAATGACAGGATAACATATAAACAAAATAAGTATATTATATCATCACTGAATATGATACAAACATAATAAGCATGAATCATTGTTTTGTTTAAACTTCAAAAAAAGTTTGTTAACAACAGATTACATAGATTTTAAAACTGAAGATTACAATGTTCTAAAATCTAGTCAATCTATCCTAAGGCTGATCAGGCTCCTTGATCACTATGCCTTTGCTAGACTAGACCCTAGCTTGTACCGGAGCTTCAGTATCTTCAGCTGGCTTCTTGCCTTTTAGATCCTTCTTCTTAAGTTCTTCAGCCTTAACTTTTTGCCTTTCAAAATATTGATAAGGCTTGGGAAAGTATTTACTGGGCTCCACAGCTATAGCAGGTATTTTCCCAGCCTTGTGATCCCTTCTAAACTGATATATAGGATCTTGTCTCTGCAGATATTTGCTACACTCAAGTTCAGAATACCACTTGCCTTTATCATGCATTTTGTCTTTGACAGCTTGCCAGGCAATGAGTATTATATTTCTGGAGGTGGGACTCCATCTTTCAAAATCAGGCTTCAGTTCAGCCTGCTCTCTAAACTTTTTCTTTGAGAATTGAGCTTCTTGCTCTTTATTCAATGCTGCCTCTGACATTTCAACTTCCTCAATATTCACATTCTGAACCTCCTTTGGAGGACTATACATGTGTTGAACAACATTTTGAATACCTTCAAAATCAGCATGGGGGTAAATAGTTTGAGCTACTACCTGTTGAGCCCCTTCATTATAAGCCATTTGAATGTCTGACTCAGCAGTATTATCATCATCACATATGGGTGGATATCCTAGAGTTTCTCTAACAGCATTTGTTATCCATTTAGCATGATCTGAGCTAGTATTGACTAACACCCTCTCCCCCTTTATGACTTCTCTTTCAACATGATTTCTGAGATCATCTTTCTGAAATCTGATTTGATCAAGTAAGTAGTTGGTGCCTTCTGTATAATAATCTTTAAACTTCTGTAGCTGAGCAGATATGATCTTTTGAGAGGCTTGAATGGTAGATTGGAAAGTGGCTAAATCTTGTTGAAGTTTCTTATCAAATTCTGACTTCTCTTTAGCTCTTTCCTCAGTTAATGCACTTGCAGTATTCTTTAACTCAGTAACAATCACATTATGTGATTCAGTAAGATTATCATTCATTCTAATTTGATTTTTTATGACATATCCTTGTTTTACCACTATATCATCAATCTGTGTCCTTACCTCTTGTTGCTGCTTGGCCAGATAAACTACAGCATTACCTCCCTTATGGAAGCAATCTGTCATCTCCTCCTTATTCTGATTGACTTCAAATCTTATTGATTTAATGTCTTGAGCCAAGGTGAACTGGAGGTCTTTGTGACTTTCATCCATATATTTCTCCATGGCTGCTCTTTGTTCATCTAATTTAACCTGCAGATCCACCAACAGTGAACTGTAGTCAAATGCTGGGGCTGGTTGTTAGTGTGTTTGCAAAGCCCTCTTGTAGCTTAAGCTCTTCTTCTTGTACACCATCAGTTTCCTTTTCTTTGCATTTGAGGCTTCCTCATCATCTTCAGAAGCTGAGGAACTATCTATATCAACTGTCTCTTTAGGACTAGAGTGCGGCTCCTTCTCAGTCCTAGTCAACTCCCCCTCAGTCCTTGCCTCCTAAATATCAGGAAATAACTCTTCAAGAGAGAATTCTTATTGAGTTTGTACAGGTGGAACATTTGTATCTTGTATAGTTAATGGAGCATTATCTAATGCAGTTGCATCATCCATTGGTATATCCTGTGTAGGGATGTTATCATGGTTTGTCTGTTCAACATCAGTTAGAGCACAGTTAGTATATCTGGATCAGTATCTAATGTAGTTTGATTAATATCATCTATTACCTCAAGAATAGTTTGAGTGGCTGTTTCACTCTCTAATGCATCTTGCTCTTTCTCATGAGCAACTTCTGGATGCAATGCCTCTTGTTGAGCTGGAGAAAGCTCATTGGCTCCCCCTAGATGAAGCACATCCTGAACTTGATCCAGTTGGATGGTGCTTTCTGGAATATGCTCCCCCTGCATCTGACTATCATCTACATTCTTAGGGGTAGATGATTTCCTTGCAGATTCTTGTTGTTCTTCATCTGAACTGAAGATCACTTGTTCTTCTGAATCACTAGAAGATTCAGGTTTCCTGGGGATTGTCTTTTTTCTTTTTCAGTTGTGCTTGTTTCTGTGGTGTAGAACCATCCTTTGTCAGAACTCTTTCTCACCTGGATAGTATTTTAATATCCATCCTTTTCATGTGGTTTATCCTAAATCCTGTTATGTGGTTCATCACTTCAGGAATATTTATTGCCTGATACAGACTCAATATTCTTCCTAGATTGGGTTTCTTCAAACTTTCCCTGATCTTTTCAAAGATCACAGCAGACCAGTTAGTTTTTACTCTGAAAATAAATCTGGTCATTAAGCTGAAAATATAGGCTGAGATCCTATCATGTACTCCTAGTTTGAAAAGAATTACTTTTCCCATAATCTCGAAAAGAAACTTTCCATGGGAGTTCATCCCCTTCCTCTGCATTGATGATTCAATCTTAGTGGTGGGATCCAATCCACACCATTGGAGAGCTTCTTTTGTCATTGAAGATGTGACTTCATCATCTTCCTGAGTCCTGGGCAACTGTAGTGTCTTCCTCAGACGCTTCTGTGTAAGTTTCACCTTGCTTCCTTGAATTGATGACCTAATCTTCAATCCAGTTGAATCCAGGGTTGCTGCTGTATAGAATTCAAGAACCTCCGTCTTCTAGATCTTGGTAGGTTCTGAAACTAGATATTCCAAACCACTTTCTTTGATTAGGGTTATCACATCCCTGATCTCAGTCGCAGCACTCTCAAAAGCATCGCGAACTAATTTATAGCCTTCGTTTATGTTGTTTTCCAATTTTGGAGCCATTGGTGACGAGAAATTTGAGGAGAAGAGAGATGAAGGTTTGTCGACTCAAATTTTTGGTCTCGAAAATGTTGAGAGCGTAGTCGACAAAGTTGTTCTGTGACCTATTTATATGTTTGTCAACACAGAAGGTCAAATGGTGGGGTAATAAATACTTAATGTGTCGACACTGTAGATATTGTGTCGATACAGACTTCTAATGTCTCGACAGAGTCAGACAACACTATGTGTCGACATAGTTTGTGATGTGTCGACATAGACTTCTTAACAATCGACTCTAATATCTGTGTGTCAACACAGACGACTGTATGTGTCGGCACTACTATCTAAATGATAGAACTTCTATGTGTCGACACCAAACTCTAAGTGTCGACACCACTATCTCACCACTATTTAGTTGTGTCGACACAACTTTCCTTATGTGTCGACACTAACTACTATATGTCGACACAGATTTCCTTTTGTGTTGACATCGACTACTATATGTTGACACAGATTTCTTTTTGTGTCGACATTGAATTACTTAGCCAGATTTACTAAGTTACTCTAGGTTTAACATGCCTAATTCAATTTTAAAATAATTGAATTTAATTTCATCTAGTGGTTTAGTAAATATATCAGCAATTTGATTATTTGAGGTGACAAATTCCAAACAGATATCTTATTTTTCAACATGCTCTCTAATGAAGTGAAATCTAATTTCTATATGCTTTGTTCTGCTATGTGATACATGATTTTTAGCAATAGAAATAGCACTTGTAGAATCACAAAATAGTGGAGTTCTACTTACCTTGAGACCATAGTCTTCAAGTTGATGTTGAATCCATAAAAGCTGAGCACAACAGCTGCCTGCAACAACATATTCAGACTCAGCAGTGGAAATTGTCACACTTGTCTGCTTCTTACTGCTCCATGACACCAATCTACCACCTAGAAACTGACATGTCTCAGTGGTGCTCTTTCTATCTTCTTTGCAACCTGCAAATTCTGCATCTGAAAAACCAGTCAGTAGAAAGTCTCTATTCTTAGGGTACCAAAGACCAAGATTAGGTGTGCCCTTAAGATATATCAACATTGTTTTAACTGCAGTATAATGAGATTCTTTAGGGCTTGCTTGGTACCTAGCACAGATACATGTAGCATACATAATGTCTGGTCTACTCGCAGTTAAGTATAGAAGAGAGCCAATTATCCATCTATACAAAGACTAATCTACAGGTTTTCCTGCATCATTTTTGAATAAAGGCATACTTGTCCCCATTGGAGTTCTCATGGTGGTGGATGACTCCATACCATATTTCTTAATTAACTCCTTGGTGAACTTAGACTGTGATATGGACAAGCCATCATCAATCTGTCTACTTGGAGTCCCAAGAAGAATTTCAGATCACCCATACTGCTCATCTCAAAGTTCCCTTGCATAAGTTTTGCAAACTTCCTACAAAGGTTGTTTTCTATTGATCCAAAGATTATGTCATCAACATAAATCTGGACTAGGATCATCTTGCCCTTTGACTCCCTTAGGAATAAAGTCTTGTCTATTTTCCCTCTTTAAAATTTATTCTCAATGAGGAAGGTAGACAATGTTTCATACCAAGCCCTAGGGGCTTGTTTCAAACCATATAAGGCTTTCTTAAGCCTATAAACATAATCAGGATAAAGTGGATCAACAAAACCTGAGGGTTGTTCAACATAGACTTCTTCTTTCAAATTACCATTTAGGAATGCTGACTTGACATCCATTTGGTATACTTTGAAACCTTGGAAAGCAGCAAAGGCAATGAATAGCCTTATTGATTCCAACCTTACCACTGGGGCAAATGTCTGATCAAAGTCTATGCCCTCTTCCTGTTTATAACCATTGGCAACCAGTCTTGCTTTGTTCTTCACTATGATGCCATTTTCATCTAGTTTGTTCCTGTAGATCGACTTAGTCTCAATAATATTATGATCCTTTGATTTTGGAACCAGCTCCCATACTTTACACCTTCTGAATTGATTCAGCTCCTCCTGCATTTCATCAATCCAGTTGGAGTCTTGTATGGCTTCTTCAAATCTCTTTGGTTCCACCTATGACAGGAAACTTGAGCAAAGCATTGTGTTCATGTGTTTGCTTCTGGTTTGCATATCATGTCTTGGATGACCAATAATTTGGTGTGCTGGATGATCCTTTAGATTCCTTATTGCTAGAGGCATTCTATCAGCAATTTAAACTTCTTCAATTTCTCCACCATGCTGTACTTCATTGTCTTCAATGTCAGCTTATGGACCTTATACTCCCCCTGGACAGCAACCATCATTTTCCTCATCCTACCTTGTAGTTTGGTCTTCATTATTGGTCAGCATGTCCAACTTTTCTTTTAAACCTATTGAGCTACAAGAATTGCTAGACAACTCACAATTAATTAGCTCAGATTCATCAAACACTACATGAACAGATTCTTCTACAACTTGTGTAGTCAAGTTGTAGACCCTATATGCCTTACTGTTATTGTTGTACCCAACAAATATCCCATCTTGGGATTTGGCAGCAAACTTAGTTAGGTGAGACTTGCCAGTGTTAAGCACATAACACCTACTACCAAAGATCTTAAAGTAGGATATGTTTGGTTTTCTACCCTTCATAATCTCATAGGGTGTCTTTTTGTGGCTCTTAGTTATGGATGCTCTATTGAGAACATGACAAGCAGTATTTACTGCCTCAGCCCAAAAATATTCTGGGAGAGAAGTGTCACTTAGTAGAGTTCTACCAGCCTCAATAAGAGTCATATTCTTTCTTTCAGCAATTCCATTTTACTGAGGTGTTCTAGGTGAGGAGAATTTTGGATGAATCCCTAGTTCTTCACAAAACCTTGTCATACATTCTGACTAAAATTCAGTTCCATGGTCACTTCTAATTTTGACCACTGAATTGTTAAGTTCATTCTGAATTTGTTTAACAAAGTTATGAAAGACAGTAGGGGTTTCAGATTTCTGCCTCAAAAAGAAAACCCATGTAAATCTAGAATAGTCATCTACTACCACAAAAGTATAGACTTTCCTACCTAAACTATGAACTGGCATAGGACCAAATAGATCCATATACAAGAGGTACAAACACCTCATAGAGTCTTTGGTATCAAGACTATGAAAAGAGGATTTGGTCTGCTTGCCTTTTTGACAAGCTAAACATATACCCTCTTTTATGCACTTAAACTGAGGACCATTCCTCACTAACTCTAAACTATAGAGTTGGCCTATAGTCTTATAGTTTAGATGAGCTAGCCTTTTGTGTCATTGGACACACTGAGATACTTTCTTATCTGCAACTAAACATACAGGAGAGTTCATGTTTTCATAATCAAAATTTAAACAATAAACATTCCATTTTTTATAACCAGACGAGATCACCTTTTGATCACTTGTCCTTTTAATCTGACACCCATTCTTAATAAATGAAGTGTCATACCCAAGATCACTCAGCTGACTTATGCTTATCAAGTTATGTTTCAAACCTTTTTCATAAGCCACTTGAGTGATTGTTATAGAACTAGTAGAAATGTTACCAAACCCTTTTATGACCCCTTTTTCTGATCCATCAAAGATCACTTTGGGTCCACTTTCTATGGGATTATAGTCCTTTAACATTCTTCTTATTCCAGTCATGTGCCTGAAACATCCAGTGTCCAAGTACCATATAGGGGTATGGCAACTTGGACCCACCTGCAACAAATAAAATTATTTTACCTTAGAACCCCAATAATTATTGGGTCCTAGGTTCTGGTTAGATTGAAACTTGATATTCTTACCAGTAGCCTTCCTCACAGGTAAGCTGGCATTCTCCCTGACACTGGTGTTGTGACAGCAATCCTTGGCATAATGCCCTATCTTACCACAGCACCAACACGCATATCTATTATACCTCTTTTTAGGTACAGTTTTAACAGCATTGCTGTCAGCTGTTCTTAACACTGTTGGTATAGTGGTTTTTTTGCTTGAGTGCTGGAGCTACACCCTTGTCATTCAGAATATCAGACTTATCATAACCATGTATGATATCATGATCATATCTATTAGTTGGCTGCCACACATTTCTGAAGGAAATGGGGGGTTTGAAGGCTAGTGGTTGTACTGGGGCTTTACCTTTTCTTTTGGAATTGGCAGCCCTAGTATTTCCCTTAAAGTCTAATCCTTTCTTACCCTTTTGAGGAATAAAATAATCAATTAGAGGTAAGACTGATTTTGGCTTTGAGAATTTAGCCACCTGTTAACCCAGAAATCGGCGATCCTACCCAAGATAGCCAGCCGGCTAGTCGCGACCCTTAGATTCTCCCTTTCGATCGCGACAAGTTCCAGCGTAGGCGGACAGTTTTCATTGTCCGCCTAGGTTTCCTAGCAACCGCGTGCCCTGCGGGACGGCGGGCTATTCCCATGGCTCACCCTCGCGGGACATGCGGTTAGGTCCACTAATCGTGCAGTGCTTTTCCTTGCAGGAGTCGGCCAATAGCACCACCCAGAGCGACCTCCAAGTCAGCCGAAGGGGCGCCAGTCTCCTGTCACCGTCCGTCGAGGCCGCCCGCCAGGGGCGACCTCCCTGCTGCTCGAGAGGCGGCGGCCTCCTGCCGCCGTCCGTCGAGGCCGCCCACCCGGGGCGGCCTCTGCCCGCCAACCGGGCGGATTCCCCCTGGTGTCCGCCCAGGCCGCCCGCAAGGGGGCGGCCTGGCCCGCCGGGCGGACTCCTCCTGGAATCCGCCCAGGCTGCCCGCTAGGGGGCGGCCCCGGCGCCCAGCCAGGCGGACTCCCCCCGGAGTCCGCCCAGGCCGCCCGCAAGGGGGCGGCCTGTCCCGCCGGGCGGACTCCCCCTGGAGTCCGCCCAGGCCGCCCGCTAGGGGGCGACCCTGGCGCCCAGCCGGGCGGACTCCCCTCGGAGTCCGCCCAGGCCGCCCGCAAGGGGGCGGCCTGGCCCGCCGGGCGGACTCCCCCTGGAGTCCGCCCAGGCCGCCCGCTAGGGGGCGGCCCGGGCGCCCAGCCGGGCGGACTCCCCCCGGAGTCCGCCCAGGCCGCCCGCAAGGGGGCGGCCTGGCCCGCCGGGCGGACTCCCCCTGGAGTCCGCCCAGGCCACCCGCTAGGGGGCGGCCCCGGCGCCCAGCCGGGCGGACTCCCCCTGGAGTCCGCCCAGGCCGCCCGCAAGGGGGCGACCTGGCCCGCCGGGCAGACTCCCCCTGGAGTCCGCCCAGGCCGCCCGCTAGGGGGCGGCCCCGGCGCCCAGCTGGGCGGACTCCCCCTGGAGTCCGCCCAGGCTGCCCGCAAGGGGGCGGCCTCCGGTCCTCTCCAGAGCCTCCGGCAATCTTCATCAGTCAAGGTGGCGGACGCAAATTCCAGTCCGCGGAGTCCGCGCAGGCCGTCATGCTGATGTCACTGGGCCCCACTTCTTCAAGAACTTCCCTGGGCCTATAAATACCCCCTGAAGCCTCTCATTCAGGGATCCTGAAGGTGGAGACAAGTCTTGGTTACAGATCCTGCGGACTCCGTTTTCCAGTCCGCGCAGTCCGTCATCACCCTTCCAGCAAGCTCTGCGGACTCAGTTTCCTGTCCGCGCAGTCCTCCACAGCTCTTCAGCAGCTTGTCAGCAGACTCTACAGACTCAGTTTCCCAGTCCTCCAGCAGCTGGCAGACTCTTTTACTTAGTCTCTGGCAGCTTCTTCTCTCTGCTTTCTGGCACTTTCGTCTCCCTTAGCCGCCATCTTCTCCTTGTACCCTTTAATGATTTTGTTGTGAAGGTGTACTTGTAAGCTTGTAATCTCTAGCTATTAATAAAGGGAAAGCCCGTCGCATGAGTGGCATTTAGGCCGCGACGGGTGAAGTGTGTTGTTGCCGCTGCTAGCGGCTCCCTCTTCTCTCCTCTACTCAGCAAGCCTTGCTCCTCTGCTCAGCAAGCCTTGCTCCTCTGCTCAGCAAGCCTTGCTCCTCTGCTCAGCAAGCTTTGCTCCTCTGCTCAGCAAGCCTTGCTCCTCTGCTCAGCAAGCCTTGCTCCTCTGCTCAGCAAGCCTTGCTCCTCTGCTCAGCAAGCCTTGCTCCTCTGCTCAGCAAGCCTTGCTCCTCTGCTCAGCAAGCCTAGCTCCTCTGCTCAGCAAGCCTTGCTCCTCTGCTCAGCAAGCCTTGCTCCTCTGCTCAGCAAGCCTTGCCCTCTACTCAGCTCAGCTCTCCTCGGCAATCAACCTGCAAGTGCAACTGTTGCGATTACTGTCTGCTCGACCGCTTCTGGTCTTCCTCCTCTTCCTCTCTTGATCAACCCTCTCTGTTGATCAAGGCTCGCCTCTCCTCTCAAGCCTCTCCCTTAACTCCACAACCTTCTCCTTCATCCTCACCTAGCCTGTGAGGCCCAATCACCCCCTCGGTGATAGCTATCCCCCCGGTGCCGTTTTCGCGCATCAACAGTTGGTGCGGTGAGCGTGGACCCGAACAGCTCACGCGCAAACCTTCAGATCTGAACATGCAGTGAAAGCAACAGCTAACCATGTCAGACCACCAATCAGCCGAGAACCATGCTCCAAGTCCAGTGAAGATCCTCTCTGGGAGGCCTTTGAGCAGTCGCGTCGTGAGAATGCTAAATAGTTCTAGGCAATCAACAAAGTTCTTGCTGCTATAACGCAGCGATTGGACGCTCATCCAGCAGCTGCTCCAGCTGCTCCGATCAACCCAACACCGACAGCAGAGCGTCAACAAGCTTACTCACAAGCTTGTCTGCCATTCTATCCGCCGTACACTCCAACCTTTCCGCAAGGGCCTGCAGCTCCTTTGCGGACTCAAGATGAAGAGTTCGCTGCTCGCCATAACTTCTTCCGGGAAGCAGCCCGGGGAAGTCCAGCTAGAGTTCTCAACTTTCAGGGAAGTCATCCCTACCCTTCAGCTCCTGCCCCTGCTCCTCCTGCAGCAGCTTTTCCTTGTTATCCTCATGCTCCTTTTGTAGCTGCAGCTTACACTCCTTTCTTTCCCTATGCTGTAGGAGAGCAAGAAGATCCTTCACCGTTCGCGAAGAGTGTCCGCCATGAGCCAACTCCAGCAAACTTCAGAGAGCCTCGACTACCAATCTACACTGGAGAGACAGATCCAGTAAAGCACCTCCAAGCTTTTGAGTCAGCCGTTGCTCTCAAGACTCTCTCAGATGCAACCAAGTGCAAGCTTCTTGTTACTTCTTTTGATGGGCAAGTGAGGGACTGGTTCTATGGCCTCCGCCCTCACTCCATCGCTTCCTTCCTTGATCTTCGAAGGGAGTTTCTTCTTAGATTCTCTATGTCAACTAAGAGAAAGGGCAGTCCTGAAGCCCTCTTTGAGATCAAGCAGCGCGGAAATGAGACTTGGTCTCAGTTTGTGGATCGATTCCAAAGAGAGATTTTGGACATCGAAGTTACTGATCAAGAAATGTACCGAGTGGCTCTTATCCACGGTCTTCGTGAAGGGCCTCTCAAATTTGAAGCCAACGTCCGTGCTCCAAGGACTTATCAAGAGTTAATCGCTCTAGTCAACTCATACATCCGAGGTGAAAAGAGCAATCCAGGCTTCGTCTCCAAACTTCTATCCGAGGAGGATCCCTCTCGCAGGCATCCTCCAAGGTCTCCCCGCAATCATGCCCCAACTTACTCAAGGAAGGAGAGAAGGCTTCATCGCCAGCGATACTCCTTCCCGAGCCGTGACAATGCTCAAGATCCATTGCTGCCGCTAGCTCCTTCTTTGCAAGCAGCGGCTGTTCAACAGCAGCAGGACGATGACTTGCATGAGTCGTATCTCGACGACGTCGTGCAAGAAGTGATCCAAATCATGAAGGATAGGGCAAGCTTCAAGAAGCCCTATCGGCCAGCAGATCAGAGGTCTAGAAACTCAGAGCCCTACTGCGAATTTCACAAAGAATCAGGCCATCGAACGGAAGACTGCCGAGCATTCCGCCAGCTTGTGCAAAGGATGCTTCGGCAGGGCAAGATGCATGACCTTCTTAAAGAAGAATGCCCTGATCAAGCAACTTCAAGGGGCAAAGAACTTGCAGACGCTCCTTGCTCCTCAAGAGGAGTGAACCACGTCGAAGAGCCTCCTCTCCTCGTTGTTAACCCAACAGTCAAATGCTTCGATGTCGACGACAAAGGTGTGCTGGGAAGGCTATTCTAAGCTAGCAAGGACTCACAGTCCTCCAAAGCGATGGGCTTCACAGTCCTCCAGAGCTCCTTGCAACCTTCAGGGGTTATCTCAACCCTTGCTCTCTTTCCTTTTCAAACATTTTCATTACAACACTTCTCAGTGTTCTTTACTTGCTTTCCAGCAAAGCTTTTATTCAGGGATCCCGTACTGACACAGTTCCCTTCTTGTGTTGCTCCTTCCTCTCTTCTTCCTCTCTTAGGATCGTTACGCCAATGAGATTTCGCCGAGCCTGAAACGTTCCCTCTGTAGTTTGTTCTCGCACAACCGCTACGACTACACATGGCGGGAGTATACCCATGTGTGCAGTGGGAGCAGTTCAATCACGGGAATGGGCTTCAGACTTAGGATCCTAGCCAACATCTGACACAGAGTGTGTGCTAGGGGAGCCCCAAGTGTTAGCTATGTTGTGCGTCTTATAGGATACATTACGGTTAGGATGATCTTCGCTGGACAAGCAATGGCGATCAAGCATAGCCTTGTCTCTTTGCTCATCCTTCAACTGTGGTGGCCGAGGCACTCTCCGGTATCCTCGATCCGTGCCTTCTCGGGTTCGCAACTTCACTGATCAATATACAGACAAGATAGGCCTCTTGGCGCAACCCGTCTCGTTGATCAGTGATGCTTGTACCCAAGGCGAGAGAGCGTTCCTTCTAGCGGTCCTTCTCATGACCTCTCCCTTGCTTTTCTCTTTTGTGCCCTCCTTGAGGATGCGCGGCCAGCCCGCTTTGAGCACGATCATGCTCGGAATGATTTTTCGGGCAAGTGAAGCATAAGGCCCACGGGGAACACCTGTGGCAGCATTCAACCCTCTTTAGTCATTCCGAATATGGACCTCTTTTTCCCTTTTCCTCCTTGAGGATGCGCGGCCAACCCGCTTTGAGTAGCACTATACTCGAGATGATTTTTCGGGCAAGTGATGCATAAGGCCCACGGGGAACACCTGTGGCAGCATTCAACCCACTTTAATCATTCCGGGTGTAGACCTCCTTTTCTCTCTTCCCTCCTTTCACAGGTGAACAGGTTAATCCAACCTACCAAAAGGATTCTGGCATTCATTTTGATCATGTCCATCCAGTCATGTCGACAGCTAGTGCTCGATTCATTAATCTGGACTTCGTGATAATATTCATCGGGCATTTCTCTTGCTACTTGGTCATTTCGACCCTATCTCAACAACCTTCATGGGTTATCTCAAGAAGATTTTCAGCAATCACTTTGCTTATGCTCGTTTCATATACTTTGCTTGCTCAAGCTCTATCATATGGAGATTCACAGAGCTGCTCATTACTCTCGCCAAAGTCTAATGGCGTCAATCATTAATTGAATCATATCAACAGTTTTGCTATGATTCTGGTGCGGTCATCCTCGCGTCTTGTTTGCCTCTAATCTCTCTCCTCACAGAGGTTAGCAAACCCTTGCAAGCCTTCTCCACAAGTACTTGCAAGCTCCTTTCATATGCAAATTGTCTACTTCTAACTTTACTCTTTGTAGAGAACAACAGACACCTGCAAACCTCGTTCAGGTACCTGCAGTTTGATCATTATTTTATCTCTGCTACTCACTCTTCACTTTACAGTGGTTAGCAGACATCTACAAGTCATATTCAGGTACTTGCAGCATATCTCTATATACAATATTTGCGTCTAACTCTCTTCTTGCAGAGGTCACCAACACTTGCAAGCATCATTCAGGTACTTGCAAGTTACTTTCATGTACTATGCATACTCTTAACTCTTCTCTTGCAGAGACCACAAAAGATTTGCAAGCCCCTTCCAGGTACTTGCAACTCATTTTTTCTGTCCTTGTATACTATTTTCCCTCCTCTTTTTATAGAGAATGACAGGTGCTTGCAAGCCTCTATCAGGTACTTGCAAGTTATTATGCCTTTTTGTTTCCCTCACTATTGTTTTGCAGAACTTTACAGGAGAAGCGTCTTCTTCGTTTTGCAAAATCAAACTCAGGTACACACTTGATGTACCACTCATGCGTGCTTATCCTTAATTTTCCTCTTGCAGGAAAATAGACAGGAAACACCAAGCTTGTAAGGGGAGTCTTCAGGTCCTTTCTCTCCTTGCCTCCCCCCCCTTTCCTTTGGGGTGGATCACGATTTTCGTGGGTCTTCAACTTTTTTGAAGTCCCCTCCGGAACTTGAAAAAGTGCGGGGATTATGTTAACCCAAAAATCGGCGATCCTACCCAAGATAGCCAACCGGCTAGTCGCGACCCTTAGATTCTCCCTTTCGATCGCGGCAAGTTCCAGCGTAGGCGGACAATTTTCACTGTCCGCCTAGGTTTCCTAGCAACCGCGTGCCCTGCGAGACGGCGGGATATTCCCATGGCTCATCCTCGCGGGACATGCGGTTAGGTCCACTAATCGTGCAGTGCTTTTCCTTGCAGGAGTCGGCCAATAGCACCACCCGGAGCGACCTCCAAGTCAGCCGAAGGGGCGGCGGTCTCCTGTCACCGTCCGTCGAGGCCGCCCGCCAGGGGCGACCTCCCTGCTGCTCGAGAGGCGGCGGCCTCCTGCCGCCGTCCGTCGAGGCCGCCCACCCGGGGCGGCCTCTACCCGCCAGCCGGGCGGACTCCCCCTGGAGTCCACCCAGGCCGCCCGCTAGGGGGCGGCCCCGGCGCCCAGCCGGGCGGACTCCCCTCGGAGTCCGCCCAGGCCGCCCGCAAGGGGGCGGCCTGGCCCGCCGGGAGGACTCCCCCTGGAGTCCGCCCAGGCCGCCCGCTAGGGGGCGGCCCCGGCGCCCAGCCGGGCGGACTCCCCCCGGAGTCCGCCCTGGCCGCCCGCAAGGGGGCGGCCTGGCCTGCCGGGCGGACTCCCCCTGGAGTCTGCCCAGGCCGCCCACTAGGGGGCGGCCTCGGCGCCCAGCCGGGCGGACTCCCCCTGGAGTCCGCCCAGGCCGCCCACAAGGGGGCGGCCTGGCCCGCCAGGCGGACTCCCCCTGGAGTCCGCCCAGGCTGCCCGCTAGGGGGCGGCCCCGGCGCCCAGCTGGGCGGACTCCCCCTGGAGTCCGCCCAGGCCGCCCGCAAGGGGGCGGCCTCCGGTCCTCTCCAGAGCCTCCGACAATCTTCATCAGTCAAGGTGGCGGACGCAAATTCCAGTCCGCGGAGTCCGCGCAGGCCGTCATGCTGATGTCACTGGGCCCCACTTCTTCAAGAACTTCCCTGGGCCTATAAATACCCCCTGAAGCCTCTCATTCAGGGATCCTGAAGGTGGAGACAAGTCTTGGTTGCAGATCCTGCGGACTCCGTTTTCCAGTCCGCGCAGTCCGTCATCACACTTCCAGCAAGCTCTGCGGACTCAGTTTCCTGTCCGCGCAGTCCTCCACAGCTCTTCAGCAGCTTGTCAGCAGACTCTGCAGACTCAGTTTCCCAGTCCTCCAGCAGCTGGCAGACTCTTTTACTTAGTCTCTGGCAGCTTCTTCTCTCTGCTTTCTGGCACTTTCTTCTCCCTTAGCCGCCAGCTTCTCCTTGTACCCTTTAATGATTTTGTTGTGAAGGTGTACTTGTAATCTTGTAATCTCTAGCTATTAATAAAGGGAAAGCCCGTCGCATGAGTGGCATTTAGGCCGTGACGGGCGAAGTGTGTTGTTGCCGCTGCTAGCGGCTCCCTCTTCTCTCCTCTGCTCAGCAAGCCTTGCTCCTCTGCTCAGCAAGCCTTGCTCCTCTGCTCAGCAAGCCTTGCTCCTCTGCTCAGCAAGCCTTGCTCCTCTGCTCAGCAAGCCTTGCTCCTCTGCTCAACAAGCCTTGCTCCTCTGCTCAGCAAGCCTTGCTCCTCTGCTCAGCAAGCCTTGCTCCTCTGCTCAGCAAGCCTTGCTCCTCTGCTCAGCAAGCCTTGCTCCTCTGCTCAGCAAGCCTTGCCCTCTGCTCAGCTCAGCTCTCCTCGGCAATCAACCTGCAAGTGCAACCGTTGCGATTACTGTCTGCTCGACCGCTTCTGGTCTTCCTCCTCTTCCTCTCTTGATCAACCCTCTCTGTTGATCAAGGCTCGCCTCTCCTCTCAAGCCTCTCCCTTAACTCCGCAACCATCTCCTTCATCCTCACCTAGCCTCTCCCTTAACCCCTTTTTCTTTGGGGTGGATCACGATTTTCGTGGGTCTCCAACTTTTTCGAAGTCCCCTCCGGAACTTGAAAAAGTGTGGGGATTATGTTAACACAGAAATCGGCGATCCTACCCAAGATAGCCAGCCGGCTAGTCGCGACCCTTAGATTCTCCCTTTCGATCGCGGCAAGTTCCAGCGTAGGTGGACAGTTTTCACTGTCCGCCTAGGTTTCCTAGCAACCGCATGCCCTGCAGGACGGCGGGCTATTCCCATGGCTCACCCTCGCGGGACATGCGGTTAGGTCCACTAATCGTGCAGTGCTTTTCCTTGCAGGAGTCGGCCAATAGCACCACCCGGAGCGACCTCCAAGTCAGCCGAAGGGGCGGCGGTCTCCTGTCACCGTCCGTCGAGGCCGCCCTCCAGGGGCGACCTCCCTGCTGCTCGAGAGGCGGCGGCCTCCTGTCGCCTTTCGTCGAGGCCGCCCACCCGGGGCGGCCTCTGCCCGCCAGCCGGGCGGACTCCCCCTGGAGTCTGCCCAGGCCGCACGCAAGGGGGCGGCCTGGCCCGCCGGGCGGACTCCCCTGGAGTCCGCCCAGGCCGCCCGCTAGGGGGCGGCCCCAGCGCCCAGCCAGGCGGACTCCCCCCGGAGTCTGCCCAGGTCGCCCGCAAGGGGGCGGCCTGGCCCGCAGGGCGGATTCCCCCTGGAGTCCGCCCAGGCCGCTCGCTAGGGGGCGGCCCCGGCGCCGAGCCGGCGGACTCCCCTCGGGGTCCGCCCAGGCCGCCCGCAAGGGGGCGGCCTGGCCCGCCGGGCGGACTCCCCCTGGAGTCCGCCCAGGCCGCCCGCTAGGGGGCGGCCCCGGCGCCCAGCCGGGCGGACTCCCCCCGGAGTCCGCCTAGGCCGCCCGCAAGGGGGCGGCCTGGCCCGCCGGGCGGACTCCCCCTAGAGTCCGCCCAGGCCGCCCGCTAGGGGGAGGCCCCGGCGCCCAGCCGGGCGGACTCCCCCTGGAGTCCGCCCAGGCCGCCCGCAAGGGGGTGGCCTGGCCCGCCGGGCGGACTCCCCCTGGAGTCCGCCCAGGCCGCCCGCTAGGGGGCGGCCCCGGCGCCCAGCTGGGCGGACTCCCCCTGGAGTCCGCCCTGGCCGCCCGCAAGGGGGCGGCCTCCGGTCCTCTCCAGAGCCTCCGGCAATCTTCATCAGTCAAGGTGGAGGACGCAAATTCCAGTCCGCGGAGTCCGCGCAGGCCGTCATGCTGATGTCACTGGGCCCCACTTCTTCAAGAACTTCCCTGGGCCTATAAATACCCCCTGAAGCCTCTCATTCAGGGATCCTGAAGGTGGAGACAAGTCTTGGTTGCAGATCCTGCGGACTCCGTTTTCCAGTCCGCGCAGTCCGTCATCACTCTTCCAGCAAGCTCTGCGGACTCAGTTTCTTGTCCGCGCAGTCCTCCATAGCTCTTCAGCAGCTTGTCAGCAGACTCTGCAGACTCAATTTCCCAGTCCTCCAGCAGCTGGCAGACTCTTTTACTTAGTCTCTGGCAGCTTCTTCTCTCTGCTTTCTGGCACTTTCTTCTCCCTTAGCCGCCAGCTTCTCCTTGTACCCTTTAATGATTTTGTTGTGAAGGTGTACTTGTAAGCTTGTAATCTCTAGCTATTAATAAAGGGAAAGCCCGTCGCATGAGTGACATTTAGGCCGCGACGGGCGAAGTGTGTTGTTGTCGCTGCTAGCGGCTCCCTCTTCTCTCCTCTGCTCAGCAAGCCTTGCTCCTCTGCTCAGCAAGCCTTGCTCCTATGCTCAGCAAGCCTTGCTCCTCTGCTCAGCAAGCCTTGCTCCTCTGCTCAGCAAGCCTTGCTCCTCTGCTCAGCAAGCCTTGCTCCTCTGCTCAGCAAGCCTTGCTCCTCTGCTCAGCAAGCCTTGCTCCTCTGCTCAGCAAGCCTTGCTCCTCTGCTCAGCAAGCCTTGCTCCTCTGCTCAGCAAGCCTTGCTCCTCTACTCAGCAAGCCTTGCTCCTCTGCTTAGCAAGCCTTGCCCTCTGCTCAGCTCAGCTCTCCTCGGCAATCAACCTGCAAGTGCAACTGTTGCGATTACTATCTGCTCGACCGCTTCTGGTCTTCCTCCTCTTCCTTTCTTGATCAACCCTCTCTGTTGATCAAGGCTCGCCTCTCCTCTCAAGCCTCTCCCTTAACTCCGTAACCTTCTCCTTCATCCTCACCTAGCCTGTGAGGCCCAATCACCCCCTCGGTGATAGCTATCCCCCCGGTGCTGTTTTCGCGCATCAACACCACCAGATCCTTCTCCCTCTAAAGTTTGACTTCCAGACTTTTGATTTGATCATTCTTGAATGTAATTGAACCCATCTGAATAACAGTTATGTTTTTCAGTTTGGCTACTTCATTCAACTTTAGATCCAGCATTTTTTCTGAATCTAATGCAGCCAGCTTAAGAGCAGCAATTTCCTTGGCTTGTGCTTTGTTAAGGATTCTGCTTTTCTTAAGTGCTTGCAGCAGATCATCATATTCATCAATAAGTTGATGAATATCTCCTTCAGATTCAGATTCATCCACATATCTTGATACAGATGCTTCTGATTCTGATCCAGTATAGTAATCAGAAACTATTGAAGAATTGTTTACCTTACTAGGACCAGGCTGATCCTGGCACTGATCTTCTTCTGTCAAGGCCATCAGCCCTTTACAGTAATGTTCTTCAATTCCATTTACTGAGTCCAGCAATTTCAAGAACTCGGCCTCTTCTGCATCCTCTTCAGTTGCAAATAGTCCTATGTATGCTTCAGCTTCAGCTTCAGCCTCAGAATCTGATGATGAAGAATCTGACCAGCTTTTTTGCTTCTTTGCAACAAAGGATTTCTCCTTCTTGCCCTTGTTTTTTAGTTTCTTCTTGTCATTTGATTCTTTCCTTTTGTCAGGACAATCAGCTACCACATGTCTAGACCTGTTGTAATAATAGCAAACAATCTTAGTTGAAGATAATTTACTAGGTTTAGAGCCATACCTATCATTCCTAGAGGATTTCTTTTTCTGATAGTAATCATCCTTGGATTGTGAGGAGGATGTCTTGGATCTCCACTGTTTCTTCTTCAAGAACCTTTGAAATTGTCTTGAGAAAGCAGCTAAGTCTTCATCAAAATTTGGACTATCTGATGTATGACTGCCAGAACTTTCTGAAAATACTTCTGTAGCTTCCTAGGAGGAGATGGAGACATCCTCCTGTCCTTTCTTATGGCTTCAGTTTTGAAAGTCACTGACTTATCTCTGTAATCAACTTTATTACTTTTCTCCTCATCCTTTCTGGTCATCAGCTGCATCTCATATGAAAGCAGTTTGCCAAATAATGTAGGAGGTGAGATTTCTGCTAGTCTGGCCACTTCCCTAATGGCACATATCTTGGTGTGTCAGTCCTTAGTTAATGATCTCAGAAACATATCATTTAACTCATATGTGCTTAATACGCTTCCATATGACATCAATTCATTAACTATTCTGAAGAACTTCTTGTAACATTCAGTTATGCTGTCTGTTTTAGATTGTATAAAACTTTCATACTCCTGATTCAGCATAGACTTTCTGTCTTCTCTCACTTCTTCTGATCCCTCCATGTAGACAATCAGGGTGTCCCACATTTCTTTGGAGGTCTTGTAGTGAATTATATTTTGGAATGTTGAGTCATCTATAGCACTGACTATTATATTATGTGCTCTCTTATCCATAGTAGCCAAGAAGATCTCATCCTTTGTCATTTCAGAATACCCCTTTGGTGTCCTGAGATTTGAATCAAGAACTGAGACTTTCATTGGGATGAATGGCCCTTCTTTGACTGTCATATAGATTCTTGGATCTGAAGCTTCCATAAACAGTCTAACTCTTTCTTTCCATATGCCAAAAATCTCTTTCCTGCATATAGGTAACTTTATGGAACCAAACTCCTTATGATTCTCAATGGAACTCATTTTGCCTAATAGATTTCTGCCTTGGAGATCTACTGAGACTGTTAAGTCTATTCTTTGAGTAACCTGGCTCTTATACCACTTGAAAGAATTGGTTTCAAGATGTCCTAAACACCTAGAGGGGGTGAATATGTTCAATTCTTTTTCTAACTAAGGCAGACAAATCTATCTAGTTTAGCAATTTATTCAGCAGATATCACAGCACAGCATTCACATACACACAACATTCCACAGATTGCACACAAGATTTATAGTGGTTCCCCAAATGATGGGTACATCCATTTTCCCCCTTCTCATATCTAGCAGTGTACTAGATTCGGCCTAACTTCCTTCTTTCTTCTCAGATTCGCAGATCTTACAGCTTAGAACCAAGAATGGTTCCTACAACTCAGAGTGAATCCACACTCCTACAACTCGGGCACAAGCCCTACCTTAGCCTCTTTCACAGGCCTACAACTCAGAGTGAAACCCCACTCCTACAACTCGGGCACAAGCCCTACCTCAGCCTCTTTCACAGGCCTACAACTCAGGGAACAGATTCCCCTACCTCAAGCACTCAGCCCTACCTCAGCCTTTATAATTTAGGCTTACAACTCAGAGAAATAAATCTCCTACACTCAGATCTATTACAGATCATATAAAAGTTATTGATGTAAAGAAAATAATATCTTCAAACAGATGGAGAGAGAATTGGTTGAAGGCTTCTTAATCAGTTCTTGATAGAACTGATTACTTAAGGATCAACCTGTCTTAGCTTCTTCAAAGCTTCTTGAATCTGAACAAAGTAAGGTTTATCTTCTTGGTGTTGGAGTTGATCTTCAATCAGCTTCCTTCTTATTCAGAAATTAATCTGAATTCTTCTTCAGAATTGATCTGAATTCTTTTGGCAGAATGTTCAGGATCTGCCTTCACTGGATGAGGACTTCTCTCCTTCTTGTTTTTCTCTCTCTACAATATGTTGACTGTTTCTTCTTTCTCCTCTTCTGGATCTTCAATCCTTCAGAGATTATTCTTTATTCACTGATCGTGTTCACGATCACTTCTTCACAATTGATAACTATGTATTCTATTTTCTTCCAATTGTTGAGAGAGCATATCTATATATATAGGCTTCATCAATAGTTACCGACTGTTCCGGTTCCAAACGGTCTTCTGACACCTCTGACAGATGTGACAGCAATGTCAGTAATGACAGCTGTCAAGTCTCCAGTTGTATTACTTCAACCTTTATTGGACGTTGAATCAGCACCAGAGAATGTCGAGTGAATACTTCACATGTATCGACACACATAGTCCATGTGTCGACACAAGTCTTCATGATGTCGACACAACTTCACTTTTACTTCTCGACACAGCTTCTGTGGAATGTGTCGACACAAGTCCTGTGTGTCGACACAATCACTCCTTGTCTTAACAAAGATGGTGTCGACAGAATTCTGGTGTGTCTCGACATAGTCGTTGTCGACAGAATTCTGGAATGTGTTGACAGCTTCTCTGTGTGTCGACACAAATTCTGGGTGTCGACACAATCTGGCCCTTGGTGTCGACACAGCGTTATCGACAGATTTTCTGTGTGTCGACACAAATTCTGGGTGTCGACACAATCTGGCTCTTGGTGTCGACACAGCCATTCCCAAGTGTCGACACTTGTACTTAGAAAATTTTTCTTCCATTTACTTAACCTGCACATGATAACTCAACACAACATCAAATACAACTTGATGCATATCATTGAGTTAGGTGAGGCTTCTCCAAATCTGGTACACATTTTCCAATGTACCCAACAGAGTTGGATGAAGAGAATGAAAAAGTTGATCTTCGAGGAAAGTCACAACTGCAGAAACAACTTTGCGAATGTCGGGAGAGTAGCACACATACCATTTTTAAGTGTGAAAGTAACCGACAAACATATTCTTAGTAGCACGAGGAGCAAATTTGTCAGTTGAAGGACCAAAATTATGAACATAACAGGTATAACCAAAGATCCATGATGGGATGGAGAAGGGTGGGGTGGAGGGAAAAAAGAAGACTAAACGATGTTGCATAGTTGAGAATGGAGGAGGGCAGATGATTGATGAGATAACATGATGTAGACACTGCAAAGTGCCAATAAAACATCAAAATCTGCATTTGAAACATAAGTGAGCCAGCGACATCTAGAAAGTGATGAATTTTACGGTCAACCACACCATTTTGTTGAGGGTATAAGCACATAAGGTGTGGTGGATGATCCCAAACTCAGTACATAAATTGTCAAATGCTTGACTGGTATATTCTCACGCATTGTTAATTCAAATAGTTTAAATTGACCGGGAAATTTGTGCCCGAGTCTCGTTAATAAAAGCACGAAACACTCGAGTTAGATCCGTCCGATCATGTAGTAAGTATTACCATATTATGCGAGAATATTCATCAAGAAAAGTAAGGAAATAACGATAACCAAAAATACTTGGAATTTATAAGAACCTCAAACATCAGAGTGCGCTAAATCAAAAGGAGCATTGCACCGAGTACATTTAGGGGGAAAAGAAAGATAACATTTGTTGAAACTAAAAACTTGGCCTCTCGTTGAGTTCGGTGTCCCAAGAAAGGGGTGACCCCACACCTACTACACTCAGGAGAACGTCACAGGATAAAGGATCAAGAAGCTATGAACAAACCCTCGGCTCTAGCGTGGAGATCCCGCCTCACACCCGGAAGACCTTTGATGCCCCCCCCCCTCCCTAGCCAATGCTTGAGCTAGGTGTCTTGGAGGAAGAAAGCAGAGGGATTTAAGTGGCTAAGAAGGAATGCCCTCTAAGACACCCTCAAGGGTCTATTTATAGTTTTCTGGGAATGGCCTGCAAATAACCAATCTCTGCTGCCCCAAAAATTATCAAAATGCCCCCGGGTTGGCCTGCCAACAGCCAAATCTTGTTGTTTTAAGCAGCTAATCGCAGTCCACCGGGGGCAGACCCTCAAGCCGGGCGAGAAGTACAAGTCGGGCGAGTAGGCGACCGGGGCAAGTAGGCGGCCTGGGCAAGTAGGAGGCCTGGGCGAGACTGAGGCTAGCGAGTTGCGGCTAGGCGAGAAGCGGCTAGGCGAGACGCAGCCTGGGCGAGGAGACAACCTGGGCGAGTAGGCAGCCTGGGCGAAATCGAGGCTGGCGAGCTACGGCTTGGCGAGTAGGCGGCCTGGTCGAGTAGGTGGCCTGGATGAGTAGGCGGCCTGGGCGAGTAGGCGGCCTGGGCGAGACTGAGGCTGGCGAGCTGCGGCTAGGCGAGAAGGCGGCCTGGGCGAGTAGACGGTCTGGGTGACTCCTCAAAGGGGCCAGGGGGCAGACAAATATTCCATCCCCTTACTAGTATATTATGCAGGCTGAGCCTAAATTATCCACCAAGAGTGTCAAACCTCTCAAAAAGCTTAAAAATGCGCAGTAAGTCACACGTCTTATTTGGGGCCCTCTTTTCATGAATACGGGGTTGTACACAATCCCCGCTCTTTTCGAGCGTGTTCCACGCTCGGAAAGAAATATCCAACCCAATGTATTCTCTGCATAGCCTTCTTGGAGCTGAAAACACTTGGCCTCCCCGAGGGTTCAACCTGTCATGCCAGCTAATGGGAGCCTGGGTGACGAGACGACCTCGGAGCAGAAAGGACTTGGCATCCACGAGAGGTCAACTGGCCCTGCTAGCTAGTGAGAGCCTGGACAGCGGGACCATCTCGGAGCAAAAAGGATGTGGCATCCACAAGAGATCAACCGGCCCTGTTAGCTAGTGAGAGCCTGGACAACGGGACCGTCTCAGAGCAAAAAGGACTTGGCATTCACGAGAGGTCAACCGGCCCTGCCAGCTAGTGAGAGCCTGGCCAGCGGGACCGTCTCGGAGCAAAAAGGACTTGGCATCCATGAGAGGTCAACTACCCTATTAGCTAGTGAGAGTCTGGACAGCGGGACCGTCTCGGAGCAAAAGGACTTGGCATCCATGAGAGGTAAACCGGCCCTGCCAGCTAGTGAGAGCCTGGACAGTTGGACCGTCTCGGAGCAAAAATGACTTGGCATCCACGAGAGCTCAATCGGCCCTGCCAACTAGTGAGGGCCTGGACAGCAGGACCGTCTTGGAGAAAAAAGGAATTGGCACCCACAAGAGGTCAACCGGCCCTACTAGCTAGTGAGAGCCTGGACAGTGGGACCGTCTCGGAGCAAAAAGGACTTGGCATCCACGAGAGATCAACCGGCCTTGCCAGCTAGTGAGAGTCTGGACAGCGAGACCGTCTCGGAGCAATAAGGACTTGGCATCCACGAGAGGTCAACTGGTCGTGCCAGCCAATGAGATCCTGGACAGCGGGACCGTCTCGGAGCAAAAAGGACTTGGCATCCACGAGAAGTCAACCAGCCCTGCCAGCTAGTGAGAGCCTGTACAGCGGGACCGTCTCGGAGCAAAAATGAGTTGGCATCCACGAGAGGTCAACCGGCCCTGCTAGCTAGTGAGGGCCTGGACAGCGGTACCGTCTCAGAGCAAAAAGGACTTGACATCCACGAGAGGTCAACTGGCCCTACCAGTTAGTGAGAACCTGGACAGTAGGACCGTCTCGGGGCAAAAAGGACTTGACATCCACGAGAGGTCAACCGGCCCTGCCAGCTAGTGAGAGCCTGGACAGCGGGACCATCTCGGAGCAAAAGGACTTGGCATCCACGAGAGGTCAATCGGCCCTGCTAACTAGGGAGTTCCTAGACAGCGGGACCATCCCGGAGAAAAAAGGACTTGGCATCCACGAGAGGTCAACTGGCTCTGCCAGCTAGTGAGACCCTGGACAGAAGGACCGTTTCGGAGCAAAAAGTACTTGGCATCCACGAGAGATCAACCGGCCCTGCCAGCTAGTGAGATCCTGGACAGCGGGACCGTCTCGGAGCAAAAAGGACATGTGGCATCCACGAGAGGTCAACCGACCCTGCCAGCTAGTGAGAGCCTGGACAGCAGGACCGTCTCGGAGCAAAAAGTACTTGGCATCCATAAGAGGTCAACCGGCCCTGCCAGGTAGTGAGGGTCTGGACAGTGGGACCGTCTCAGAGCAAAAAGGACTTGGCATCCACGAGAGGTCAACCGGCCTTGTCAGCTAGTGAGGGCCTGGACAGCGGGACCGTCTCGGAGAAAAAAGGACTTGGCGTTCACGAGAGGTCAATCGGCCCTGCCAGCTAGTGAGAGCCTGAACAGCGGGACCGTCTCGGAGCAAAAAGGACTTGGCATCCACGAGAGGTCAACCGGCACTGCCATCTAGTGAGGGCCTAGAGAGCGGGACTGTCTCGGAGCAAAAAGGACTTAGCATCCACGAGAGGTCAACCGGCCCTACCAGCTAGTGAGGGTCTGGATAGTGGGACCATCTCGGAGCAAAGAGGACTTGGCATCCACGATAGGTCAATCGGCCCTGCCAGCTAGTGAGGGTCTGGACAGCGGGACCGTCTCGGATCAAAAAGTACTTGGCATCCACGAGAGGTCAACCGGCCCTGCCAGCTAGTGAGAGCCTGGACAGCGGGACCGTCTCGGAGTAAAAGGACTTAACATCCACGAGAGGTCAACCAGCCCTGCCAACTAGTGAGAGCCTGGACAGCAGGACCGTCTCAGAGCAAAAGGACTTCGCATCCACGAGAGGTCAACTGACCCTGCCAGCTAGTGAGAGCCTGGACAGTGGGACCGTCTCGGAGCAAAAATGACTCACTCTCCCTGAGGCACATTCGACCCATCCAGCTAGTGGGAGCCTAGAATAAGGAGATCCTTTCAGGGGTTGGGAACTAGGTACGTCACTTGAACTTTACCAAATCCAACATCCTCAAACGGGGGAAAAGTTTGGGTTGCATGATCCCCTGACTCAGCCGGCCAGGGGTAGAGCTTGTTACAAGATAAGAAAAAGAAAAAGACTCCACCAAGGCGAGGCTTCTTTAGGGGGCCTGGGCATGATGGTTGTCATCCGCTTTCTTCTCGTCGGACACTTCCATCTTTCTCAAGCTTTCTATGACCTTCTCCATCTCCTCTGCCTTGGCCAACCAAGAGATGGTGTTGACGGCCATGATGTAGCACTGCCTTGCCATCCTGGGGTCTCCCTTGATTCTGACCTGGATCCCTCTTGAGCTGAACTTGAGACACTGGTGGAAAGAAGACGGCACACAATGGAAGGCGTTGATGAGGGGCCTTCCGAAGATGGCGTTGTAGCTGCTTGGAGTGTCAATAATGATGAACCGGCAGTTCCTTGAAGTCTCTCCCAATTTTACTTGGAGTCCTACTCCACCTTCTACCTCCTTACTCTCCCCTGAAAATCCGAACAGGGGTCCGTCTGAGGCCAACACCCTTCTCGGTTCTACCTTCATCTCGTCAAACGCCTTCTTGAAAATGACGTTGACGGAACTCCCGTTGTCAATCAAGATCTGGGAGATGGTGTAGCCCTCGCTGGCCGTCTGGATGACCAGCACATCGTAGAATGGATCTTCATGATCTGGCATGTCCTTCACCAAGAAGGTGATCTTCTCCTCCTGGGGCGGGGTCTGGGATGTTGAAGCGGCCCTCCATCGGTACATCACATGGAGGCTTGCCTTCCAAGTGGCTTCGATCCTTACCCCACCGTGGATCACTGTTATACCACCTCGAGGTCCTATATTGACTCAGTCCTCACATATGTCATCCTCCACCATTCTGGGTGGAACCACTTCAACCTACACCGGTGGCTGCTACTGGGTAGGGCCTCTCGCCCCCCTCACTTCCAGGAACTCAGGGCAGGTAGCCGTGGCGTGACCCTCCAACTGGTGGAAGACACAGTATGGCAATGCTCTTCCTCTCCTCCTTCGGCGGACTCGGCGGTCTCTCCTGTTGACTCCCCCTCCACCTATTGCCAAGGCTTGTTGCGGTGGGGGTAGGAGCTGTCTAGGGGCTTACCTCTGGAAGTTGAACCTCCCCTGGCCTCCAAGGAAGTTCCCCCCATCTTGGACGAGACCTCTTCCTGAATCTTGAACAGGTCCTCCATGCTGCCTCCAACCTGGCTCCGGACCTTCCTGAGGTCCCTGGAACCTCTGAGCTCTCTGCTCCTCTCTCCTTCTCCCCTCCTGATGTCTCGAGCCACCTTGCTCCTTCGACTCTGCCTCTATCAATCTTGCCAACTGTAGAAAGTAGCAAATAAGAAAGAACAAACGGATAGACTTTTGAATAATTGAAATTTTATTATCCAAAAAAGATATCATTTACAAAGGTATGACCTCCCTTATATAGAATGGAGGAGATATGAGAGAGAGTATACAAACAATGTGGGACTAAACATTTACAGTACTGAGCGGCTAGAAATAAAGGAGACCGTACAGGCCGCGCGGTTAGACAGACGGGTTAACCGCTCGGCAACTCCAGAAGGATAGAACAAGCCGCAATGGGAGACCGATAGACCGCCCGGTCTACAGGCTTCAGAGAGAGACCGCCAGACCGCTCGGTCAACAAACCGCTGGATCAGACCTAAAGGCCGCGCGGTCTAATACTTCAACACTCCCCCTCAAGCTGGAGCATAGATATCAATCATGCCCAGCTTGTCACAAATGTGGAAGAAGGAAATAGAAACCGGCTTGGTGAAGATATCTGCCAATTCCTTGTCAGAGGTGACAAATGGAGTACAAATCTGTTTCTTCAAAATCTCTTCCCGAATGAAGTGACAGTCAACCTCTATATGCTTTGTTCTCTCATGGAAGACCGGATTTCTAGATATGTATATAGCGGCCTTGTTGTCACAGAACATAGGGAGAGGACAGTCATATACCTCGCCTAGGTCATGCATGAGAGCCCTCAACCACTTTAACTCACACGTGGTTGACGCCATACTCCGGTATTCGGCTTCTGCACTGGATCTGGAGACAACAGACTGTTTCTTGCTCTTCCAACTCACGAGATTGCCTCCAATAAAGGTACATAAACCTGATGTGGATTTACGATCGCCTTTGTCATCCGCATAACTTGAATCTGAGTAGGCCTCAACCCTCAGATGTTCATTCTTCTGAAAGAGTAACCCTTTGCCTGGTGCTGCTTTGATATACTCTAAAATCTTCAGGGCGGACTGAAGATGGCAGTCCCTGGGAGCTTGCATAAACTGACTGACCTTGCCTACAGCATAGGCGATGTCGGGTCTAGTCACCGTGAGATAGATGAGTTTGCCTACCAAACGTCTGTACCTTGTGACATCAGATAGAAGAGGCGAGTCATCCGTCCATGTTTTGTCTTCTCCAATATCCATGGGAAACCGAGCCGGTTTGGCACCTGTCAGTCCTGCTTCTTGTAGAAGATCAAGGGCATACTTCCGTTGGGAGAGAACCAATGAGTCAAGTTTCTGAGAGATTTCTATCCCCAAAAAGTATTTCGGGGAGCCCATATCCTTCGTGACCAAGTGCTGACGGAGGTGCTTCTTCGTCAAGTCCACTCCATCTCGGTCATCGCCAGTAAGAAGAATATCATCCACATATACGGCCAAAACCACCAGTCCCGAGGCCGTTTTGCGAATGAATAAGGAGTGATCGGCCGAACTCCTTCGAAAGCCGATGCTAGCCACAATACCACTGAATTTGTCGAACCATGCCCGAGGGCTCTGCTTTAGGCCATAAATGGACTTCTTCAAATGACATACACGTGTCTCCCCCTGAGCAACATACCCAGGAGGTTGCTCCATATAGACGTCCTCCTGAAGATCGCCATAGAGGAAGGCATTCTTCACATCAAGCTGGGAAATAGCCCAATCCCGGTTAACAGCCACAGAAAGGAGAACCCGGATGGTGCTGAGGCGAGCAACCGGAGAAAAGGTATCAAAGTAATCAATGCCGTAAGTCTGAGTGAAGCCCTTGGCCACCAGCCGGGCTTTGTAGTGATCCACAGTGCCGTCGGGGCGAAACTTCACAATGAAGACCCAGCGACAGCCAACCACATCAGTGCCCACGGGAGGAGGAACCAGGGTCCAGGTACCCCGCTCAGTAAGTGTAGTCATCTCCTCATCCATGGCAGACTTCCAATGAGGGAGAGCAAGAGCCTCCTGGTAGGTGCGGGGAGTAGAAGTAGCAGAGATAGCCAAGGCAAAACACCTGCGAGAAGGAGAAAGCCGATCATAGGAAACAACTGCCGCAAGCGGGTGTTGAGTACACGCCCGCACCCCTTTGCGAAGAGCAATGGGAAGATCCAGGTCGACGGGAGCGTCAGCGACAGGAGCGTCAGCAACCGGAGCGTTCGTGGCGGAGAAGGCTGGCCCGGGACTAGAGAGACGGCGGCGGAGAGGAGGGTGGAGGGGTAGGTGGGGAGACGGACTGGGAAGGAGTCGGTGGAGGAGGAGACGGAGGTGGGAAAACGTCGAGAGGCGGGGAAGGAACGGAGAGATGAGAAGGAAGAGAAGAGGTAGGAGAGAAATAGGAAGCATTCTCGAAAAAGGTCACATCCGCGGAGACAAACTGCTTGCGGAGAAGGGGTTCAAAGCAGCAATAGCCTTTTTGAGTAGTAGAGTACCCCAAAAAGACACACTTGGTGGAGCGGGGGAAAGCATGTCGCGGGTAGCGGAGGGAGCGTGAACAAAGGCCGTACAGCCAAAGACACGGAGAGGGAGAGGAAAAGGTTCCTTTTGGGGGTAGAGAATGGAGAAGGGAGTCTGGCCGTGGAGAATGGTGGAGGGAAGGCGATTGATGAGATAGCAGGCGAGGAGCACAACGTAGCCCCAGTAGGAGCGAGGGGCGTGCATCTGCGTCATGAGAGTACGAGCAATATCAAGCAGGTGACGGTTTTTACGCTCCGCCACCCCATTCTGCTGGGAGGTGTAAACACAAGTCGTTTGATGAAGCAGGCCATGTTGGTGAAAGAAAGAGGCGAACTCATGATTCAGATATTCCTTGGCATTATCAGAACGTAAAACTTTAATAGAAATAGTAAATTGAGTCTGAATCATAAAATAAAATGATTGCCAAATAGAAAAAAGTTCAGAGCGATCTTTTAACAGATACACCCAGGTACAGCGGGAGAAATCATCTATAAAAGTGACAAAATAGGAACTGCCCCGACCAACAGTGAGGGTAGGAGCAGGACCCCATACATCAGAATTAATAAGATCAAATGGGCGAGAGGAGCCACGGCCTTGCTTCGGTGGGAAGGAGGAGAGATGATGTTTGCCAAGCTGACACGCATCACAGTTGAGCGGGGAACTGGTAGGAGGTAAGTGGGGCAGAAGCTGGCGAAGAATCCGAGGAGGAGGATGTCCAAGGCGAAGATGCCATTGAAGGAGATCTGTGGAGGAGGAGTAGGCGGACAGAGCGGAAACATCGTCGAGGAAGTAGAGGCCGCCGCTCTCAGTCCCAGTAGCAATCGTCCGCTGGGTCCTCGGGTCCTGAAAAGAACAAGTAGTGGGAGTGAATAAGACTGAGCATTGAAGCTGCCGGCATAAAGTAGTAACTGATAACAAATTGCACGGGAACTTCGGGACATAGAGGGTGTCCTCCAAGCAAAGCAAGGGGGTGAGTTGAACCATGCCCGTCCCATGAACCGGGGACGGTGAACCATCCGCCACACGGACTGGGGGTAAGCGGTCATGTGTCTCAAGACGGGAGAAGCAATGAGGGTTGCCCGTCATATGATTTGTAGCAACAGAGTCAATCAGCCATTTACCTTGGGTAACGACGTGGGAACTACCTGACGTCGTGGCCACAGAGGCAGACGACCGAGAAGAGGCGGAGGCCGAAGAAGGAGCATCACCGGAAGGGCGAAGATGAGGATGCTTCTGCCAGCAGCGGTCAACAGAATGGCCGGTACGACCACAGTGAGAGCAGAGAAACCGGGAGGAACCCCGTCCGCCGGAGTGGCCGCGGCTACTAGGTCCCCCCCTCTGAGCTTGGTGAGAAAAGGAGTCCTGGGAAGGGGGGAGGCCAACAGAGGCCGCTGGAGCAGCGAAGTAACAGCGACAATGCGAGCCGCAGTGGCATCCAAAGTAGGAGATTCCGCCTCACCCAAGATCTGCTGGCGGATCATATCATAAGAATCGGGAAGACGAAGAAGATAACAAACAACCAGGAGTTCCTGGAAGTGTTTGTGCTGGTCGGCCAAGTCTGCGGAGAAGGGGCGATTTTGGAGGATTTCAGCACCAAGAGCCTGAACCTGCTGATAAGCCGCAGCAGGAGACATGGAAGGGCGGGCGAAGAGGTCCGCATAGAGAGTATAAATGCGGGACGTCTGGCCCCCCTTCGAATAGAGAGCAGCGAGGTGAAGCCAGGCGGCCTTGACCGTCTCATCATGGCGAATGACGGGAAGGCACTCATCGGAAAGGTTGTTGGCCAGCCAGGTGCGGACAAGAGCATCACTCGCATCCCAGTCATCAAACTCAGGAGAGGTACGAGGAGGAGGGTCATCAGTGAGGTGATGACGCTTGCGTTGAGAGCGAAGAAGAAAAGTGAAAGAAACGCTCCAATCGGGATAGTTGGAGCCAACAAGCTTAGAAAGGGTGCCAAGGTTGCCCGAAGGAGGTGGAGGAGAAGGAGCTGCAGGAGTAGTGGTAAGACCGGAAGTAGTCATAGAAGACAGCAAGAAACCGCAGCGGATAGAAAAAGAGAAGCCGTGCGAACACAAGCGGCGAGAAAGCAGACAAAGGCACAGCGGGGAAGAGGTCGCGCGGACTGAAAAGGCCGAGCGAACAGAAGAGAAAGAGGAGGCAAGAAGCAGCGACTACAACAAGTCGCAGGCCGGGCGAACAGACACAGGCCGCAATGACTAGGAAGTCAGAGAGGCAAGAAACAGGTCGCGGCGACAACGAAACAGGTCGCGGCGACGAAAAGCAGTAGGAGAAGAGAACCAAGGAGAAGCAAGCCGCGCAAACAGGGCAGCGGACAGAAACAAGCCGCGCGAACAGGGCAGCAGACAGAAGAGAAGACAAGCCACGAGACAGGTCGCGGATAGCGGAAAACAAGCCGAGCGCACACAATCAGGAGGAAACGACCGTGTCCTCTGATACCATGTAGAAAGTAGCAAATAAGAAAGAACAAACGGATAGACTTTTGAATAATTGAAATTTTATTATCCAAAAAAGATATCATTTACAAAGGTATGACCTCCCTTATATAGAATGGAGGAGATATGAGAGAGAGTATACAAACAATGTGGGACTAAACATTTACAGTACTGAGCGGCTAGAAATAAAGGAGACCGCACAGGCCGCGCGGTTAGACAGACGGGTTAACCGCTCGGCAACTCCAGCAGGATAGAACAGGCCGCAATGGGAGACCGATAGACCGCCCGGTCTCCAGGCTTCAGAGAGAGACCGCCAGACCGCTCGGTCAACAAACCGCTGGATCAGACCGCAAGGCCGCGCGGTCTAATACTTCAACACCAACTTCTTGACAAACGTCGGGTTGGCCGCCTCAATTGCTATCTCCTCTATCGCCCTTTTCATCAGCTCCTTGAAGGAAAGGGGGGCCTTTCGGGTCAGTCTCACCTTAAAGAACCCCTCGTGCAACCCCACTGTGAACGCCATCTAGAGGGCATACCCGGCATCTCCTTGATATCCAGATCTCCTCTTGGAACCTGTCAACGTAATGGGCCAGCGACTCCTCGGCCCCCTGCCTTATCAGGAAGATGGACTCAGGACTCTTCTTCCTCTTCTTGGAGGTGGAGAAGCGAAGCTAAAAGCTCCGGCTCAAGTTCTCGAACTCATAGATCGATCTCGGTGGGAGTTAGTGGAACCAGTCCCTTGTCTTGTCCTTCAACGTGATCGCGAAGAGGCGACACTTGAAGGCATTCGTCATCAGCCTGATGGAGATGTCATCCTCGAACCATTGTAGGTGCTGGACTGGGTCATCCTTCCCGGTATAGTAAGCCATGTCGGGCTCTCTGAACCCCTCGGAAACGGGAGCTGAGATGATCAGCTCGCTGAAGGGTGACCCCTTGAGTGGTGGTCTCGCAACCTTTACTCGCGCGACCTGCTTACCTGGAAGGCTAGCACTCATCGGGCTGGGGAACAACTCTCGGTCGGTGAGGTCTTTCTTGACCCCCTCTCCCATCCTTTCCTTCTTGGGTCTTCTTCTTGGTGCACTTCCTTCTCCCCCTGCTGGAGTCACCTCGCCTAGATCCCTGGGAGGGAGCTCACCGAGACTCCCGAGATGTAGGTCCTGAGGGGTGGGAGTTGAGCAGCTACCTCGAGGAGCAATACTTCGCAGCATCTTCATGATGTCTTGGATGGATGTCATGAATTCCTCCATGTTGGGTACATCGGTTTAAATGTACCTAATTTGAAGAAGCCTCACCCTACTCAATGATATACATCAAAATGTATTTGATGTGTTTTGGGTTTAGTTGTGCAGGTTAAGTATTTGCAGGGAAAAGCTGAAAAGTTTCTAAGTCCATGTGTCGACACCAAGAAGGAAAGTGTCGACACTTAAGAAGTCTTGTGTCGACACCCAGGCAAGCAGTGTCGACACTTGGAGTAATTGTGTCGACACCAGGGATGCAGAGTCGATACCAGATAGAAAGTGTCGACACATGAAGGCTGTGTCGACACTCAATGAAGAGAAGTCCAGTGAAGAAGTGTCGACACTTAGAAGCAGTGTCGACACCCAGAGGAACTGTGTCTACATCAGAAAGTGTCGACACTTGGAGGTTGTGTCGACACTCAGCAAATTTCAGCAGAGTCTAAGTATAAGTGTCGACATAATGAGGAATGTGTCGACACTCAGCAGAAGACTCAATACATGAAGAAAGTGTCGACACTAGGAGGCTGTGTCGACACTCAGCAAAGTTCAACAAAAATTCTAAGTACAAGTGTCGACACAAAGGAGATGTGTCGACACAAAGGAGATGTGTCGACACTCAGCCAAAGTCTCAACAGAAGAAGAATGTGTCGACACAAGGAGCTGTGTCGACACTCAGCAAGTATCAACACAGAAGGCATGTGTCGACACCAAGAAGATGTGTAGACACTGAACAAGTTCAACACATGAAGATGTGTCGATACAAAGGAGTTGTGTCGACACTTACAAGAAATCAACAAAGTACTGAAGAACAAGGAGTTGTGTCGACACACATTATCAGTGTCAACACATGATGAAGAAGCTGTGTCAAGACATAAATTCTACAATACAAGGAGTTGTGTCGACACCTTGAAGGCTAGTGTCGACACTTAGTCTACTTGTGTCGACACTTAGTCTATAAGTGTCTACACTTAAAGACAGTTTGTCTCGACACTTTCAGACAGTTACAAATATTTCAAGAACTGACTGGATGACTTGACAGCTGCCATTCCAGCCGGTCTACTGCAACTGTCAGAGATGTCAGAAAGCTGTTAGAAACCGGATCAGCCGGTCACCATGAAGAAGGCCTATAAATAGGCTTATACTATCAACAGAAAGAGATGATCAAGAGATTGAAAAAGAGAAGAAGATCTAGCTATTCATTGAAGAATCATTTTCAAGTGAAGATCTAAGTAGTTGGAGAGAGAGAGCTCCTTCCAAGAAGACAGCCATTGGAACCAGGCTGTGAAGAAGGGTTCAGACCTAGTTCTGAATCTTAAGTTGCAGTGATTGAGGATCAGCTGCAGATAATCAATCCTATTGTGTTCTACATTCAAGAAGCTTTGAAGAAAGCCAAGTGAGGTTGATCTCAACAGAGTTCTTCCAAGAACTCATCAAGAACCTATCAACTCTTCTCTCTTTTTTCTCTGAGTTGTAGGTATATTCTTTGTATTCTAAATTTCTTGTAGGATCCTTAGGGATCTGAGTTGTAAGCCTGCAATTATAAAGGCTGAGTGGTAGGGCCTGTGTGCCTGAGTGTAGGAGATCCATATCTCTGAGTGTAGGCCTGTTGTGGCTGAGTGTAGGCCTTGTGGCTGAGTGTAGGTCTTTGGAGAAGACTGAGTTGTAGGGCCTTGGGCCTGAGCTGTAGGAACCATTTGGGGTTCTGAGTGTAAGATCTGAGGATCTGAGATAGTGGAGGAGTTTGGCCGAATCTAGTACACTACTAGATAGGCGAAGGGGGAAAGTGGATGTACCCAAACCTTGGGGAACCACTATAAATCTGTGTGTTCACTGTGTGCATGTTTGATTCTGTGATTGCTGATTGATTTCTGTGAAGTAGAAATTATAACTCTGTGATATAATCTGTAATCTGCCTAAAACGTTTAAAAAGATTTAGTCACTTATTCACCCCCCCCTCTAGGTGATTAGGTACAATTTCTTTCAAGTGGTATCAAAGTGAGGTTACTCAAAAAGGACTTAACTGTCTGAGTAGATCATGTTGGCAGATTCAGTATAAGTAAAGTGCAAAATCAAGAAAATCAAGAAACATGGGTTCAACAGAGAATCATAAGGAGCTTGGATCCATGAAGTTGCCCATTTGCAGAAAAGAGATTTTTGGCATCTGGAAAGAAAGGGTGAGACTATTTATGGAAGCTTCAGACCCTAGAATATATATATATATATCACAGTTAAAGAAGGGTCATATGTGCCTATGAAGGTTTCAGTACTGGATGCAAATCAGAGAACACCTAAGGACTTCTCTGAAATGACAAAAGATGAGATAATTCTAGCCACAATGGACAAGAGGGCTCAGAATATCATTGTGAGTTCCATAGATGATGCTACCTTTCAGAACTTGATACACTGTAAGACATCTAAGGAGATGTGGGATACTCTTATAGTGTACATGGAGGGTTCAAAAGAAGTGAGACAGGACAGAAAGTCATTGTTAAACCATGAATATGAAAGTTTCAGGCAAGGTAGGTCTGATAGCATAACAGAATGCTATAAGAAGTTCTATAGGATTGTCAATGAACTAATGTCCTATGGAAGAGAATTCAGTAATTATGAGCTAAATGATAAGTTCTTGAGGTCCCTAACAAAGGATTAGGATACCAAGATCTGTGACATAAGGGAAATGGCAAAGTTAGCAGATATCCCTCCTCCAACATTGTTTGGAAAACTGCTATCCTATGAGATGCAGTTGATGGTAAGGAAGGAGGTGTTGGAACCAGCTTTCTGATCCCTCCTAAAGTTCGAAACAGGATGCATCCCACACGTACTCTCCCTACGCTACCCTCCTGACGAGAGTCAGTGACCTGAAAACAGACCGAGGGGGCCCAGCTTGGAGGTCCCGCCTCTTACCCGGAAGAACTGAGAGTCTTCCCCTCCTTAGCCAGTGCTGAGCTAGGTGCCTGTGAGGAAGATAGTGGAAAGGTTCAACAACCTTCTCAGGCACCTTATCGGTCTATTTATAGGCCTCTGAATCTGATCTGCAAATATCACTTCTACAACAACCTGAAATGACCAAAACACCCTGGACTGGGTCTGCCAACAGCCAAACCCCGCTGCTCTGGAGAGCTATATGCAGGCCTCCATGGGTAAAAATGTAAAACTATCTGGGGCACAGAGGTGAAATCCCCCTTGTGGGCCAAAATGTAAAAGACATCTCTTTTCTTATGTGGCGAGTGGGAAGGGACCCGTCAAGCTTAGGGAGGTCTCGCCTGCGGGGCCATCTCGCCCGCGTCCGGAGGTCTCGCCTAGCGAGATCTCGCCTAGCGAGGTCTCTCCTTAACTCATGGGCTTCCCCTTCCTTGCTTGTTGGGTTACTCGCGAGCCCAAGGTTGTACACAATCCCCGCTCTTTTCGAGGTTGCCCTAACCTCGGAAAGACAGTCCAACCGTGGCTCGCGATGCTAAGATTCCTTTATGAGAATCTTGGGTGGGCACCTCCCCCCCCCCCCCCTCATATTGCCTATAAATATGAGAAGAAAGCCTTCATTTGGAACTCTTTTGCCTTCATCCTCTCTTCTTTCGGAATGTCTCATAGTCAAAGTTTCCGTGAGCGTCTTGCGATTGTGCGAAGGCGAAACAAAGCCAACACGGACGCCCTTTTCCCAGATCTGGGGCGTACTCCCCCCTTAGCCTCTCCGCCCTCTCGCACAAAAAAGACGAAAGCTGCCTGCGCGCCTCTCTCGGCGGGCGCAACTTCTTCTGCCGCTCCGATAGACAACCCATTCACTTCTTCTGGGGAGAAGCAGGTGATCACATTATCTTTCCTTTCTCTGGTTTCGCCTGTCTGACTATGCTTTTTCAGGGAAGTTTCGCTGATTTGCCGGTGTCTGCCAATCCCCCCGATAATGTAAGTCAAGTTCCTCAGCGCATAGACTCGCCCAAGGCGGCCTCCCCACCCCCCTCGCGGAGAGAAAACCTCTCGCGAGTTGTGGGGAACCCTCGAATCCCAAGTAAGATCTCTTCCCTTCTCGCCTCTAGGTTGATTCGCCTTCTTTTATCCAACTCGCACGGGCTCACCCTTGCTTGTGATCTCTCGCTATTTCCGCAGGCATCCACTTTGATTCTGATACTGAGGAAGCTCCCGCATCTCCCCCCCCCTCTCGCCTCTTCCTCATCCGGGCGAGATCGAGGACTACCTGGGTGATCCCATGGACCCTCTGGAGTTGAAGCGAAGGACTGCCAGGATGTTCCGCAAATATACACACATAATCCGCGAGATGGAGCTCGAGAAGCAAGCCTCCGACCGGTGCATGGAGTGGATTGAAGCAGATCACCACCGCCTTTCCGCAATGGTGGAAGCGGACGGGGTGCTAGACGGGACCGACCCTCAGGCCATACTGAACGAGACGGATGAACATCTCCGTCTCGCGCGCCGCAGCATGATTGTCGCTCGCGCCTTTCATCTTCCTGGCCGCCCGCCATGCGCGGGAGGTAAAGATGGCCGCTGGTAGTGGGTGCGGAACTAAACTGTCACAGTCCCGTCTCGCCTTCTCTGGATCTCGTTTTTATCAATGTCGCTGTTTTATTACTGACATGTTGTATAAACTTATTTGGGCGAGATGTTCCCTTCTGCGGGACGATTTATTTTTAGACTTTTGGTCATGCACTGGTCATATCATGCCGTCTTTTCATTATTGCCATGATTAGATATTATTTTATTTTATTAATCCTGTAATGATGGCTTTCCTCAAAAGGGTTTCTGCGGTGCCTCCGCCTCTTGAGTTCTAGAGAGAGAGTGAGATAGGGAGAGTGAGATAAGAGAGAGAGAGGGGGGAAAGAACGAAGCGTCGGGGTGTCCTCTCATTTCTCGCCGCCTGATTTTCCCGCCTTTTTCCCTACCTCTTATAAATATCTTCAACCACGGCCCCTCTCATTATTCTAAGCCATTCTTTTGATCCTGGTTCCCGTCTCTCCTTCACCATCTCGCGTCTCTCCCTGGTCCATCCACTCTTTCTTTCGCCGCTTTCTCGCCAATTATGGGAAAGAAGAAGATTGAAGAGGGCGAGGGACGCAGCCGCTGCGGGAAGCGCTTCGTGGACCATGACTTCCCTCTCGGCAGACTTCCAGAGGAAGACCACGCTCGCTTCTCCCGCGAGTATCTCTCTGATAGCTACCCGTCTCTCCCACCCAAGGTGGGCGAGTGCATCAACACCTATCCCAACGAGATGGCTTTCCCGGTCTCGCACTTCGAGGCGGGGCTGAGGCTTCCCCTCTGGCCGGAGGTCAAATTAGTGCTGAAGTACTTTGGGGTCGTCCCGGCCCAGTTCAACCCCAACGCCATCTCCATGTTGATCGCTTTCGCCTGCTACCTGCGGCGAGAGCGTATCGAGTTTAGTCTAACCGCCTTCCGCAAGCTGTTTGTCTACCACGCTAAGCACGACGGCATCTCTTACTTCACAGGCCAAGGCCTTAAAGTATGCGAGATGCCGAACAAGAACCACCATTGGTTGACGCGGTTCGTCTTCATCCGCGGGGATCTGGGAGGCATCCCTCTCGCCCCTGTATCCCCCGCCGAGTGTTATTATGATACCCCCAAGGTGGGGGTGCCAAAAAAGAGCTCTGCGATTTCTTCGTGGGGAAGAATTTTGAAGTCCAATACCTACGGTGAGACCTTGACTCGCTACCCGCCGTTTTCCCGGGCGAAGGTATACTTATATTTCCTTCTTTATCCCCGTAAATTCTTACCTTCCACTGACTGTCACTTTATCTAGGAGAAAGGACCGTCACCGTCCATCCCCCCTACAAGAGCAATCGAACTCTCGCTTTGGCGAGTATGGAGGCGGAGGCTGCGAAAGATACGCTGACCCCTGTCGCCAAGAAGAGGCCCGCAGGCGAGGGTGTTTCTCGCCTCAGCCCCAAGAAGAAGAAGAAATCAGTGTCCTTCGAGAAGGAAAAACCGTCCAAGGAAAGAGAAGAGCCAGCGGGGTCTCTGTCCCATATCACCCTATCGTCTACCTCGCCTCCGCGATGACCCGTCTCGCCCGCCCGCGAGATGGTCTCTGCAGAACCAGCTGCCCACGGCCATATTCAGCCCTCTCAGCTTCCTCCTGGCGAGACTGGCTCGTCCAGCCACCCGACTCCCGCCTCACACCCTAATTATAATATGGGGCCCGTGACGGAGGATGACTCCGGCGAGCCGATTCTGATATGGGAGCAAGACTTCAATCGCGTGTCGGTGTCCACCCTTCTCCCCTCCTGGAAGGAACAGGACCACCCCACCAGTCATGCCTTCTCCTTAGGTTTTGGGCTGTATGGCGGTCTTGGCTCCGAACCTGCTGATAACGAGGCATCGCGGGACCTCATTCTAAAAAGTGCCCACTCGCAGTTTCGCTCCCTGGAGCTCGCGCACCGCGTCTCGCGCCGCCTCATTTTCAACAACAGGAAATGGAAAAAGGCGGTGGCCGGTCTCGCCGCGGAGCACGAGAAGTCCCTTGACCTGGAGAAGCGGTTGCATGTTGCTGACAACCTCCTTGCGCAGAGCCAGGGCGGCGTGGTAAGTTTCCTTACCTTTGCCTTGCTAGTCTTACTCTTGCTTCCTATAGTCCCTTACTTCCCCCCCCCCCCTCCCGCAGGATGCCGAGACGGCCAACAGGATGCGCTCGCGTATTGAGGAGCTGGAGGGGGAAAACAAGAAGCTGAAAGCCGAGAATCTCCGCCTCCGGAGCAGCGCGACACCCCCACCGGATCAGTTTCCCGTTCCTTCTCGCTATTCCGTAGATGAGGTGGAGGCCATCTGCCTGGACTCAAATATCAAGACGGCGGAGGTTGTCCTCAAGATGATGAAGGAGCTGGGAGTGGTGCGCGCGGATGCAGAGACGGTGACCGTCCGCGACCTGGTCCCGCGCTTATACGACGAGTCGGACGACAGCGCCTCCTCTGACAACGAGTAGCGTACCATCCCCTGCACTGTCTTCCTTTCGCCATCTTCTTTTGCCTAATACTTGTGATTCTGGTTCACTTCCTTAAAAGGAGAGCGAGGTGTCCCCGCTTTATGGATATTTTTGTTTAAAACTTTTTATATACTTATTGTCGCTTCCCTCTTTGGGGCGCCTTGTGTAATGTTAATCAAGAGGCAACTTTTTAGATGTTATTTTAATTGCCACCTTGATCGTCTGCATCTCGCTTAGCTACCAGCCAAAGGTGTAAGACTATTTTTTGGACGCTGTTTAATTGCTGCTTTTATCGTCTGCCATCTCGCTTAAAAGCCAGCGCGAGGCAATTTTATCGCTTTTCGCCCCTATCTTGATTACCTCCCACCGTTAGCGCTCGCCGCGCCGCGAGATTATCTCGCGCCAGAATCCCTGGGGACCGGCCGTCTCGCCTGGTCGGTTCCGGCCACTTCAGCTCACTTGAGCCTAGGATGAGGAAAACCCTCCCGCTAGTTGCGAGACCACCTATGGCGAGTGCCGGCCAGGGACCTTCTTCCCTGGCCCGATTCCTGGCCCCTCTCTGTTTTAGGGACTTTCTATCAACCTTTTGACGAGCATGGATCTTTCCCCATGCGAATTCTTACCCTTAGACTTGTCCCCTCGAGCGAGTCCACCGCCCTGCCAGCTAGATGGGAGTCTGGTCAGCGGGTCTGCTCGGGGTCTCCACTCCAAAACGCCACCAACCACCGAGTGAGCCTACAGCCCTGTCAGCTAGATGGGAGCCTGGTCAGCGGGTCTGCTCGGGGTCTCCTCTCCAAAACACCACCAACCACCAAGTGAGTCTACAACCCTGCCAGCTAGATAGGAGCCTGGTCAGCGGGTCTGCTCGGGGCTGTTTCTACAAATCATCTCGCCCCTGGTGCCTCACAAAGGTCACCCACACTTTCATCGCATCAAAAGAACACATCGGGACGATAAGCATTACACAATGATAATAAACAGGTGCTATGGAATAGATCGTTACGGGTAAAATCTCTTCAAATCATCCCCACTCCGGGCTCGCTCGAGGGATACCCCGTCCACATCCTAGAGGTGGTACCCTCCTGACTTTAAGACTTCTTTTACTACAAAAGGACCCTCCCAATTGGGGTTAAGCTTCCCTACGGAGGCTCCTCTACCCGCCGTGTCTACCTTCTTCAGGACCAAATCTCCTTTCACAAACTGTTTGACCCTTACATGCTTGTCGAAGTACCTCGCCATCCGGCGCTTGACCTCCTCCTGCCGGACCATCGCTAAATCCTGGAGCTCCTCCATGAGATCCAACGAAAGTCTCTGTTCTTCTCCGTTCTCTGCTCTCCACCCTTCGGCTCCTTCCCTTGCAGCCGCTACTCTTGGTGATGCGACCTCAAACTCGACAGGTATGACGGCCTCTGAGCCATGAGAGAGCTTAAACGGGGTTTCCCCCGTGGCTGTGTTTCGTGTGGTCCTCAAGGCCCACAGTACTGAAGGTAGTTACTCCACCCAGCTTCCTCTCAGATTCTCCACCTTTTTCTTCAATAGATTGACAATGACCTTATTAGCCGCTTCGACCTGTCCGTTACTCCGTGGATGATGAACAAAGGCAAAGCGGAGATCTATCCCCAAATGAATGCAGAAATCCACAAACTCCCTGCTTGCAAATTGTGGTCCGTTATCTGTCACAATGGCTAGGGGCAACCCATGCCGGCAGATGATCTCCCCCCACACGAAGTTCTTGACCACCTGCGAGGTTACCTTAGCCAATGCTTTTATCTCCAGCCACTTTGAAAAGTAGTCCACCATGACTATCAGGAATTTCCTTTGGCCACTTGCTTGGGGAAAGGGGCCCACCAGATCTAGTCCCCATATAGCGAATGGCCAGGGAGCTGTGATGGTCCGCAGCCTCTGGGCCGGAAGGAGCTGAAGGGACGAGAATTCCTGGCACTTTTGACACTTTTTCGCGAATTCCTCCGCATCTCTCCGGAGGGTGGGCCAAAAGTACCCCTGCCTCAGCACCCTCCCTGTTGGTTCCTCCCCCCTTGGGGAAATCCTCTACCTTGTCCTGGGGTCGGGCCTCCCTGCTGTCTCCACCCCAGCTCCGGATACGCCTGCGCCCTTGGCTCCTCTCTTCTCCTCTCCTCCTGTTGCCTCCCACCTGACTCCCTCGACTCTACCTCAGTAAGCCTTGCCAGCTTCTTTGCAAAAGCTGGGTTCGCCGCCTCCATCGCTATTTCATTTGCCGCCTTCTCCATCAAGCCCTCAAAAGACAGCGGCGCCTTGTGGGTGAGGCTCATCTTGAAGAATCCTTCCCGCAGTCCCACCGTGAAGGCCATCTGGAGGGCAAACCCTGGCACCTCCTGTATATCCAAAATCTATTCTTGAAACCTGTCCTCGTACTGGGCCAGCGATTCATCCGCCTTCTGTTTAATTAAAAAGATCGATTCCGGGTTCTTCTTCCTCTTCTTAGATGTGGAGAACCGGAGCTGGAAACTCCTACTTAAGTCCTCGAAGCAGTATATCGAGCCTGTCGGGAGTTGATGGAACCAGTCCCTAGCTTTGTCCTTTAGGGTGATTGCAAAAAGGCGGCACTTAAACGAGTCCGTCATGGGTCTGATCGAGACATCGTCTTCGAACCACTGCAAGTGGTGGAGGGGATCATCCTTCCCTACATAGTAGTTCATCTCGGGCTCTCGGAAGCCCTCCGGGACGGGAACGGACAGAATCAGCTCGCAAAAGGGGGACCCTCTCGCCGCCGGTCTCGCCGCCCCTACTCGCGCGATGACCTCCCCTGGCGAGATGGTACTCACCGGGCTTGGGAACAGCTCCCTTCCCACCATGTCTCTCCCGCTCCCTTCCATCATCACCTCCTTTCCCGGCCTTCTCCCCGGGGCATCCTCGCCTACTCGCGCCGAGACGAGTTCTTCCTGAGTCGCGAGAGCTGGCACTGGGGGCAGTGGAGTTGAATAGTCTCCCTGCCGCGAGATCCCTTGCAGTAGATCCATGATCCCCTTGATCGAAACCATAAACTCCGCTCTCCCTACAAATCCCCCCTGGTTATCTGACTCCCCTCCTTCTCCTTCTCCGTGATCTCCCGCCATGTGGTTGCTCAAGGTTATTCTCTGAGGGCTGCGCTCCACGCTCACCGCACCAAAAATGTTGGAACCAGCTTTCTGATCCCTCCTAAAGTTCGAAACAGGATGCAGCCCACATGTACTCTCCCTGCGCTACCCTCCTGACGAGAGTCAGTGACCTGAAAACAGACCGAGGGGGCCCAGCTTGGAGGTCCCGCCTCTTACCCGGAAGAACTGAGAGTCTTCCCCTCCCTAGCCAGTGCTGAGCTAGGTGCCTGTGAGAAAGATAGTGGAAAGGTTCAACAACCTTCTCAGGCACCTTATCGGTCTATTTATAGGCCTCTGAATCTGATCTGCAAATATCACTTCTACAACAACCTGAAATGACCAAAACACCCTGGACTGGGTCTGCCAACAGCCAAACCCCGCTGCTCTGGAGAGCTATATGCAGGCCTTCAGGGGTAAAAATGTAAAACTATCTGGGGCACAAAGGTGAAATCCCCCTTGTGGGCCAAAATATAAAAGACATCTCTTTTCTTATGTGGCGAGTGGGAAGGGACCCGTCAAGCTTAGGGAGGTCTCGCCTGCGGGGCCATCTCGCCCGCGTCCGGAGGTCTCGCCTAGCGAGATCTCGCCTAGCGAGGTCTCGCCTTAACTCATGGGCTGCCCCTTCCTTGCTTGTTGGGTTACTCGCGAGCCCAAAGTTGTACAGGAGGAGGAGAAGACTATAAGAAGTGAGCATAAAGAAAGGACAGTGGCATTCAAGACAGAAGCCACCAGGAAATACAAAAGTAAGTCTCCATCTCCACCTCCAAAAGTGGCTGAGACTGAGTCAGATGTATCAGAAAGCAGAAAGTCTGAAAGCAGTGAAAGTGATGAGGACTTTGCAACATTCACAAGACACTTTCAGAAGTCCCTAAAGAAGAAACAGTGGAGGTCAAAGCCATCCACTTCACAGGGAAAAGATGACTATTATCAGAACAAGAAGTCATCAAAGAAAGACAAGAGAAAGACCAAGTCAAACAAAGCAACTTTATCAAAAATTGTTTGCTATTGCTGTAACAGACAAGGACATGTTATTGCTGACTGTCCTGAGAAAAGGAAAGAGTCTAATGATAAGAAGAAGATTCAAACCAAGGGCAAAAAGGAAAGGTCCTTTGTTGCCAAGAAGGACAAAAGTCTATCAGACATATCTCCTTCAGAAACAGAGTCAGAAGCTGAAACATACATAGGACTATTTGCTGAAGAAGAGGAAGAAGAGTTCATCCAGATAATGAACTCGATATATGAGCAAGAGGACATCCAGTGCAAAGGACTGATGGCCTTAACAGAAGGTGACAAAATCCAGGAGCAGCCTGGACCCAGTAAGGTACAAAATTGTTCTTTAAGTTCAATTTCTAGTGCTAGTTCAGATTCAGTTACATCAGCATCAAATTTTTCCAGTGGATCTGAATCTGAAGGGGATATTCATCAATTGATTGATGAATATAAAGTTCTGTTGCAAGCTTTTAAGAAAAGCAAATCCTTGGCCAAAAGTCAGGCAAAGGAGATTGCTAATCTTAAAGTTGCTGCAACTAATTTTGAGAAGCTGATTGATCAAAAGTTAAATGAAATAGCCAGACTGAAGAACATAACCGTTATTCAGATGGGAACTATAACATTCAAGAATGATCAAATCAGAAATCTGGAGATTAGTCTTCAGAAGGAGAGAGACATTGTTGCAAGGTTTTCAAAACCTAAGTCTGTTCTACCTTTGATTGATGAATTTGTACATCAAAAGGGTAAAACTAGATTAGGTTTCACAAAACCTGCTAGGACTGTTCAGTCCAAGTCTAAGGGCAAAGCCCCAGCTCTCAACAAGCCAGCTGTAGATAAAACAGCTAGGGTTGTACCTAAGCAAAGGTACAATAGATTTGAGTGTTGGTGCTGTGGCAAGGTAGGCCACTTTGCCATAGACTGTTGGCACAATTCAAGTGCCAAAGTGAGTAGCAAACTGCCTGTTGGAAAATCTGCAGGTAGCTTTGTTAAGAGGCAAACTAACCAGCACCAAGGACCCAAGAATTCTTTGGGTTCTAAGGTCAACTAATTTGTTTTGCAGGAGAGTCCAAGTGGCCATGCCCCAATATGGTACTTGGACAGTGGATGTTCCAGGCACATGACTGGAACTAGGGGATGGCTAAAGGACTACACGCCTATCAAGGATGGTCCTAAAGTCACCTTTGGTGGTTCTGAAAAAGGAATTATCAAGGGTTTTGGTAACATTTCTAGCACCCATATTACAATTACTCAAGTGGCTTATGTTAAAGGTTTGGAACATAACCTTATTAGTATAAGTCAACTGAGTGATTTAGGATATGACATCTCATTTGTCAAAGATGGCTGTCATATCAGGAGATCAAATGATCAAGAGATCATTTTGATAGGTTATAGAAAGAGGAATGTCTATTGCCTAGACATTATGTGTGAGAACAATGGTTCTCCAGTGTGTCTTGTAGCTGATGAGAAAGTCTCTCATTGTGTCAAATGGCACAAGAGGCTAGCCCATCTTAACTACAAGACAATTGGCCAACTCTATAGCAAATAGTTAGTGAGAAATGGTCCTCAAGTTAAGTGTATTAAAGATGGAATATGCTCAGCTTGTCAAAAGGGCAAGCAGACTAGATCCACCTTTAGTAGCATTGAAAACAAAAATGCTGTGAGGTGCTTATACCTCTTGCATATGGATCTCTTTGGTCCAATGCCAGTTCACAGCCTAGGTAGGAAGGTCTACACATTTGTGGTTGTAGATGACTATTCAAGGTTTTCCTGGGTGTTCTTACTTAGACAGAAATCTGAAACACCTATTATCTTCTATAGCTTTGTCAAACAAATTCAGAATGAGTTAGACAGTACAGTGGTCAAAATAAGAAGTGACCATAGTACTGAATTTCAGTCTGATAGTATGGCAAAACTATGTGAAAAATTTGGGATATTTCAGGAATTTTCTTCACCAAGAACACCTCAGCAAAATGGAATTGCTGAGAGGAAAAATAGAACCTTGATTGAGGCTGGTAGAACCCTATTAAGTGGCACATCTCTACCAGAATATTTCTGGGCTGAGGCAGTTATACTGCATTCCATGTAATTAATAGGGCTACCATTACTAAGAGCCACAATAAGACCCCCTATGAGATTGTGAAAGGCAGAAAACCAAACCTATCCTATTTTAGGATCTTTGGTTGTAAATGCTATATACTTAACAATGGTAAGTCTTACTTGACCAAATTTGCTGCCAAGTCCCAAGAGGGAATTTTTGTTGGGTACAGCAACAACAGTAAGGCTTATAGAGTCTACAACTTGTCTACTCAAGTTGTAGAAGAGTCAGTACATGTAGTATTTGATGAAGCTAGATTTGTTAACAATGAGTTGTCTAGAAGTATTTGCAGCTCCACAGGTGTAACTAAGAAGATGGACAAGCTCACTATTGAAGAAGGATCTACTGCAAGTCAGCATGTAGATGATAGTGGCTGTTGTCCAGGGGGAGTACTACATGTACCTAATGTAGAAGAAGACCAAGGAGTGCAGCAAGATGAAGTAGCTGAAGGAGTTCAACCTGAAGCCAGGATGCCTACAACTAATAGGCATCTAAGAGATCATCCAGCAGATCAAATCATTGGTGATTTAAGACAAGGGGTACAAACAAGGAGCAGAAATCTGAGTGCAGTACTCTACTCCAGTTTTCTATCCCAAGTAGAGCCAAAGAAGTTTGAAGAAGCCATCCTAGACCCTCATTGGATTGAGGCAATGCAAGAGAAGCTGAATCAGTTCAAGAGGTGCAAAGTCTGGGAGCTTGTTCCTAAACCAAAAGACCACAACATAATTGGAACCAAGTGGATCTTTAGGAACAAAATGGATGAACATGGAGTGATTATCAAGAACAAAGCAAGACTGGTTGCTAAGGGATATAGGCAGGAAGAAGGTATTGACTTTGATCAAACCTTTGCTCCAGTAGTCAGACTAGAAGCCATAAGGATGTTCCTGGCCTATGCAACCTATCAAGGATTTAAAGTATACCAAATGGATGTTAAGTCAGCCTTTCTGAATGGTAATCTAAAGGAAGAGGTCTATGTGGAACAGCCATCAGGTTTTGTTGATTCAACTCAACCTAATTATGTCTATAGACTTAGGAAGGCTTTGTATGGGTTAAAACAAGCCCCTAGGGCTTGGTATGAAACCCTGTCTAGTTTCCTCATTGAGAATAAATTCACAAGGGGGAAAATAGACAAGACTCTATTCCTTAGGGAATCCAGAGGCAAGATCATACTAGTCCAAATATATGTATATGACATAATATTTGGGTCTACTAAAAGTAGTCTTTGCAGAAAGTTTGCAAAACTTATGCAAGGACAATTTGAGATGAGCAGTATGGGGAACTTAAGTTCTTCTTGGGTCTCCAAGTTAGACAGACTGAGAATGGTTTATCCATATGCCAGTCTAAGTTCACCCTATAACTCATAAGGAAGTATGGTATGGAATCATCCAGTACCATGAAAACTCCTATGGGGTCAAGTATGTCTCTTAGCAAAGATGATGCAGGGAAACCTGTAGATGAGACTTTGTACAGAGGGATAGTTGGCTCTCTATTGTATTTGACTGCAAGTAGACCAGATATCATGTATGTTACATGTGTCTGTGCTAGGTACCAAGCATGCCCTAAAGAGTCTCATTTGACAGTAGTCAAAAGAATACTGATATATCTTAAGGGCACTCCTTATCTAGGCCTTTGGTACCCTAGGAATGGAGACTTTGAACTGACAGGTTATTCAGATGCAGATTTTGCAGGCTGCAAGGAAGATAGGAAAAGTACAACTGGTACTTGTCAATTCCTAGGTGGAAGACTGATATCTTGGAGTAGTAAGAAACAAACAAGTGTGGCTATCTCCACAGCAGAATCAGAATATGTGGCTGCAGGAAGTTGCTGTGCTCAACTTCTATGGATACAACATCAGCTAGAAGACTATGGTATTCAAGTAAGTAGAACACCACTATTTTGTGATTCTACTAGTGCTATATCTATTGCAAACAATCCTGTTTCCCATAGTAGAACTAAACACATTGAAATAAAATATCATTTTCTAAGGGAACATGTAGAAAAAGAAGATATTTCACTGGCGTATGTTAATACAGATAATCAACTAGCTGACATGTATACTAAGCCTCTAGAAGAAACCAAATTCAATAGGTTTAAAATTGAATTAGGTATGATAAACTTAGAATAAGTTTACAGAAATGGCTAAGTAAAATAGTGTCGACACACAGAGTTGTCTGTGTCGAGACAGAGAATTGGTGTCGACACTTCAGGGAAAAGGTGTCGACACATCTAGGAAGTTGGTGTCGACACTTCAGAAAATTAGTGTCGACACATACAGGATGGGTGTCGACACATCCAAGATGGTGTCGACACTTAGACTTTATGCAGAATTAGTGAAGTAAAAGTCTCGACTATGTGTCCAGCTAAGCGGTGTCGACACATAAACAAGTGTCGACACATATATTCTATCGACTGTACTTGTGTCGACACATAGGTGTCGAGACATTATAAGTCTGTGTCGACACTTTTCAACAGTGTCGACACAATTTGAGTTTCTTGACGCACCCTTTCATCTTCAATCCTAGAAAGGTATAAATAGGATTTCGCCATTGTCTGTCGACACGCTCACCAAATTTTCGAGACCAAACTTGTGTGTCGACACCTCTCTTCTCTCAATTCAAATTCTTCAAACCCTAATGGCGCCCAAGCTCGAAGAGAACGTGAATGAAGGCTATGAACTGGTGCGGCACGCGTTTGATGACGCAGAACCAGAGATCAAGGATGTGGTAACCCTAGTTGCAAACTCAGGGTTAGATTTTCTTGTTTCAGAGCCAACCAAAATATGGAAGAAAGAAGTTCTAGAATTTATGAATGGAGCAACCCTAGACGAATCTGGACTCAAGATAAAGTCAAGGGTTCATGGAGAAAAGGTGAAGGTCTCACCTAAGAGTTTGAGAAAGATACTAAACCTACCAAGGACTAAAGAAGAAGATGAAGTTTTTGCTTCTAAGACCAGAGAAGCTTTAACATGGTGTGGACTGGATTCCAAGATGAAAATTGGATCAGTATTCAATAGAAAGGGACTGAACAGCCAAGGAAAATTTCTCTCTGAAATTGTTGGCAAGGTGATCCTGTGCAAGTCTGGAGGACATGACAGGATTTCAGCATATATGTTCAATCTAATGGCAAGGTTAATCTTCCAGTTAAATATTGATTGGTCTGGAGTAGTGTTTGAGAAGATTAAGGAGAGCCTGAAGAAGCCTAATTTGGGTAGGATACTAAGTCTTTACTTGGCTGGTAGTATACCAGAAGTAATGAGTCAAGCTGCAGGATCAAAAATCAACCACATGAGGAAGATGGACATGAGGATCTTCTCAAGGTGGGATAGGGTCTTGACTAAGGAAATGTCAACTCCTGAGAAGGAAACCCCACAAAATAAGAAGAAGAAGATAGCCCCAGTGGCTCAAGAATCATCTATTAGCTCTGAAGAGCATGTTGTCTTTACACCAGATGATGAACAAGAAACTGGAACTGTTGGAAAGTCTCCAGATAGACAAGTAGCTGCAGACAGGCAGGGGGAGCTACCACAGGCTAGCCCTCTTCACCAGGATTCTATCCAGGGGGAGTCTCTACTGGTTGAAGAGCCCACTCCTCTAGAAAGTGAAAGAGCCACTCAAACCATTCTTGAGGTAATCACTGAAATTAATCAATTAGATTTCTTTATTGAGAGTGAAGTTATAATTGACAAATTACCTAATGATAATCAGCAAACACAGACACATAGCCAATACCCAGATGTTGTCATGGAGGACACATCTATTGCAGATCAAGTAATATCTGATCAAGTTGCTGATGAGATAAGAGTTTCTCCACCCCATCATCAACAAGAGTTTACTTTGGAAGAACTTTTCCCTGATCTTCTCCAAACAGACTTTGAGAAGGAAAGTGCTGCTGCTGAGGGGGAGAAGGCCCAAGTTGAGGGGGAGCAAGTGGAGATTCTAGAAGAAACTGCAAGGAAAGAGCCAGAGAAACCAAAGGATGTTGAGGAGCTACCTAGGGAGAGGGTAGAAATAGCCAGCACATCAGCTTCTGAAGATGAGGAGACTGTAAGAGCAAAGAAAAGAAAATTCCAAGTCTTTAAAAGAAGGAGCCAAACTTACAAAAAGGCTTTACAAACTATTGCACCACAGCCTACACCACAGCCAGCACCATCTGTAGATTACAGTTCTCTGATGGTTGCAATGCAAATAAAGATTGATGAGCAAAGGAAAGCAATAGAAACATATATGGATGAGGGGCATAAGTCTCTACAGTTTGATCTTGCCCAAGACATTAAGTCTATTAGATTTGAGATTTGAATCTAAATAAGAAGGAGATGGCTGACTGCTTCCACAAGGGAGGGAATACAGTGGTGTACTTGGCTACACATCAAGAGAAAATCAAAGCTCAAGTGGATGAACTTGAAGTAAAGCAAGGATATGTACTGGAGAATCAAATTAGAATGAATGATAACTTGACAGCTTCCCACAATGCTATTGTCACTGAACTAAAGAATTTAGCTACTGGTCAGACTACAGCTAATGCTACAGCAAAGGAAGAATTTGACAAAGCACTGCAAGAGAGCCTAACTGCTGTCACTTCTGCAATTCAAGATTCCCAGAAGCAGATCACTGAAAAACTTCAAAGGTTGAAACCTTTTTACAAGGATGGAGTCAATTACCTAAATGCACAAATAAGATTCCAGAAAGATGATCTAATAGATCACATTGAAAGAGAATTCATAAAGGGGGAGAGGGTGTTAGTCAAAGCAGGCTCTGATCATGCAAAATGGATTTCAAATTCCATCAGAGCCACCCTTGGATATCCTCCATTATGTGATGATGACAATGTGGCAGAGTCTGGGATTAATCCTGCCTATCTTGGAGGTGAGCAAGCTGAAGTAGCTCAGGTGATCTATCCTCCACCAGACTTTGATATGGTACAAGCAGATATACAATCCATGTATAGCCCACCTGAGGGAATGCACAATATCATCATAGAAAAAGTGGTTCAGCCAGTGCCTGAGGCTATACAAGAAGCTATACTGAAGGAACAAGAAGCTAAATTGTCTAAAAAGAGGTTCAGAGAGCAAGCTGAACAAAGGCCTGACTTTGAACAATGGAGCCCCACTTCAAGGAATATTATCTTAACTGCATGGAAGGCTGCCAAGGATAATATTTAAGATAGAAACAAGTGGTATTCTGAACTAGAATGGAGAAAGCATAAGTCCAGGCAAGAAGCCATTGTGCAATACAGGAGAAAGGCTAAGATGGGAAAGCTACCTCCTACTGCCCAGGAGCCTAGCAAGTACTTTCCCAAGCCTTATCATTACTTTGAGAGGCAAAAGATCAAAGCTGAAGAGCTAAAGAAGAAGGATCTTAAAGGCAAGAAGCCTGCTGCTGCTGAAGATGCTGAAGCCCCTATGCAAGCAAAGATACAGTCTGGAAAGGGCATAGTTATCAAGGAGGCTGAGCAAAAATAGATTAGAATTATCTTTAGTTTACAGCTGTAATCTTTTGATTTTAAACACTCTGTAAACTTTTGTATAATGAATATGACAAAGTTGTTAGAACAATGTGGTGTGTGAAAAACTCTATTACATATTTGTTCTGAGATATATGTGTGTACATGTTTTGTTTAATACATGTTTATGTACTTTCCCTGATTCCATAATCTTGTTTTACATCATACTGTGATTTTATTATGTATGGTGTATATCATTGACTAAGGGTTATGACTTCTCCAAATAGGGGGAGATTGTTGGGTACATTGGTTTAAATGTACCTGATTTGAAGAAGTCTTTCCCTACTCAATGATATACATCAAAATATATTTGATGTGTTTTGGGTTTAGTTGTGCAGGTTAAGTATTTGCAGGGAAAAGCTGAAAAGTTTCTAAGTCCATGTGTTGACAACCAGAAGGAAAGTGTCGACACTTAAGAAGACTTGTGTCGACACCCAGGCAAGCAGTGTCGACACTTGGAGTAATTGTGTCGACACCAGGGATACAGAGTCGATACTAGATAGAAAGTGTCGACACATGAAGGCTATGTCGACACTCAATGAAGAGAAGTCCAGTGAAGAAGTGTCGACACTTAGAAGTAGTGTCGACACCCAGAGGAACTGTGTCTACATCAGAAAGTGTCGACACTTGGAGGCTGTGTCGACACTCAGCAAATTTCAGCAGAGTCTAAGTATAAGTGTCGACATAATGAGGAATGTGTCGACACTCAGCAGAAGACTCAATACATGAAGAAAGTGTCGACACTAGGAGGCTGTGTCGACACTCAGCAAAGATCAACAAAAATTCTAAGTATAAGTGTCGACACAAAGGAGATGTGTCGACACTCAGCCAAAGTCTCAACAGAAGAAGAATGTGTCGACACAAGGAGCTGTGTCGACACTCAACAAGTATCAACACAGAAGGCATGTATCGACACCAAGAAGATGTGTAGACACTGAACAAGTTCAACACATGAAGATGTGTCGACACAAAGGAGTTGTGTCGACACTTACAAGAATTCAACAAAGTATTGAAGAACAAGGAGTTGTGTCGACACACATTATCAGTGTCAACACATGATGAAGAAGCTGTGTCAAGACATAAATTCTACAATACAAGGAGTTGTGTCGACACCTTGAAGTCTAGTGTCAACATTTAGTCTACTTATGTCGACACTTAGTCTATAAGTGTCGACACTTAAAGATAGATTGTCTCGACACTTTCAGACAGTTACAAATATTTCAAGAACTGACTGGATGACTTGACAGCTACCATTCCAGCCGGTCTACTGCAACTGTCAGAGATGTCAGAAAGCTGTTAGAAACCGGATCAGCCGGTCACCATGAAGAAGGCCTATAAATAGGCTTATACTGTCAACAGAAAGAGATGATCAAGAGATTGAAAAAGAGAAGAAGATCTAGCTATTCATTGAAGAATCATTTTCAGGTGAATATCTAAGTAGTTGGAGAGAGAGAGAGCTCCTTCCAAGAAGACAGCCGTTGGAACCAGGCTGTGAAGAAGGGTTCAGACCTAGTTCTGAATCTTAAGTTGTAGTGATTGAAGATCAGCTGCAGAGAATCAATCCTATTGTGTTCTACATTCAAGAAGCTTTGAAGAAAGCCAAGTGAGGTTGATCTCAGCAGAGTTCTTCCAAGAACTCATCAAGAACCTATCAACTCTTCTCTCTTTTTTCTCTGAGTTGTAGGTATATTCTTTGTATTCTAAATTTCTTGTAGGATCCTTAGGGATCTGAGTTGTAAGCCTACAATTATAAAGGCTGAGTGGTAGGGCATGTATGCCTGAGTGTAGGAGATCCATATCTCTGAGTGTAGGCCTGTTGTGGCTGAGTGTAGGCCTTGTGGCTGAGTGTAGGTCTTTGGAGAAGACTGAGTTGTAGGGCCTTGGGCCTGAGCTGTAGGAACCATTTGGGGTTCTGAGTGTAAGATCTGAGGATCTGAGATAGTGGAGGAGTTTGGCCGAATCTAGTACACTACTAGATAGGCGAAGGGGGAAAGTGGATGTACCCAAACCTTGGGGAACCACTATAAATCTGTGTGTTCACTGTGTGCATGTTTGATTCTGTGATTGCTGATTGATTTCTGTGAAGTAGTAATTATAACTCTATGATATAATCTGTAATCTGCCTAAAAAGTTTAAAAAGATTTAGTCACCTATTCACCCCCCTCCCCCCCCCCCCCCTCTAGGTGATTAGGTACAATTTCTTTCACTCCCTTCCCATGAAGGGTGATGGGTTGGGGAGCTCGCCGAGATCATCACTACCTCCCTGATCTCCAGCCATGACACTCTCCCGAGATATTCTGTGCTGGTCACTGTCACGACCCGCATTTTCTGCGTATTTGAAAATACGTCAGAGTAGAGAAACTACGCGCCGTGATGCCACGCCATGCAGGGGACAACTGCAGACGCTCAGGCAACCCGTCCTCACATTTACTTCAAGTAAAAGATTTATAACTTTTAGTTAAAAACAATGCAAATAAATTAATGGAGTTAGTGACCGTGTCCCCCGGTCGGGTGGACTACTAGTCCATAGGTGAGAAAATATATATATATTTTACGCGGCGGGAAATACTGAGTTAGCTCATTGGTTAACCTACGTGAGAGTGAGGGTGTAGTATCATAAAATGATGATGTGACTTCTACATTTACTATATATATATAGAAATCTTTTGTACGCTTAAAATTAGTAGATTTAGTAGTTGAAGTCATGTCATGCCAATATTCCGGAATGCAATTTTGTATACTTTAAAATAACTAAATGCATCCTAACATAAATCCTTCCCAGAGGCAAGAATAATCCGGTAAAAAAGTAACAGCAGTAACAGCAGCAAGTAGTCCATCACAGAAAAGTCAAAGTCTATGGGCGTCAACAACTGACACGAACCCATAGTAAAATCTGACAAGTCTAAACAAAGACAACTACCTCAAGCTCAGAGGTGGAATCAAATGGCCGCAGACACCAGCAGCACCAGAAGCCCAACACTGTCAGCTAAACCTGCTACAGCTCTAATCTTGGGGCATTCAAAAGAAGAACACCTCAGAAGCAAGTCACAAGTAGTGCAAGAGTAAAAGCATACTACACAAACATCAAAGTGAAGGAGAATGAAAAGCGATTGCAACAAAACGGTCAGCAGATTAAAAGTAAGCAACAGTAAAACTTGCCGAGCAAGAAAGGCTAAACACATTAACAAGACAGAATAAGCACCAGCAACAGAAGTTCAATCTTTCATTAATAATTGCTATGCCGAGGGAGAAACCCCAATGCGCATAGTCTATCTGGGCATAAAGCACTATGCCGAGGGAGGACACCAACGCGCACAGTTCATCTGAGTATTAAACACTATGCCGAGGGAGGACCCCAACTCGCACAGTTCATCTGAGTAATAAACACTATGCCGAGGGAGGACCCCAACGCGCACAGTTCATTTGAGTTCCTTTAGTTACATAATTATACAAGCAGGGTTCATTTGTTTATTTTTATTCATCATAAACTCAAGGGATAACCAACCAAGTGGACTGCATAAGAGCATTTCAAGGTACAGCAAGTGAAGTTTAATAATAAAAACGAACAAGATGACTCGATAGTTATAACAGCACGACAACCAATTTGTTTACCAATTCAATGGACTAAAATTTTGTGGTTAAGGCTTTAGGGACATCAAGTCACAATTCCAGGAATAGAGGGGGGGGGAAGTTAGGATTTCAGGACAAGTATCTCAACAATCGAAACATAATAAATTCAAACAAGTGTAGAAAAAGGGGCAAAAATTTAGAATCGAGAACAAGAGGGAGAGCAAGAACACCACTTGCCTCGATTTAAAGAAAAAACTCTCCAAATCCCCACACGTCGCGATAGGAGCCGAAATCTGGACGAAAATGTCTGAAATAACGGTTAGGGCCGAAAACCCTAATAAGAAAATCTCGAGAAACGGGGAAGAAATTACCACGAGGGCGCAGCTCTCGACGAGAGCTTTCCAGATCTACGATCGGTTGGACATTCCAAGCACCGGAGCTCCGTTGGTGGTCACCGAAAGAAGCATGGACGGACAACATTCTCCTCACACGTCGCTCTGGTATGGAAGGCAGGAGAAATTCTAGGTCGGCTTAAAGATTAAGAAGAAGCAAAAAGTATAAATACTCAACAGCAGAGAGGACAAGGTTCAACAAAACCGGCCCGGCGGTGTCGACACCATTGTGTCGACACCCGACGGCAGTGTCGACACCCGACGGCACAGCAGTGTCGACACAACTGTGTCGACACCCGACGGCACAGCGGTGTCGACACAGCTGTGTCGACACCCGACGGCTCAGCTCAGTGGTGTCGACACAACTGTATCGACACCAGACCGCTCAGCTCGACGAACTCACAGAGAAACTAACAATCGTCGAGCTCCGCTCGACGATCGTCGGACTCCAAGCAGCGCCCAGAAGAAACCAACAGTCGTCGAGCGTCGAACTCCAAGCAGCGCCCAGAAGAAACCAACAATCGTCGAGCTCCTCTCGACGATCGTCGAACTCCAAACAGCGCCCAGAAAGGAAAGCGATTGTCGAGCTCCGCTCGACGATCGTCGAACCCAGACAGCACCAGAAAGGAAAAGCGATCGTCGAGCTCCGCTCGACGATCGTCGAACCCAGACAGCATCAGAAAGGAAAAGCGATCGTCGAGCTCCGCTCGACGATCGTCAAACCCAGACAGCACACAGAGAATAAAATAAAATAAAATCAAACATAATAAGGTTGGTTCGACGAAACTAGACGAGCAAGACAAAAATCAATCAATTAAGTTTTCCAAATGTGAAATTTTCCGTTTCCGCCAAAGATCCATGAATTCAGCCGACTGAATCGAAAAGACGCAAAAACGCACTATCGGCGACGCGCCATCAACTGCACGCTAAAGTAACTCCCTTACGTCATTGTGACGTCAACAAGAGAAGTAAATAATGCCGAAAACAAAACAGGGGCGTTACAGCCACCCCTCCAAAAAGGAAGTTTCGTCCCGAAACTTGGAACACGGACGAAGTAAGAGGACAGAGAACGAGACAAGACAGAAGAATTCTTGAAACTAGAATACTAACCAGGGAGACTAGGAGAACAACCTGAGGATGAGATTCTCTCATCGTGGATTCCAATTCCCAAGTTGCACCTCTTGCATCCTGATTTCACCAGAAAACCTTAACCATTGGAATTATTTTCTGTCTTAGCATACGGTCTTGCGTCTCCAGAATATGGACAGGTTCTTCAACATACGAGAGATTAGGCTGCAACTAGGGTACTGATTCAAGGACATGCCGATCACTACGGACACACTTTCGCAACTGGCTCACGTTAAACACGTCGTGAACACCAGGGAAAGAATCAGACAACTCTAGTCTATAGGCAGAAACTCCAATGCGCTCCAGAATCTGAAAAGGCCCCACATACCTGGGATCTAGTTTATGGTTTCTTCCAAATATTTTAACACCCGGCATCGGAGAGACCTTCAGAAACACCATGTCCCCAACTGCAAACTCAAGATCAACTCTGTGTTGGTTTGCATACTTCTCGTATCGCTCCTGAGCTAACCTCGGCTTTTCACGAATATGCATTACTGAAGTACTCATATCCTCCAGCACTTCCGGTCCGAGCAATGGCTTCTCGCCAACTTCTGCCCAAAACAGGGGAGTTCGACAATGCCTTTCATATAAAGATTCAAAGGGCGCCATCTATAAACTTTCCTGATAACTATTATTGTACGCAAACTCCATCAATCCGAGGCGTTTATCCCAAGCCCCACCATGGTCCAGAATATAGCATCTAATCATATCCTCCAAGATCTGGTTCACTCACTCCGTCTGATCATTTTTCTGAGGATGATAGGCAGTAGAATACCTAAGGTTAGTACCTAGAGCTCCTTGTAAGCTTTGCCAGAAACGAGACATGAATCGGGAGTCTCGCTCTGACACAATACTCGTAGGTACACCATGAAGTCTGATAACTTCGTTCAAATAAAGCTCCACTATCTTTTTCATGGAATAACTAATTTTGAAAGGCACAAAGTGGGCACACTTGGTTAGTCTGTCCATGATAACCCACACTGCATCATGCCCTCGGGGAGATCTAGGCAAACCGGTAATGAAATCCATGGATAGACTCTCCCATTTCCAACTCGGTATATCTAAGGGCGTTAACTTACCACCCGGCCTTCTGTGATCAGTCTTGACATGCTGGCAAGTATAACATTCCGATACAAATCTTGCAATGTCATTCTTCATGTCTGACCACCAAATAATCTGCTTCAAATCTCTGTACATTTTCGTGGAGCCAGGATGATATGCATTGCTGGAACCATGCGCTTCACTGCATATTTTTGATCGGATGTCCCCAACAGCGGGAATACAGTATCTGCTACGGTACTTTAGGGTACCCTCATCGTCAATTGTAAAGTCAGGTAATTCCCTTTTCTCAGTTCTACTGCGGAGGTGCTGCAAGTCAGGATCGTCCTTCTGATGTAGCCTAGTGAGAGTAATCCACGAAGGCTCAACCACCTCTAGGCTACTCGGCGAAGCGCTATTCCCTACGGTTATGTCCATGAGCAAGAACTCTTCAACAAGGGATTTCACTGAGAGGTTAAAGATGTATGCGGGCTTCCGGCTCAACGCATCTGCTACAACATTAGCCTTGCCGGGATGATAAAGGATATTGACTTCGTAGTCCGCAACATACTCTAACCATCGACACTGACGCAAATTCAGTTCCTTCTGAGTGAAGATATATTTCAAACTTTTGTGGTCCGAATAAATTTTTCACGACACTCCATACAGAAGATGTCTCCACAACTTCAAGGCATAAATGACGGCAGCAAATTCCAGGTCGTGCGTAGGGTAATTCTTTTCATGCACCTTCAATTGTATTGATCCATACGCAATCACTTTGTCGTCCTGCATCAACACGCAACCGAGCCCAACTCGCGAGGCGTCCACATAAACAGCATACTCCACTCCTTCCACTGGCAATGCCAATACGGGAGCAGAACACAAACGCCTCTTGAGCTCTTGAAAAGCTTCCTCACAGGCATCACTCCAAACAAAAGCTAGGCTATTTTGCGTAAGCCTGGTCAACGGCTCAGAGAGAACAGAGAATCCTTCCATAAATCTTCTGTAGTAACCTGCCAACCCTAAGAAGCTCCTTATCTCCTTAGGCGATGCAGGCCTCTTCCAATCCAAGACCGCAGCTATCTTTGCAGGATCCACTGAGATACCATCCTTACTTACAATGTGTCCTAGGAATTACACTTGAGATATCCAAAACTCACACTTGCTAAGCTTCGCATATAGCTTGTGCTCCCTCAGAGTAGACAAGACCAAGCGCAAGTGCAAGGCGTGCTCATCTGCATTTCTAGAATATACTAGAACATCGTCAATGAATACCACCACGAACTTATCCAGAAAATCTTTGAACACCATGTTCATCATGTCCATAAAAGCTGATGGTGCATTCGTTAATCCAAATGACATTACCAGAAATTCAAAGTGACCATAACGAGAACGAAAAGCGGTTCGCGGAATGTCTGACTCCCGGATTCTCAACTGATGGTAACCTGAACGGAGGTCAATCTTCGAGAACACGGAGCTACCCCGCAACTGATCGAACAAATCATCGATCCTAGGCAACGGATATCTGTTCTTAATTGTTACCTTGTTTAGCTCTTGATAATCAATGCATAGCCTCATCGTTCCATCCTTTTTCTTCACAAAGAGCACTGGTGCACCCCCGGGGGAAGAACTGGGTCTAATAAAACCGCACTGCAATAACTCATCCAGTTGAGTACGCAGCTCCTCTAACTCACGCGGAGCCATGCGGTACACTGCTTTTGCAATAGGGCACGTGCCTGGCTCGAGGTCTATAATAAACTCCACCTCTCTCAGGTGGAAGCCCTGGAAAGCTAACTGGAAAACATCCGGAAACTCACACACCACAGAAACGTACTCTACCCGAGGCTCAACCGGTGCAGCTCCCAGAACAGAAACGGAGACAAGAAAAAAATCACAGCCAGACTCTAGAAATTTGCGAGCACGTACCGCAAAAATGATCGGAGATTCCTGACGCGGCAAACCATACACACTCATGAGCTGGCCATTGCTACCTTTGAAATCCAAGCGCTTGTGCTTGCACTGAATGACGACATCATAGCTGGACAACCAGTCCATGCCCAAAATCACGTCAAAGTCTACCAGATCTAGCACCTTTAGATCCGCAAATGCTAGAAATCCGCCTAGGGAGATGGGGCATTTTTGGATACCCTGGCTTGACCTCACCAACTCTCTTGAAGGAAATTTGACATTTATGGAGGTGTCTAACTGGTCAAGAGCCCAGCGATGTCGGTCTACAAAACTCCTTGCCATAAAAGAGTGAGTAGCACCCGAATCGAACAAAACGCGCGCCCACTTATTCTTCACCTTAAATTCACCTAAACACATAGCACACGCAACTAATATGCGGAAACCATAAATATTCTAAAAGAAATTACTAGCCGAGTCAGAGACTAACCTGCGATCACTTGAGTCGAAGATTGGGCTTCCTACTTGGTCAGCACATTCAACTTTCCTTTGCCCTTGTCCACGAGAGGTGGGGCGGCGGTAAAGTCAGCAATGGAACTGCATGCAGCGCAGGCTGGCTCTGCGGGCAATTAGCCCTCATGTGCCCTTTTTGGCCACAGAGATAACAGGCTCCAGCCTTCTTGCGACAACGGGCCACATCATGCCCACTCCTCTGACAATATGAACAGACAGGACCCCCTTTGAGAGCATCCTGGATCGCATGCACCTGAGACAGCTTCTGTGCATCCAATATCTTAAAGCACTTATGGAAAGGGTGCCCTGGCTTACCACAGAAGCTACTCGCCTCTCTTTTATCCTTCTTCGCTGTAGGGCCAAATGCCCTAGCACTTCCTCCATCGTCAGATTTCCTCTTGTCCTTCTTTGCAAGCGATCCCCGATTCTTCGCATTTTCTATTGCCTCAACTTTTAAGGTAGATTTGACTACTTCTGCAAAGGTCTCAGACTTGTATGCGCTAACAAACTGCTGGATGTCATACCTCAGACCACCCAGAAAGCGCTTCACTCTGCCTTCTTCAGATGCTATCAGATCTGGGGCGAAACGACTGAGCTTGCCAAACTCGACCTCGTACTCACCAACAGTGAGTTGCCTCTGCTTCAGGTGTAAGAAGTTATTCATTAGGTGGTCTCGCTCGACCGATGGTAGGAACTTCTTCAGTAACATACTCTTGAATGATTCCCACGAGCACCCATCAGAAAGGTTCTCTTTTTCTCTGATCCACCAACTCTTCGCAAGACCCTTGATCTGATATGTCGCAATCATCACCTTTTGATCGGGAGAAACGCCAGAGTAGGAAAACATTTCTTCCATAACAATAATTCAGTCATCCAATGCCATGAAGTCTTCCCTACCGTCATACGAAGGAGGTCCTAATCGCTGGAAGTGAGAAATGAAATTCATCTTAGGCGGCAACGCCACTGGGGGAACTAGAGCAGTAGGGGGCAGGAACAGCTTGGTCCATAGTAGGGCCCTGCACTCTGGTCTGCTGCCCGGCGACGACAGCCAACAACGATTGCATCTAGGACTGCATGACCACCATCTGCCTTGCCAGAGTCTCATTACTTTGCCTCAGCGCTTCGATCACTGCTTCGCTCTGGGCACCAGAAGACTCACCCTCTGACTAGGGAGTCGACCTCGTCGCAACGCGCTTAGGCGGCATTCTACAGAACAAACGGATATCTAGTCAGACTTTGCCTAAGACATCACAAACTGGGAAAATATTCCCTGAACACACTGTTTCGGGTTCATATTTAACCGATACGAATAAAAGACTTATCAGGGACCTAGCTTAAGACACTGAAGCTAGAAAACTTGAATACCCTGACATAGATCAGATCAAGAATGAACAAACTCAGACCTGATCGGAAAAGAACCAATACTTGCTCTTACTGTTACCTTGCTCTGGGAAATCATAAAATTATGTTATGCTTCTAACTTGTGTCTATAACATGAATGCATGAATGTATAAATTTCATCTCAAATCATGGGTGTACATATGTCATCATGCAGATCTTTAACTTGGCACGTGTGCTTATACAATGATATGATATGTATGTAGTGCTATGCATTCTAAAAAAAAGCCTTAGTGCATGTTATGAGCGGCGTACACATACAATGTTATGCATCTCATACTACATAATATTGTATGTAATGAAGAAAAGAAAACGCGTTAATGGGCATCCATGTGATAATGGTTATGCATCCCATACTACATAACCGTCACATGTTGCCACCTATGGTGGATCCATATACAACACATATTATGCATCTCATACTACATAATATGCCCCGTATACTTCTAATCATGCTATGAGTGTAGTGTTTGTGCTTCCATCAAAATCTACTGATGACATATTAGTGTCTGTATGCAATGTAATGATACGATTAGAGTTTTGCTTAAGGGGAAGTTGTTCGACTGGCTTGTCAAACCAACCAACCCTCTTGCAAAACCTCCCTCTGATACCAACTGTCACGACCCGCATTTTCTCCATATTCGAAAATACGTCAGAGTAGAGAAACTACGCGTCGTGATGCCACGCCATGCAGGGGACAACTGCAGACGCTCAGGCAACCCGTCCTCACATTTACTTCAAGTAAAAGATTTATAACTTTTAGTTAAAAACAATGCAAATAAATTAATGGAGTTAATGACTGTGTCCCCCGGTCGGGTGGACTACTAGTCCATAGGTGAGAAAATATATATATATTTTATGCGGCGGGAAATACTGAGTTAGCTCATTGGTTAACCTACGTGAGAGTGAGGGTGCAGTATCATAAAATGATGATGTGACTTCTACATTTACTATATATATAGAAATCTTTTGTACGCTTAAAAGTAGTAGATTTAGTAGTTGAAGTAATGCCATGCCAATATTCCGGAATGAAGTTTTGTATACTTTAAAACAACTAAATGCATCTTAACATAAATCCTTCCCAGAGAGCAAGAACAATCAGGTAAAAATGTAACAGTAGTAACAGCAGCAAGTAGTCCATCACAAAAAAGTCAAAGTCTATGGGCGTCAACAACTGACACGAACCCATATTAAAATCTGACAACTCTAAACAAAGACAACTACCTGAAGCTCAGAGGTGGAATCAAACGGCCGCAGACACTAGTAGAACCAGAAGCCCAACACTGTCAGCTAAACCTGCTACAGCTCTAATCCTGGGGCATACAAAAGAAGAACACCTCAGAAGCAAGTCACAAGTAGTGCAAGAGTAAAAGCAGACTACACAAACCTCAAAGTGAAGGAGAATGAAAAGCGGCTGCAATAAAACGGTCAGCAGAGTAAAAGTAAGCAACAGTAAAACTTGCCGAGCAAGAAAGGCTAAACACATTAACAAGACAGAACAAGCACCAGCAACAGAAGTTCAATCTTTCATTAATAATTGCTATGCCGAGGGAGAAACCCCAACGCGCACAGTCTATCTGGGTATAAAGCACTATGCCGAGGGAGGACCCCAACGCACACATTTCATCTGAGTATTAAACACTATGCCGAGGGAGGACCCCAACGCGCACAGTTCATCTGAGTAATAAACACTATGCCGAGGGAGGACCCTAACGCGCACAGTTCCTCTGAGTTCCTTTAGTTACATAATTATACAAGCATGGTTCATTTGTTTTTTTTATTCATCATAAACTCAAGTGATAACCAACCAAGTGGACTGCATAAGAGTATTTCAAGGTACAGCAAGTGAAGTTGAATAAGAAAAACGAACAAGATGACTCAATGGTTATAATAGCACGACAACCAATTTGTTTACCAATTCAATGGACTAAAATTTTGGGGTTAAGGCTTTAGGGACATCAAGTCACAATTCCAGGAATAGAGGGGGGAAAGTTAGGATTTCAGGACAAGTATCTCAACAATCGAAACATAATAAACTCAAACAAGTGTAGAAAAAGGGGCAAAAATTTAGAATCAAGAACAAGAGGGAGAGCAAGAACACCACTTGCCTCAATTTACCGGAAAAACTCTCCAAATCCCCACATGTCGCGATAGGAGCCGAAATCTGGACGAAAATGTTCGAAATAACGGTTAGGGCCGAAAACCCTAACAAGAGAATCTCGAGAAACGGGGAAGAAATTACCACGAGGACGCAGCTCTCGACGAGAGCTTTATAGATCTACGATCGGTTGGACATTCCAAGCACCGGAGCTCCGTCAGTGGTCACCGGAAGAAGCACGGACGGACAACCTTATCCTCACATGCCGCTCTGGTATGGATGCAGGAGAAATTCTAGGTCGGCTTAAAGATTAAGAAGAAGCAGAAAGTATAAATACTCAACAGCAGAGAGGACCGGGTTCAACAAAACCGGCCAGGCGGTGTCGACACCACTGTGTCGACACCCGACGACAGTGTTGACACACGACGGCACAGCAGTGTCGACATAACTATGTCGACACCCGATGGCACAGCGGTGTCGACACAACTGTGTCGACACCTGATGGCACAGCGGTGTCGACACAGCTATGTCGACACCCGACGGCTCAGCTCAGTGGTGTCGAAACAACCGTGTCGACACCAAACCGCTCAGCTCTACAAACTCACAGAGAAACTAACAATTGTCGAGCTTCGCTCGACGATCGTCGAACTCCAAGCAGCGCCCAGAAGAAACCAACAATTGTAGAGCTCCGCTCGACGATCGTCGAACTCCAAGCAGCGCCCAGAAGAAACCAACAATCGTCGAGCTCCGCTCGACGATCGTCGAACTCCAAACAGCGCCCAGAAAAGAAATGCGATCATCGAGCTCCGCTCGACGATCGTCAAACCCAGACAGCATTAGAAAGGAAAAGTGATCGTCGAGCTCCGCTCGACGATCGTCGAACCCAGACAGCACCCAGAGAATAAAATAAAATTAAATTAAACATAATAAGGTTGGTTCGACGAAACTGGACGAGCAAGACAAAAATCAATCAATTAAGTTTTCCAAATGTGAAATTTTCCATTTTCGCCAAAGATTCATGAATTCAGCTGACTGAATCGAAAAGATGCGAAAATGCACTATCGGCGACGTGCCATCAACTACACGCTAAAGTAACGCTCTTACGTCATTATGACGTCAACAAGAGGAGTAAATAATGCTGAAAAAAAACAGGGGTGTTACAGTCACTTTCCACGCGCACCGCACCAAGATGTTGAAACCAAAAATTTGGTCTCTCGTGGAGTTCGGGGTCCCAAGAAAGGGGTGACCCCACACCCACTACACTCAGGAGAACGTCACAGGCCAAAGGATTAAGAAGCTAGGAACAAACTCTCGGCTCTAGTGTGGAGGTCCCACCTCACACCCGGAAGACCTTTGAGGTTCCCCCATCCCTAGCCAATGCTTGAGCTAGGTGTCTTGGAGGAAGAAAGCAGAGGGATTTAAGTGGATAAGAATCAATGCCCTCCAAGACACCCTCATGGGTCTATTTATAGTTTTCTGGGAATGGTCTGTAAATAACCAATCTCCACTGCCCCAAAAATTACCGAAATGCCCCCCGAGTTGGCCTGTCAACATCCAAATCCCGCTGTTATAAGTAGCTAATCGCAATACACCGGGGGCAGACCATCAAGCCGGGCGAGAAGTCCAAGCTGGGCGAGTAGGCGGTCGGGGCGAGTAGGCGGCCTAGGTGAGTAGGCGGCCTGGGTGAGACTGAGGCTGGCGAGCTGCGACTAGGAGAAATGCGACTAGGCGAGATGCGGCCTAGGCGAGTAGGCATCCTAGGCGAGTAGGAGGCCTGGGAGAGACTGAGGCTGGCGAGCTGCGGCTGGGCGAGTAGGCAGCCTGGGCGAGTAGGCGGACTGGGCGAGTAGGCGGCCTGGGCGCGTAGGCGGCCTGGGCGAGTAGGCGGCCGGGGCGAGTAGGCGGCCTGGGCGAGACCGAGGTTGGTGATCTGCAGCTAGGCGAGAAGGCGCCTGGGCGAGTAGGCGGCCTAGGAGAGTAGGCGGCCTGGGCGACTCCACAAAGGGGCCAGGGGGAGACAAATATTTCATCCCCCTACTAGTATATTATGCAGATTGAGCCTAAATTGGCCACCAAGAGTGTCAAACATCTCAAAAATCTTAAAAAATGCGCAGCAAGTCTCACGCCTTGTTTGGGGCCCTCTCTTCGCGAATACGGGGTTGTACAACATTGTTTGCCAAAAATACAAGATTCGCAGGTAAAGTCAGAAAATTGTAGGACAACTAGAGCCTTCTCGAGAATTAGAAGAGGAGCATGGCCAAGACATCGGTGCCAATCAACAGAGAGTTGTGGGAGATACGCCCAGAAGGTTGAGCCCATCTAACAGTCGACATTTACCAATGATATTCTGTGTCTGTCGATCATACACAACTAAAGAAGAATATGTGAAGGTTACAGAATAGTCAAGATCTTTAGTGAGCCGACTAATAGAAAGAAGACTGAACGGAGAGCCCGAGACATGAAGAATCGAGCAAAAATATAGGAACTAAAAGGCATATTGGCGGAGCCGGAGATAGGGGTCGTGTCACCATTAGCAACTATGATAAACTTGGGATATGAAGAGTCCAAGTACTTAGGTGGTTTCAGGGGAGAGATATTGTGGGTGGCACCATAGTCCATAATCCAATGTGGACTATGGGAAAGACAGGAGATACCTTCATTGGATATATAAGCAATAGGGTCAGACAGATGATTGAGTAACCCCTGAAGATGCTGAAACTGGATGCACATGACATCAATGTCAGCGCGAGTGGTAGAAGACATGTCAGCAACAACAAAGGCATGGGGTAGAGGAGGTAGACCATGCTTTTGATTGCAGGTGGCTTCAAGATGTCCATTCCAGTCATAGTGAGTACACTTGAGATGAGGTCAGCTACTGCGACCTCTACCCCGAGAACCAGTGCCACCACCACGAGTCGATGGAGGAGTGGGATGAGATATAGATGAGTGCTGGAGGAAAGCCAATGATAGAGGTCTGGGAGCATGGGGGTGGTGTCACCTTTAATAACATTGAGCAAACATCAGAGAGAGGGAATGGTGGAGGAGGAGAGGATCTGAGCACTGATGCTGTGGAGATGAGGCTGAACACAAGCCATCATTTTGCAATACCAATGACCCTTTTTTGAGCCCGTTGGGCAACAAGATCTGCAATTTGGGGTTTATGCTAAATCCATGCCGCAACTAATGTTTTGGACCGAGCTACAAAGGAGGTTAGGTCGTCATCAACCCCTAAATCAAGAGACTGAAGGTCCGTAATGATGTCATACAAGTGTTGGAGGCTGCCATTGCCGAAATAGAGAGAATGTAGTTCATCTCACATTGCCTTTGCTATTTCATGATACATCACCATTTGATAAGGTTCACTATACATTGAGTTGAGGATCCACAACTGGATACGACTATCATCACGAATCCAGGCTTCAGTAGGTGCAGAAGGGACGACGTTAGTAAGATAACATAAGACCCTTTGTCTGAAGGACACGACGAACAGAATGCACCCATTCAACAAAATTCTTATTCCCACAAAGAGTGATGGTGGTGATCTTAAGTTCATCACGAACTTCAAGCACTGGGGCTGTTGTACAAACGAGGAGGGTGGAAGGGAGCTGCATCATCCAAGGACATTGCAAAGGAAAATTGCCAATAATCTCTTCCTGGTCATGGTGCTGCGGCAAGAGGCGACTAGAAACTGTGGTTATGAGAGGCAGAGAAGCAGAGGCAAGGAACAGCGACTGCGACAAGGAAGCAGTGACAAGGGGCTCCGAGTAGCGGAGGCTAGTATTTGTGGTAAGGTGCTGCAGTTTGTTGCGACAAGGAAACATCGGCTATGGTAAGGAAGCAGCTACAAGGGATTACGGCTAGCGGAGGCTAGGATTTGAGGCAAGGTGCTGTGGTTAGCGGCGACAAGGAAACATCGGCAGGGATTTGCGGCAAGGCGTGGCGGCTAGGATCTACGATAAGGTGTTGTCGTTAGTAAATGTGATTAGGAAGCAGCGACAAATTGCGGCAAGGATGCAGTGGTTTAGGGAGCAGCAGAAACTTACGGCAAGGCAAGACAGCCTGGTGACTAGGATAGGTGGAGTTGGAGCCCAGTGGGCCCTTGAGGAATAGTATACAAGGAGAGGGGGGCAGGTCGAAGGGTACCAGAGAGGCCAGGAGGCAAAAACTAGGAAAACTTGCGATTAGAAAAAATCTAACCGGAGAGAAATAAAATGTAATTTTATTTATATCTCCAAAATTATGTGTATACATACATGTATTTGTACACTTATATAGGAGGAGAGACAAGAGTGGAACTCCCAATCTAAGATGTGAAATTAAATCTTAAAGAGGTAGAGGAAGAGGGAATAAGATGGGCCTTATTATGGGTCTTTATACAATTTTCCTTCAACAGCTCTAAAACTCAATGTTATGTAAATTAAACTATTATATAATATTAAAATTATTATATAATATTATATATATTTTACAATGTATCTATTTGTACTTGTTAGTTGTAGCCGTTGTGTATTACTAGTATTTTATTTTGGATATTCTTTGAATTTATTTTGGGATTTACATGACTCAGTTGTTATATTAATTTTTAATTATAGAACATATAATTATACTTAGTATTCCTAATTTTTATTTTTTTAGGACATAATATCCGATATTTTAAAATATCTTTGACATACGATATTCAACATTTTAAAAGTCAATCTGATACATTGCTGACATCTGATATTTACAACTTTGGCAGTCATATTGCGCATTTATGTGCTTTATGTTCATTTGTCAAATCTATAACACTCAAACTATCACATAATACAATAGCCTGGTCTTAATGAGTAATGACAACAAAGATCACTGAGTATCTCCTTCAACCAAATGCTTCAATTGCCACTTCTGTCAATGCCATTTATTCTGCTTTGGATAAAGTAGCTGGAGACTGAATTGTAGCTTTTCAATTGTCCTTTGAATTGCCTTAAGTAAAAATGAAATTTGTTTTACAGATCTCTTACCATCCAAACTTGTTGCATAGTAACCAAACAATGAGTATGTCAAGTCATGTAATTCAGATGTGCTGAGAGGCGTATGGGCTAAAGTAATGTTAATGTGAGCCATACTAGATGTCGACCTCACCTGCAAGTCAAAAAACTCTGTAGTTGTGTGAATTTTGTGTAAGTATGAATGTGTGTGGTATTTAAGAACAATGAAAAAAACTGAGAAAATATCTTTGAATCTCTGAAATTTCTCATCTTCCTTTGCTCTGTTTTCTTATCATAGTGATTCTTGCTTATTCTGTTTTTGTGTAAGTCTGCACCTATGAGCTGCATCAAAAATAAGTGAAGAAATTACATCTTTTATTCCAGATACCATCAGTGGTATCATACCCATCTGCCATCAGATTAGATCATTTGTAGTATTTTGCGCCTCAAAGTTCATTCGGAATTTTTATCTTTATAAGATCCACATATGGGCCATGAGCTCCTCCACCTTCACATATGCTCAGTCCTCTGATTTGAATTTGTGTAATATTTTTTATGTTTCGTTCTAGTATGAACATATTGTCATGTATTCATGTGATATATCACGTGTCTTATGTTGGTTGTTTCTCTGCTTATATAATGCCTTTGGTCACTTGTATGAACACTCAATCTTAATGTAATAATATTTTTCATTCCTCTCGACTTGGTATTAAAGCGAAAGAAAAAAACAAATCTTGTCGCCGCTCCCGATCCAACACCTCTTGCATCTCGCTCCAGCACATCTCGCTCCAGCAGATCCTGCTCCAGATCTAGCGTCATCGTCTTTGTCCTCGCTGCTTCCAGCAAGCCGCAAGTTTCAACTTCTTCTTTCCCGCTATTTAGCCACAATTCCTTCTCCGGTCCAGAGCCACAACTTCTCTCCAGCCCAAGGTTTCTCCAACAGTAATAGATGTTGGGTTCATTGATCCCAATGTCATGGATTTGAAGAAGGCCTAATAGATAACGGTATACACATGATGTAATCTAACATGTGCTACAAGTTCTATGCATACAGGATACCTCCTATGTATTGATTGGACAGGTTGATTCAAGTAGGCCAAGTCAGGTGATGACTAGGCAGGCTAGTGGAAAGACAGAAAAATGTCTAAGTCCATAGGCATTGAGTGAAGTATATTCACTCAACGCCAGATGGCTTATAGCGCTGAGTTCAGCCTGTATAGTCAAAGCCAAACAATTGGAAAGCTGTAAATATGACTAAATCCACAGGCGTTGAGTGAAGTATACTCACTCAACGCCATACAGCAAAACGTTGTGAGACGGGCTAAGGCAGTCAAAGCCTAAAAAGAAACTGGAAGAAATGTGGCTAAGTCCATAGGCATTGAGTGATGCAAGCTAACTCAACGCCAGATGTCAAAAGGCGCTGAGAGAATGGGACAGTCAAAGCCTTTCAGCATTGGCAAAGCAAGAAAGAGGTAAGTCCACAGGCGCTGAGTGAAGTTTACTCACTCAACGCCATAACTTCATAATCATTGAGTATAGCTCAGTCAGTCAAAGCACAAAAATTCGGTGTAAAATTTTGACTAGGTCCACGGGAGTTGAGTGAAGCTTATGCACTCAACGTCATAGGGCAATAGCGTTGATTGATTCTCATCCAGTCAGAGCCAATGTTTTCAGACACAGAAAATTGGCTAAGTGTTATGGCGCTGAATGAAGCTTACTCACTCAACGCCAAGTGATTGAAATCAAATCTAAGTGATGTGGCATTGAGTGAAGCTTACTCACTCAATGCCAAACGACAGAACACTATTTAAGCAGTTTGGCGTTGAGTGGAGCTTACTCACTCAACGCCTAATGACAGAAAAACTTTTTTAGGTATTTTGGCATTGAGTGAAGGTTACTCACTCAACGCCTAGTGACAGAAAATTTATCTAAGTGTTTGGGCATTGAGTGAAGGTTGCTCACTCAACGCTTATGCTCTAATGCTTGATTTTGGCTAAGTTCACAGATGGTGATGTCAGCAAAGTCAACAAGTCAATAGAATTTGAATTCGTTGCGGGAAAGTGACAGTACGCGACAAATGTTGCTGCTTGCCATCAGTACAGCCATTAATGCAAAAGCTGGGTAACTGCCAACCAACTCCAAGTGGGGTCCATCGCTCAAAGAGACATTGAAGGGCAATTTATAAAAGGGTGAATTCAAAGAGAGAGAGATAAGCTTTTGGAAAATACTTCTGGACTTCATCTTCCTGCCGGCCGTTGTTGCAGAGCTTGGAGAACCAGTTCAAAGTGTTAATACAAAAGCTAAAGCAAGTTAGTATGTGACTCGCAGACAGTTAGATGTTGAAGAAGCCATTCATTGAAGAATCAAATCTCTTCAAAAGCAAGTCCAAGAAGTCTTATTTCTAAGTAAGAAAAAGAAGTTGACCCATCTAGTTTCAACAATCTGCAAGATAGGGCTGAGTGTATCTCAGCTTGAGAAGCTGTTAAGGGAAAAGCTCCAACAGCAGTTACTTCACAGTTCAGCAAACACAATTCTGAAGATCTATTTCTGAAGCTATGAAGAATACAGGACAGAACGTGTGGTTCAATCTAGTATAAGCAGAATAGATCTATAAAGTTACTTCCAACTCAGGATACTTGTTGTTGTGAAGAAGTTAGGGCTGAGGACATCTCAGCTCGGGAAGAAGTAGACTCAGAGAAATTTCTCTGTTGTCATAGTTACACAACAGTCACTCACATACTGTATGATTTATTGGTTCTGAGTTGTAAGTTTGATATTATAAATGCTGAGTGTAGGGCTTTATGGCTGAGTATAGGATCATTTATTGATCTGAGGTAGGTGATCGGTTGATCACTGAGTGTAGGATTCTGTTGAGAATCTGAGTATAGGGCTTGGGCCTGAGAAGTAGGATTCAAGTGTGAATTTGAGCTGTAGGATCCAGTTTGAATTTGAGTTGTATGATTCTATTGATCACTGAGTAGTAGGACTTTTGAGCCTGAAGTAGGAGAGTCATTCTCTTTGAGTGTAGGACCGTTGGGTCTGAGGTAGGATCCAGATTTGGATCTGAGGTAGGGCCTTCGTATCTGAGATTGTAGGAGAGTCATTCTCTCTGAGGTAGGATCCTTTGTGGATCTGAGGTATGGTTGTCCTCCCAGCCTGAGTGGTAGGGCCTTTGGGTCCGAGGTAGGTGATCTTTGGTCACTGAGTTATATGGCCTTGTGCCTGAGTTGTAGCTCTTGGAGGAGGCTGAGTGGTCATGCGGGATCGTGTTGTAAGCTCTTAGGAGCTGAGCTTGGAGAAGTATCTTGTCTGACAAGTAGTTAGAAAGGTAGGAGGGAAAGTGGATGTACCCATAATTTGAGGAACCACTATAAAATTTTTGTATCGTCTGTGTGATTATCTTGGAAGCACTTTAAATCTTATCGCATAACTCACATAAGTAGTTAAGCTTAAAATATAGCAAAAGAGACCAATAACCTATTCCCCCCCCCCCCTCTAGGTGATTTAGCTATCTTTGAAACCAAAGACTTTCAAGTGGTATTAGAGAGAGGTTCCTCAAAAAGGACTTAATAGTCTGAGTAGATACTCCAAGTATATCTAATAGGTTAGTACTTATGGGTTCAGGAGTGAGCCATAAGGAGTGGAGCTCAATGGAGCTCCAAGTTTACAGAGAGAACAAGGACTTCATTAGGCTGTTGGTAGCTCTTATAGAACATAAAGACTATCCAGATACAAGAACAGAAATCAGGGCCCATCTATCACATTCAGATAGTGATTCGGAGGTGGATGAAGCTGAGAAAGATGATTGTAGATGTTATGGGCTGATGGCCATGACAGAAGAAGAATCCTATGAGGATCAGCCTGGATAAGATCAGGTACATTCCTCATCCAGCTCATCCTCAGAATCTGGTTATGAGTATAGTTCAGACTCTGATTCATCCACATTAAGTGATGATGAGGGTCCTATGATAGAAGATGATATCAATCAATTAATTGAAAATCATGGTGCACTTATGAAAGCTTTCAAGAAAAGCAAGATGCTTGTTAAGAAGCAGATTAAGGAAATCTCCTCCATTCAGCTCGCTGCTTCCCAACATGCAGAAACAGCAACACTGCTGGATCAGAAAATGAAAGAAATCAGTGAACTAGAAACAATTTCTTTCATTCAGATTGGCACTATTGAGTAACAAGAAAACAGGATAAGGGATCTTGAGGAATTGCTAGATAGGCAGAAGAGAATTATGGTTAATTCCTCTAAAATTGATGTCCTCAAGAGAAAATAAGAATCCAATTGGATTTCTAGAGTTCTCCTCTCCAAAGGGAAAGGCAAAACTACTGTCAAGCCTTAGTCAACCTTTCATAAGATAATTCTCCCACCCAACAGGTATGACCAGAACAGCAAGCATTGTCACTAGAGGAATAGGAATCTTCCTTAGAAGAATAAAATTGTACCTTCTAATGGAAGAAGAAAGGGTTGGGGAATATGTGCCTGTAAGGCTCCCCATGAAGAAATTCAAATGTCTCATCCTAGACCATTGGTATTTAGTGCACCAGCCCCTACACTCATGAGTAAGACAGTGGCCTTCACTCAAGACCTTCCAGCAAGAACTTAGGCAAAGGTCAATTCTATCAGTAGGCCAGATCTGGCTATCTATGATACCTTATAAACATGTCCTCTGCAAATAAAACTACTGTAAATGGCATTCAGAGCAAGCCAAGGAAGTTTGCTGAAAGACTCACCTTCAGTCAGATCCCTACTGAGAGGAACTTGAAGAAGGTTGTTGCACCTCTTTCTTCTGTTTCGTCAACAGTTAACCCAACTGCTAGATATGGTCAGAAGAGAAGGTATAATATGCATAAGTGCTGGTGTTGTGGCAAGTGGGCCATTTTGCCCTAGATTGCTGGTACAATCCATTTGTGCCCAAAGCAAAAGTTAGTCTTCCTGTCAGAAAATCTATAGGAAGACATGCTCATTTTGAAGCTAACAAGAACCTAGGACCCAATATCTATTGGGGTCCTAAAGTAAGATAATTCTATTTTGCAAGTTAGTCCAAGTGCTCGTACCCTCATATGGCATTTGGACAGAGGATGTTCCATACTTGAACTGGAATAAGGGAGGACCTTACAATGATCAAGGGGAGCAGGTTATTTGGGTTGCCAATAGGAATCAAAGGTTCACAGGGACCTAAACAGCTTGAATACAACTTTCCTTCCCTTTATGAAGGAATTTATATTAGACAATGGTTATAGCCAGTAGAAAATCAATTGTTAAATGAGAGAAATAAATCTGGCTCAGCAAGCAGAGTCTGTGGAGACCACAAAGGAGTTACTGTGTACAACTTTTGTGGATCACAATATCAAGATAAGTAAATTTCATTAATATTATGAGTCTACTAGTATAACCTCAATTGCTAGAAATCTTGTAACAAGACTATGCATATTGAGAGAAGGAATTATTTTGTTTAAAATAAATGAGCATGGGAAAATGAAAGATATTAGTCTAAACATTTGTCTCAACAAATGAGCAAGTGGCTTACATCCTAAATTAGCCACAAGACGGAGCTAGGTTTAATACCATTAAAATTTAACAGGGGATGTTGAACTTGGTTCAACCTTAATAGGCTCCTTCCTAAACATATATATATATATATATATATATATATATATATATATATATATATATATATATATATATATATATATATATATATATATATATATATATATGTATGTATGTATGTATGTGTGTGTGTATATATATATATATATATATATATATATATATACACACACATACATATATATATATATATATAGTGCTTGTGTGGGAAGACATCTATCTTGCAGTTTAATCTATTCCTTGCAGGGAAGATTGGTCAAATAAGGCCAAGGTTACAGGATTTGAGTACACGGAGTTAATAAATTCTGTTGGAATGTCAATTTGCGGCTAAGTCATGGGAACTAATCCCAGCCATTGATCATAGGAATGATCTAATCCAGGTGTGCGCCTTTCGCATTCTAAATTAAAATAGCTATAAATAGAAAGACTTGTGCATAAAGCAAAACACATTGTTCCTTTCCCTTCACTGCCCGCATTCGCCGAAATGATGAAAGCGTCTCGCAGACTCTCAAAAATTCCAATTGAAATGGCACCAAAAAGTCAAGACTTCCTATTTGAAGGTGTTGAACTAGTGAGAAATGGATTCAAGGATGCGCCGAAAGAGGTGCAATTTGTTCTCCACTTACTCCAGGTATCTGACCTAGAGTTTGTCATGTCGGAGTCCTGCCTGCTATGGAAGCGGGAGGTACTAGAATTGTTCGCAAATGCCAAAGGAGATTCGTCCACTAGCAAAATCAAGACTATGATTAGTGGAACCAAGATCAAGATAAACCCTGAGGAGGCTAAGCAAAGCGCTCCAGTTGCTGAGGTTTACGGAGATAGGAAGAAGATGACCAAGTTCAGACTAACATCAGGTCTGCAATGAAGTGGGATGGTCTATCCAAGCACACCAGTGGCTCTATCTTAAGAAAGGAACATAACCTAAGGGGCAAGTTTCTTGCAGACATCGTTGGGAAGGCCTTGCTGTGCAAGATAGGTTCCCACGATAAAATCTCCAAAAAGATGTTTGAGATAATGACAAAAATCATTCTGTCCAAGAAAACTGATTGGGGCAGAGTGTTGTTTGAAAGGATAGTGGACTGTATTGTTGAACCCAACCTGGGTAGAATATTATCTCTATTCATACTACAGACTGTTATAGAGATTCTGAATATGAGGCTTGGGGAAAAATCCATCACATGAGGCGCATAGACATCAGGATGTTGGACAGATGGGATAGGGTCCTCCAACCCCATGGGCAGCCTGCTACCAATAAGAAGGCTAAGGAACTTCCAGTCCAATAGGAAAGCAGCTCCAGCAGTTCTTCTGAAGAACAGTATGAGGAACAGACTCATGATTCAAATTTGACAGGGTCTGAAGATGAGCCCAGGAAGGACACAGATGCTCAGGTATCTTTCGCATCTGATGCAGCTCCAAAAGAAAGTTTGCCAACTGCTGAGAGAGCTGAAGAAGTGGCAGAGGAGATTATCAACAAACTCACTACAGATATTGAGGGGAAGGCCTCAAAGATCCCAAATGATGCTGAAATTGTATCTTCACCACCACCCCAAGAGCTTCTCGTTGGACAGTGTCCTCAGAGTGAGGGGGAGATAAATCTGAACTCAAAAATGGAGATTGCACTATCTGAGGGGGAGCAACTCCTAGCACAAGTCATGGAAACTACATTTGCTGAGGGGGAGACAAATCAAATTCCATCTCCTGAAAATGAAGACCTTGTTGTTGTTATCTTGCATGCCAATGAGGGCATGGCAGATGTTGAGGGGGAGCTTCACACTGATCTCCCAGCTCAAGTTGAAGTGTATGATATAGATTCCTCTGAATTAGAGAAAGAGGAATCTAATCATAAGAAAGCTCACTCTTCTGAATTTACTGTGGATGATCATGCCAACAGGGCAGAAGAAAGGCCAGTTCAAGAAACAGGTGATGAAGGCACATCTGCCAGGACTAATCAACTGCCACCTATGTTTCTAGCTCAACTGAGAGCTCTGATAGATGAACAAAGGAGAACATTAGAAAATTTTGTGGATGATTCACTAAAGAATATCAAAAATGAGCTATCTAAAGAGATCAAATCAATCAGATTTGAAGTCAATCTTCTTAAAGTTAAGACAGTGAAGTTCTTCATAAGGGCAGCTCCAACAGTCGATTATGCTTTGGATATACTGGATAATGTGGGCACAAATGTAACCTCAGTCTTAGTTAATCAAAACACTCAGAACGACAATATGTTGGCTATGCATAATACTGATAAAGAGCTGTTGGACAAATAGACTACTGACATATTCAAAAAGATGGATGGTTGTACCAAATTGTTGGATGACCACATGCTACATGTCAAGAATCAGGTGACTACTGGAGTCAACCATCTTGAATCTGCAAGGAACAAGGCAAGCACCTCACTGACTCAACAAATAATTGAAGAAGTCAAAGAGGGGGAGAGTAAGGTAATCAGAACAAATACTAAAAACATGGTCTGAGCTACCAATGTAGTGAGGGATCATTTGGGATAGAACCAGTCCAATATGACAATATCCCTATATATCCTCCTCAATTTCAAGATGCACTGAATCCAAGCATGTCTGCTCAGCCAGAAGAACAACTACAAGATTCTCAGTTTTTACAAGAAGGTGCTCAGTGGGCTGATTCATATACTGCTGCTGAGATTCCTTCCTTCAGCCCCACTACAAACCAAATGCTGAAGGCCAAGGAAAGAACTGTTGCTGCTGATAATGAGGAAGAAATCAGATTGAGAAACAAGAGGTATAGAGAGGAAATGGAGAGGAGATAAGACTTTGAAAAATTGAGTCCTGAGTCTAGATCCATTATCATGCTTGCCTGGGATCAAGTTAAAACTAAGAAGACTGACGAGCTAAACTATACAGCACAGTAGAATGGGAGAAAATGGAGAAGAGGGACACAGCAAGGAGGCTATACTGGAAGAACAAGAATGCAAGCACTCCGGCTCCTGATGTTGTGGAACCTACTAAATACTTCTCAAAGCCATATAGTTACTTCCAAAGACAGAGAGATAAAAGAGCTGAAGCTGAAACTAAAGCAGAAATTGAAAAAGCAGCAAACAAAGGGAAAAATCCAGCTGATGGAACTGAGAAGGATGGAAGATCCAAGAAAAAGTCTAAGGGCAGTGGCATAGTGATAAGGGAACCTAAAACTTAAAAAGTTTCAAGTTATGCTTAATGGGCTTAAGGATTGTGTTGTTTTGTAATATGCACAAAAAAGCTTACTCCTATGATAAATGAAAAACCATTTTTGATTATATTCATTATTTTATCTGAAGTTATGCAATGTGTCTGTTATTGTATGTGTTGCATATTTGTGTTAGTGTATACATTGTCCTAGATTTTGACTTCTTTAAATAGAGGGAGATTGTTGGGTCCATTGATCCCAATGTCCTGGATTTGAAGGCCTAATAGATAATGGTATACATATGTTGTAATCTAACATGTGCTACAAGTTCTATGCAAGCAGGATAACTCCTATACATTGATTGGACAGGTTGATTCAAGTGGGTCAAGTCAGGTGATGACTAGGCATGCTAGTGGAAAGACAGAAAAATGTCTAAGTCTACAGGCATTGAGTTAAGTCTATTCACTCAACGCCAGATGGCTTATAGTGCTGAGTTCAGTATGTATAGTTAAAGCCAAACATTTGGCAAGCTGTAAATATGGCCAAGTCCACAGGCATTGAGTGAAGTATACTCACTCAATGCCATACAACAAAAAACTGTGAGACAGGCTAAGGTAGTCAAAGCGTATAAAGAAACTAGAAGAAATGTGCTAAGTCCATAGGCATTGAGTGAGGCAAGCTCACTCAACGCCAGATGCCAAAAGACACTGAGAGAAGGGGACAGACAAAGCCTTTCAGCATTGGCAAAGCAATAAAGTGGCTAAATCCACTGGCGTTGAGTGAAGTTTACTTACTCAACGCCATAACCTCATAATCGTTGAGTATAACTCAATCAGTCAAAGTCACAGAAATTTTGTATAGAATTTTGACTAATTCTACAGACGTTGAGTTAAGCTTAACCTCTCAATGTCATAGGGCAATAGTGTTGACTGATTCTCATCCAGTCAGAGCATGTGTTTTCAGACACAGAACATTTGCTAAGTGTTATGGCGTCGAGTGAAGCTTACTCACTCAACGCCAAGTAACTGAAATCAAATCTAAGTGATATGGCATTGAGTGAAGCGTACACACTCAACGCCAAGTGACAGAACACCAGTTAAGCAGTTTTGCGTTGAGTGAAGCTTACTCACTCAATGGCTAATAATAAAAAAATTGTTCTAAGTGTTTTGATGTTAAGTGAAGGTTACTCACTCAATACCTAGTGAAAGAAAATTTGTTTAAGTGTTGGAGCGTTTAGTGAAGGTTGCTCACTCAATGCTTATGCTCTAATGCTTGATTTTGACTAAGTTCACAGATTATGACGTCAGCAAAGTCAACAAGTCAACAGAATTTGAATTCGTTGCGGGAAAGCTACAGTACACGACAAATGTCATCACTTGCCTTCAGTACAGCCATTAATGCAAAAGCTGGGTAACTACCAACCAACTCCAAGTGGGGCCCACCACTCAAAGAGCCGTTGAAGGGAAATTAATAAAAGGGTGAATTCGAAGAGAGAGAGCTAAGCTTTTGAAACATTCTTCTGGACTTCATATTCCTGTCGGCCATTGTTGTAGAGCTTGGAGAACCAGTTCAAAGTGTTAATCCAAGGGCTAAAGAAAGTTAGTCTGTGACTCACAGAAAGTTAGTTGTTGAAGAAGCCATCACTGAAGAATCAAATCTCTCAACAGCAAGTTCAGGAAGTCTTCTTTCTAAGTAAGAAAAAGAAGTTGATCCATCTGGTTTTAGCAGTCTATAAGGCAGTGCTAAGTGTATCTCAGTTTGAGAAGATGCTAAGGAAAAAGCTCCAACAGCAGTTACTTCACAGTTCAGCAAACACAATCCTGAAAATTTATTTCTGAAGCTGTGAAGAAGACAGGATAAAACTTGTGGTTCAGTCCAGTAGAAGCAGAACAGATCTGCAAAATTACTTTCAGCTCAAAATACTTGTTGCTGTGAAGAAGTTAGGGCTGAGGACATCTTATCTCAGGAAGAAGTAGACTCAGAGAAATTTCTCTATTGTCATAGTTACACCACACCCACTCACACACTGTAGAATTCATTGGATCTGAGTTGTAAGCCTGATATTATAAACGTTGAGTGTAGGGCTTTATGCCTAAGTGTAGGATCATTTATTGATCTGAGGTAGGTGATCAGTTGATCATTGAGTGTAGGATTATATTGAGAATCTGAGTGTAGGGTTTGGGCCTGAGAAGTAGGATTCAAGTGTGAATCTGAGTTATAGGATCCAGTTTGGATCTGAGGTAGGTGATCAGTTGATCACTGAGCAGTAGGACTTTTGAGCCTGAGATGGGAGAACCATTCTTTCTAAGTGTAGGACCCTTGGGTCTGAGGTAGGATCCCGATTTGGATCTAAGTTAGGGCCTTTGTACCTGAGATTGTAGGAGAGTCATTCTCTCTGAGGTAGAATATTTTGTGGATCTGAGGTAGGGCTGTCCTACCAGCCTGAGTGGTAGGGCCTTTGGGCCTGAGGAAGGTGATCTTTGAATCACTGAGTTGTAGGGCTTTGTGCCTGAGCTGTAGGTCTTGGAGGAGACTGAGTGGTCATGCAGGATCGTATTGTAAGCGCTTAGGAGCTGAGATTGGAGAAGTGTCTTGTCTACCAAGTAGTTAGAAAGGTGGGAGGGAAAGTGGACATAATCATAATTTGGAAAACCACTATAAAATTGTTGTATCATTTGTGTGATTATCTTGGATGCACTATAAATCTTATCACATAACTCACATAAGTAGTTAAGCTTAAAATATAGCAAAAGAGGCCAATAACCTATTCACCCCCCCCCCCCATCTAGGTGATTTAGCTATGCTTGAAACTAAAGACTTTCAGTAGCTCCCTCCTGCTTTTTTTTTTGCCCCTCCTGTTGGCAGACGTAGGTCTCCGACTATTTTTCGCACAACTGCATGCATCAATGGATAATTTTGTTTCATTATCATCGATAGTGGTAGTATGGAAAATTTCATTTCTCAACGTATGGTGGACACATTAAGCCTTGAGATGTACCCTTTTGAATAACAATATAACTTATTTGTAGTTAATAGTCATTTGACTATAACTATTATCCACCATTGTCTAGTAAAGTTTTCTATAAGAAACACATATCAGAATAGAGTGTTATGTCATGTCGCTGCCATGAATGTCTGTCATATCTTATTAGGGCGATCATGACAGTACGACTAACATGTCATGCACGATGGAAGAGGAACTCTCATTCCTTCGAGTACCATGGAGGCATGGATGCATGATTGTTCTTCTTCCTTAGAAGAACTGCCTTATTCTAAGGGCAACCGAGGTCATTGTCATTATCTAGTTCACATCCCGTGACTCCACCATGTTACTACTTACCAAACTCTCGCCTAAACCCCTACCCCCATGAAGTTAGTTGTGATCCATATGTGCCACTCACCCTACATGCCCTAGACCCAATGCCACCTTTATCAGTTTCTGATATGACACCTTGTATTTCTCGGTATTCCCTCACCATATTTGATGACAACTTATGACAAACACCTCATTATATTGATTTTATATTTGAAGATCATGCATTTATTTTATTGCATTATCATTTGGCTTTAGGCGAACATATTGAGTGTCATCAAAATGATAAACTTTTAATGATTTATTTTCGGCAAATATTTTGGGGACTATTTAGAGCTCCACTCTAGTTTAATAGCATTTATCATTTTTAGAGGGATAAACATACTAAGATTGTTAATTGGATTTGGGAAAATTTCAGAAATTTTTGATCAGGACGAATCTAGAAATGTGAGATCTTGTGCTTCCACAGACCAAACTTGCGTTTAATAATTCTAAAATTCAAGCTACCACTAATATGTCATCTGCAATTGCTTATTGCCTTTTTATATCATATTTATGTAAGTGTAATTTTTTATCCTTTCATGGTTGCTTTTTCATTGATGCCCAGTCTCACATTAATTATTTTAGAGTATCAAATAATTTTTTTGTTAATGATTTGCAAGCAACTTTTGAAAATTACAAGCCTATAGTCAATCATTATCACCGGAAGTTATACTTTTTAGAGGAAGTTATACTTTTTAGAGGAAGATTGAGTGTCTTCTTATTTCAGGAAGCGACGATTTACTGTCAACATGTACCATAAGCTACAACAGAGAGAGAAACTGTTATTCAACGTAACCTACCTTACATCATTCTATGGAGATCCACTCAATGCCAACCACAACCCCACTTGCAGTACCTCCACTGATTCCGCCCAACTTCTAGTCGCCGGCCACACCGACTACTACCAATCTTTGCACAATCTTGGCGGGATTGAGCTCTTTCAACCCCGGGAGAATTGATGCAACCTAAGTCGCATCCGGCAATATGTTTTAGTGTTCTCATATTTTTGTATTATATCATCATGTATTTTGTTTTGTATTCCCACGTGCATGTTCGTGTTTGAAGACGGCTTACTAGATTGACCGGCCAACAAGATCATAAATAAAGAGGTCTCATAATTTAAGATAATTTAGGAGAGTAAGGCATGCTCATGTTAGTTAAGTAACAGATACAATTTAAAAGTAAGTTTATTAAGAACAATAATGTCATTAAAGCAAAAATAATTCTTCCTTACCTATCTATAAGAGAAAAAGAAAAATAATTATTTGAAAATATAAGTTGAAAAACAATACTTTGGAAATTTCTGAGTTATCAAAATAAAATCAATAGCTCTGTTATAAAAGGCCTCAAAATCGAAGGAGGGTGGAGGGCAATTTTTCAGATAAACGATGACCATCGGGTTTTTCAGGCAAAAACCTTTTATCAGTCTTTATATTTTCAACTTTTTTTTATTTCAGACACTATGCTTTTTTGTTAGGATTTCAGTCCCTCAATTTTATTAAATGCATGAAATAAGTTCTCCCTTTAGTTTTTTCATTAAATCTTTGGATTGAGAAGTTAAATTCTGATTTTTTTTAATAAATAGCCTCCTTTTTTGGTAGCAATAATATAATATTAAAAAGAAATTTAAAAACAGAATAATTATTTAAAAATAACACAAAACGGCCTTTTTGTATGTGAAATAGGTAGCATATATTTAAAACAAAATATGCCTCAGTTAAATATGTTGGCGTGAAAATTGATAGAAAAAAATTCTGTAAAGTAAGAAAATTATTTCCATGAGCAAATTCTAATGCATAAAACTTTGGAGAGGTTAATTTTTAGATAAGATCTGAAAGTTTATAGTTGCCTACCTAAATCACCTAGAGGAGGGTGAATAGGTGATTTGTGCATCTTTTTGCGGAATAAAAATTTCAAACCAAAGCACAGATCTATCTACCAATCAAACACAGACGAGGCAAGATTTATAGTGGTTCCCCAACCTTGGGTACATCCACTTTCCCTCACCGATCTAGTAATACACTAGACTCAGCTACTCCACTATCTCTGATTGAAAATCAATCCTACCCTCGGAACAACGTTCCTACAATCTCGATCCACAAAACGGATCTACACTCGGAAGATGAAACTTCCTACAATCTCAGAGTTGAAAAACTCCTACACTCGGAGAAAACTTCTCCTATAATAATGAAATAAATTTGTACAGAACTACAAACAGTAATCTTCTTTTTCAGATCTGCAAAGTGTCAACCCGGATCTTCTTCTTCTAGGCGTTGAGGCTTTATCAGAGAAGTGAAGAAAATCTCGGCAAAATCAGATCTGGATCTTCTTGGCTTTACACGATCGAACTAATCAGAAAATACGGAGTTGAGCAAATCTCGATCTGGAAAGCTTTCTTGATCTGAATCCTCAAAAGATGAAACCCTAGCCGGTCTGGAATCAGCGACGGCGGCGGGTGTTGGGTACATTGGAATAAATGTACCTGATTTGAGGAAGCCTCACCCTACTCAATGATATACATCAAAATGTATTTGATGTGTTTTGAGTTTAGTTGTACAGGTTAAGTATTTGCAGAGAAAGCTGAAAAGTTTCTAAGTCCATGTGTCGACACCCAGAAGAAAAGTGTCGACACTTAAGAAAACTTGTGTTGACACCCAGAGAAGCAGTGTCGACACTTGGAGTAATTGTGTCGACACCAGGAATACAGAGTCGACACCAGAAGGAAAGTGTCGACACATACAGGATGTGTCGACACTCAATGAAGAAATGTCCAAAGAAGCTGTGTCGACACTTAGAAGTAGTGTCGACACCTAGAGGAACTTTGTCGACATCAGAAAGTGTCGACACTAGGAGGCTGTGTCGACACTCAGCAAAACAACAACAAAGTTCAAGTACAAGTGTCAACACTAGGAGGCTGTGTCAACACTCAGCAAACTTCAACAGAGTTTAAGTACAAGTGTCGACATAATGAATAATGTGTCGACACACAGCAAAAGTCTTAACACATGAAGAAAGTGTCGACACAAGGAGCTGTGTCGACACTTAGCAAATTTCAATGAAGTCTAAGTACAAGTGTCGACACCAAGCAGATGTGTCGACACTCAGCAAAAGTATCAACACAGAAGGCATGTGTCGACACCAAGAAGATGTGTCGACACTTAACAAGTTCAACACAAGAAGATGTGTCGACACAAAGGAGTTGTGTCGACACTTACAAAAAATCAACAAAGTACTGAAGAACAAGGAGTTGTGTCGACACACATTATCAGTGTCGACACATGATAAAGAAGCTGTGTTGAGAAGTAATTTCTACAACACAAGGAGTTATGTCGACACCATGAAGGCTAGTGTCGACACTTAGTCTACTTGTGTCGACACTTAGTCTATTAGTATCGACACTTAAAGACAGACTGTCTCGACACTTTCAGACAGTTACAGAAAATTCAAGAAGTGATTGGATGACATGACAGCTGCCATTCCAGCCGGTCTACTGCAACTGTCAGAGATGTCAGAAAGCTGTTAGAAACCGGATCAGCTGGTCACCATGAAGAAGGCCTATATAAAGGCTTATTCTGTCAACAGAAGAAGATTTGATTGAGAAGAAGATCAAGCAATTCATTGAAGAATCAATTCAAGTGAAGATCTAAGTAGTTGGAGAGAGAGAGCTCCTTCCAAGAAGACAGCTATTGAACCAGGCTGTGAAGAAGGTTTCAGATTGAGATCTGAAACTTAAGTTGTAGTGATTGAAGATCAGCTGCATAGAGAATCAACCCTACTGTGTTCTACATTCAAGAAGCTTTGAAGGAAGCCAAGGGAGGTTGATCTCAGCAGAGTTCTTCCAAGAACTCATCAAGAAACCTGTCAACTCTTCTCTCTTATTCTGAGTTGAGGTTATATACATTGTATTCTTAATTTCTTGTAGGATCCTTAGGGATCTGAGTTGTAAGCCTGAAATTATAAAGGCTGAGTGGTAGGGTCTGTGTGCCTGAGTGTAGGAGATCCATTTCTCTGAGTGTAGGCCTTGTTGAAGGATGAGTGTAGGTCTTGGTGAAGACTGAGTGGTAGGGCTTTGAGCCTGAGCTGTAGGAACCTATTTTGGGGTTCTGAGTGTAAGATCTGAGGATCTGAGGAATAGTGGAGGAGTTTGGCCAAATCTAGTACACTACTAGATAGGCGAAGGGGGAAAGTGGATGTACCCAAACCTTAGGGAACCACTATAAAACTATGTGTACTTTGTGTGTGTGTGATTCTGTGATTGCTGTGCTGAATTGATGTGAAGAAGTATTTATACTTGTGTGATATAATCTGCCTAAAAGTTTAAAAAGATAAGGTCACCTATTCACCCCCCCCCCCCCCCCCTCTAGGTGATTAGGTACAATTTCTTTCAAGTGGTATCAGAGGGAGGTTCCTCAAAAAGGACATAACTGTCTGAGTAGATCTTGTTGGCAGATTCAGTATAATCAAGTACAGAATCAAGAAAATCAAGAAAATGGGTTCAACAGAGAATCACAAAGAACTTGGATCCATGAAGTTGCCAATTTGCAGAAAGGAGATTTTTGGCATCTAGAAAGAAAGGGTTAGGCTATTTATGGAAGCCTCTGGCCCTAGAATCTATATCACAGTCAAAGAAGGGTCATACGTGCCTATGAAAGTTTCAGTCCTGGATGCAAATCAGAGAACTCCTAAGGACTTTTCTGAAATGACCAAGGATGAGATTATTCTGGCCACCATGGACAAAAGGGCCCAGAATATAATAGTAAGTGCAATAGATGATGCTACATTTCAGAACTTGATACACTGTAAAACATCAAAGGAGATGTGGGATACTCTGATAGTGTACATGGAGGGTTCTGCAGAAGTTAGACAGGACAGAAAGTCATTATTAAACCAAGAGTATGTGAGCTTCAGACAAGGAAGGTCTGATAGCATAACTGAGTGCTATAAGAAATTCTATAGGATAGTTAATGAGCTAATGTCCTATGGAAGAGAATTCAGCAATTATGAGCTGAATGATAAGTTCATGAGATCCCTAACTAAAGACTGGGATACCAAGATTTGTGTCATAAGGGAAATGGTCAAGTTAGCAGATATTCCTCCTCCAACATTGTTTGGAAAGCTGTTATCCTATGAAATGCAGCTAATGGTTAGGAAAGAGGAAGAGAAGACTACAAGAATTGTGCATAAAGAAAGAGCTGTGGCATTCAAGACAGAAGCCACTAAGAAATATAAAAGTAAGTCTCCATCTCCTCCCCCAAAAGTTACTGAGACTGAGACAGATGAGTCAGAAAGTAAGAATTCTGAAAGCAGTGAGAGTGATGAGGACTTTGCAGCTTTCACAAGACATTTTCAGAAGTTCCTAAAGAAGAAACAGTGGAGGTCTAAGCCATCCACTTCACAGAAGTCATCAAAGAATGACATGAGAAAGGCCAAGACAAGTAGAACTTCATCTTCAAAGATAGTCTGTTATTGTTGTAACAGACAAGAACATGTTGTTGCTGACTGTCCAGAGAAAAGGAAAGAGTCTACTGAGAAGAACAAGACTCTAATCAAGGGCAAAAAGGAAAGGTCTTTTATTGCAAAGAAGGACAAAAGTCTGTCTGATATGTCATCTTCAGAATCAGATTCAGAAGCTGAAGCTTACATTGGACTGTTTGCTGAAGAAGAGGAAGAGGAGTTCATCCAGTTAATGAACTCTATATATGAGCATGAGGACAATCAGTGCCAGGGACTGATGGCCTTGATAGAAGGAGACAAAATCCAGGATCACCCTGGACCAAGTCAGGTGAGTCCAAGTGACCATGCCCCAATATGGTACTTGGACAGTGGATGTTCCAGGAACATGACTGGAACTAGGGGATTGTTAAAGGACTACACACCAATCAAGGATGGTCCTAAAGTCACCTTTGGTGGTTCTGAAAAAGGAATCATCAAAGGTTTTGGTAACATTTCTAGCAACTTTATAACAATTACTCAAGTGGCTTATGTTAAAGGTTTGAAACACAACCTCATTAGTATAAGTCAGCTGAGTGATTTAGGATATGACATCTCATTTGTCAAAGATGGTTGTCATATCAGGAGGTCAAATGATCAAGAGATCATTCTGACTGGTTATAGGAAGAGAAATGTCTATTGCCTAGACATTATGTGTGAGAACAATGTTTCTCCAGTGTGTCTTGTAGCTGATGAGAAAGTCTCTCATTGTGTCAAATGGCACAAGAGGCTAGCCCATCTTAACTACAAGACAATTGGCCAACTCTATAGTAAAGAGTTAGTGAGGAATGGTCCTCAGGTTAAGTGTATTAAAGATGGAATATGCTCAGCTTGTCAAAAGGGCAAGCAGACTAGATCCACCTTTAATAGCATTGAAAACAAAGATGCTGTGAGGTGCTTATACCTCTTGCATATGGATCTCTTTGGTCCTATGCCAGTTCACAGCCTAGGTAGGAAGGTCTACACATTTGTAGTTATAGATGACTACTCAAGGTTTTCCTGGGTGTTCTTCCTTACACAGAAATCTGAAACTCCTGGTATCTTTTATAGTTTTGTCAAACAAATTCAGAATGAGTTAGACAGTACAGTGGTCAAAATAAGAAGTGACCATGGTACTGAATTCCAGTCTGACAGTATGACAAAGCTATGTGAAGAATTTGGGATATTTCAGGAATTTTCTTCACCAAGAACACCTCAGCAAAATGGCATTGCTGAAAGGAAAAATAGAACCTTGATAGAGGCTGGTAGAACCCTATTAAGTGATACATCTCTCCCAGAATATTTCTGGGCTGAGGCAGTAAACACTGCATGCCATGTAATTAATAGGGTTGCTATCACCAAAAGTCACAATAAGACCCCCTATGAGATTGTGAAAGGCAGAAAACCAAACCTATCCTATTTCAGGATCTTTGGTTGTAAATACTATATACTTAACAATGGTAAGTCTTACTTAACCAAGTTTGCTGTCAAATCCCAAGAGGGATCTTTGTTGGGTACAGCAATAACAGTAAGGCTTATAGGGTCTACAACTTGACTACTCAAGTTGTAGAAGAATCAGTACATGTAGTATTTGATGAAGCTAGACTCATTAACAATGAATTGTCTAGAAGTATTTGCATCCCCATAGGTGTGACTGAGAAGATGGACAAGCTCACTATTGAAGAAGGTCCTTCTACAAGTCAGCAAGTAAAAGATAGTGGCTGTTGTCCAGGGGGAGTACCAGATGCACCTGATGCAGAAGAAGACCAAGGAGTGCAGCAAGTTGAAGAAGCTGAAGGAGTACAACCTGAAGACAGGCTACCTCCAGCAAATAGACATTTGAAAAATCATCCAGCCAATCAAATCATTGGAGATCTCAGACAAGGGGTACAAACAAGGAGCAGAAATCTAAGTTCAGTACTCTACTCCAGTTATCTATCCCAGGTAGAGCCAAAGAAGTTTGAAGAAGCTATCCTAGACCCACATTGGATTGAGGCAATGCAAGAGGAGCTGAATCAGTTCAAGAGATGCAAAGTCTGGGAGCTTGTTCCTAAATCAAAAGACCATAACATAATTGGAACTAATTGGATCTTTAGGAACAAGATGGATGAACATGGAGTGATTATAAAGAACAAAGCAAGACTGGTTGCTAAGGGATATAGGCAGGAAGAAGGTATTGACTTTGATCAAACCTTTGCTCCAGTAGCCAGACTGGAGGCAATAAGGATGTTCTTGGCCTATGCAACCTATCAAGGGTTTAAAGTATACCAAATGGATGTTAAGTCAGCCTTTTTGAATGGCAATCTGAAGGAAGAAGTCTATGTGGAACAGCCATCAAGTTTTATTGATTCTACTAGACCTAACTATGTCTATAGACTTAGGAAGGATTTGTATGAGTTAAAACAAGCCCCTAGGGCTTGGTATGAAACCCTGTTTAGTTTCCTCATTGAGAATAAATTCACAAGGGGGAAAATAGACAAGACTCTATTCCTTAGGGAATCCAGAGGCAAGATCATACTAGTCCAAATATATGTAGATGACATCATATTTGGGTCTACTGAAAGTAGTCTTTGCAAAAAGTTTGCAAAACTAATGCAAGGACAATTTGAAATGAGCAGTATGGGGGAACTTAAGTTCTTCTTGGGTCTCCAAGTTAGACAGACTGAGGATGGTTTATCCATATGCCAGTCTAAGTTCACTCTAGGATTGATAAGGAAGTATGGTATAGAATCATCCAGTACCATGAAAACTCCTATGGGGTCAAGTATGTCTCTTAGCAAAGATGATGCAGGAAAACCTGTAGATGAGACTTTGTATAGAGGGATAGTTGGCTCCCTACTATATTTGACTGCAAGTAGACCAGATATCATGTATGCTACATGTGTCTGTGCTAGGTACCAAGCTTGCCCTAAAGAGTCTCATTTGACAGCAGTCAAAAGGATACTGAGATATCTTAAGGGCACTCCTTATCTAGACCTTTGGTACCCTAGGAATGGAGACTTTGAACTGACAGGTTATTCAGATGCAGATTTTGCAGGCTGCAAGGAAGATACGAAAAGTACAACTGGAACATGTCAATTTCTAGGTGGAAGACTGATATCTTAGAGTAGCAAGAAACAAACAAGTGTGGCTATCTCCACAGCAGAATTAGAGTATATGGCTGCAGGAAGTTGCTGTGCTCAACTTCTATGGATACAACATCAGCTTGAAGATTATGGTATTCAAGTAAGTAGAACACCTTTATTTTGTGATTCTACTAGTGCTATTTCTATTGCAAACAATCCTGTCTCCCATAGTATAACTAAGCACATAGAAATAAAATACTATTTTCTAAGAGAACATGTGGAAAAAGGAGATATTTCTCTAGATTATATTAATACAGATAATCAACTAGCTGACATATATACTAAGCCCTTAGATGAAACCAAATTCAATAGGTTCAAAATTGAATTTGGTATGATAAACTTAGATTAAGTTTTCAAAAATTGGCTAAGTAAAATGGTGTCGACACACAGAGTTGTCTGTGTCGACACAGAAAAGTGCTGTTGACATTTCAGAGAAATGGTGTCGACACATCTAGACAGTCTGTGTTGACACTTAAGAGAATTAGTGTCGACACATAAATAGTAGGTGTCGACACATCCAAGGTGGTGTCGACACTTAGGATTTACTCAACATTAGTCTGGTAAAGTCTCGACTAAGGGTCGAGCTAAGCGGTGTCGACACATAAACAAGTGTCGACACATATATTCTGTCGACTATACTTGTGTCGACACATAGTTGTCGAGACATTATAAGTCTGTGTCGACACTTATCAACAGTGTCGACACAATTTGAGTATTTTGACGCGCCCTTTCATCTTCGATTTTAGAAAGGTATAAATAGGTTTTCGCCATTGTCTGTCGACACGCTCACCAAAGTTTCGAGACCAAACTTGTGTGTCGACATCTCTCTTCTCTAATTCAAATTTCTTCAAACCCTAATGGCGCCCAAGCTAGAATAGAATGTGAATGAAGGATATGAACTCGTGCGCCATGCATTTGATGACGCGGAACCCGATATCAAAGGCGTGATAACCCTAATCGCAGAGACTGGATTAGAATTTCTTGTTTCAGAACCAAGCAAGATCTGGAAGAAAGAAGTCCTGGAATTTCTGAATGCAGCAACCCTAGATGAATCAGGAATCAAAATTAAGTCAAGTGTTCATGGGGCAAAGGTGAAGATCTCTCCTAAGAGTCTGAGAAAGGTACTTCAACTACCCAGGACTAAGAAAGAAGAAGATGTTTCTGCTACTAAGACTAGAGAAGCATTAACATGGTGTGGTTTGGACTCAAATCTGAAAATTGGATCTGTGTTCTATAGAAAGGGAATGAACATGGAAGGCAAATTTTTATCTGAAATTGTTGGCAAGGTTATCTTGAGCAAACCTGGAGGACATGATAGAATATCTGCTTACATGTTTAGCCTCATGACAAGGATTATTTTCAAACTAGAAACTGATTGGTCTGCAGTTGTGTTTGAAAAGATAAAAGAGAGTATGAAGAGGCCTAATCTGGGTAGGATACTAAGTCTATACCTAGCTGGTAGTATACCAGAGGTAATGACCCAAGCTGCAAGATCCAAAATTAACCACATTAGGAGAATGGATTTGAGGATCTTCTCTAGGTGGGATAGAGTGTTAACCAAGGAAATGCCAACTCCTGAGAAAGTAACACCTCTGAAGAAGAAGAAAAAGACAGCCCCTGTGGCTCAAGAATCATCAATCAGCTCAAAAGAGCAGGTAGTGTTCACACCAGATGAAGAAGAAACTGGAAATGCTGGAAAATCTCCAGCTAGACAAGAAGATGCCCCAAGGCAGGGGGTGCTACCACAAGCTAGCCCAGTACACCTAGAATCAGTCCAGGGGGAGCCTCTACTGGTGGATGAGTCAACTCCACTAGAGAGTGAACAAGCTACCCACACTATACTTGAGCAACCTCAGATTCCTAGTCAACCCCAAGATGTTGTCATGGAGGACACATCTGTTGCTGATCAAGTTGATGATGAGATAAGAGTTTCTCCACCCCATCCTCAACAAGAATTTACCCTAGAAGAGCTATTCCCAGATCTTCTACAAACTGACTTTGAGAAAGAAAGTGTTGCTGCTGAGGGGGAGAAAGCCCATGTTGAGGCGGAGCAAGTGGAGAATATAGAGGAAACTTCATGCAAAGAGACTGAGAAGCAAAAGGAAGCTGAGCAACCACCAAGGACTGAAAAGGAGTTACCTCCAAGTCCTAAGGACAGGGTAGATATTGCAAGCACATCTGCATCAGTAGATGAAGAGGCTGCAAGAGCCAAGAAGAGAAAATTTCAAGTTTTCAAGAGGAGAAGCCAGACATATAAGAAAGCTTTACAAACAATAGCACCACAGCATGCACCACAGCCAGCCCCATCTACAGATTACAGTTTATTGATGGTGGCTTTACAAATTAAGCTTGATGACCAAAGGCAAGCTCTGGAAAAGTATGTAGATGAGGGGCATAAGTCCTTACAATTTGATCTTGCACAAGATATTAAGTCTATCAGATTTGAAATGAATCTGAATAAGAAAGAGATGACTGACTGCTTTCATAAGGGAGGAAATGCAGTAGTCTATCTAGCAACTCATCAGGAGAAGATCAAAGCTCAAGTGGATGAAATTGCAGTGAAGCAAGGCTATGTCCTGGAGAACCAGCTGAGAATGAATGACAATCTCACTGCTTCACACAATGCAATAGTAATAGAAATGAAGAATATAGCTACTGGTCAGACTACAGCCATGACCACTGCCAAAGAAGAATTTGACAAAGCATTGCAAGAGAGCTTAACTGTTGTTACTTCTGCACTTCAGGATTCCCAGAAGTTAATAACTAAAAAGCTACAAAGGTTGAAACCTTTCTACAAGGATGGAGTAAATTATCTGAATGCACAGAAAAGATTCCAGAAAGATGATCTAAGAGATCACATTGAAAGAGAAGTCATAAAGGGGGAGAGAGTGTTAGTCAAAGCCAGCTTTGATCATGCAAAGTGGATTTCAAATTCCATCAGAGCCACCCTTGGATATCCTCCATTATGTGATGATGACAATGTTGCAGAGTCTGGAATTAATCCTGCATATCTTGGAGGGGAGCCAGCTGAAGTTGCTCAAGTGATATACCCTCCACCAGACTTTGATATGATACATCAAGACATACAATCAATGTATAATCCTCCTGAAGGAATTCAGAATGTCATTATTGAGAAAGTGGTTCAGCCAGTGCCAGAGGCTATATTGAAAGACCAAGAAGCTTTGCTGAAGGAACAAGAGACTCAATTGTCTAAGAAGAGATTCAGAGAGCAAGCTGAACTTAGGCCTGACTTTGAACAATGGAGCCCCACTTCCAGGAATATTATCTTGACTGCATGAAAGGCTGCCAAAGACAATATCCAGGATAGAAACAAGTGGTATTCTGAACTAGAGTGGAGGAAGCATGAGTCCAGGCAAGAGGCAATTGTGCAATATAGAAGAAAGGCTAAGATGGGAAAGCTACCTCCTACTACCCAGGAGCCTAGCAAGTACTTTCCAAAGCCTTATCATTACTTTGAAAGGCAGAAGATCAAGGCTGAAGAGCAGAAAAAGAAGGATCTTAAAGGAAAAAAGCCTGCTGCTGCTGAAGATGCTGAAGCCCCAGTCCAAGCAAAGATACAATCTAGAAAGGGCATAGTTATCAAGGAGCCTGAGCAGCAATAGGATAGAATTTTCCTTTAGTTTACAGTTGTAATCATTTGATTTTTAAACTGTCTGTAAACTTTTGGATAATGAATATGTTGAAAAACAATGTGATATATGTTAAATCTATTACATTAATGTTCTGTAATATTTGTGTATACATGTTTTGCTTATACATGTTTATGTACTTACCCTATTATATAATCCTGTTTTACATCATACTGTGATTTTGTTATGTATGGTGTATATCATTGACTACGGGTTATGACTTCTCCAAATAGGGGGAGATTGTTGGGTACATTGGAATAAATGTACCTGATTTGAAGAAGCCTCACCCTACTCAATGATATACATCAAAATGTATTTGATGTGTTTTGAGTTTAGTTGTGTAGGTTATGTATTTGCAGAGAAAGCTGAAAAGTTTCTAAGTCCATATGTCGACACCCAGAAGAAAAGTGTCGACACTTAAGAAAACTTGTGTCGACACCCAGAGAAGCAGTGTCGACACTTGGAGTAATTGTGTCGACACCAGGAATGCAGAGTCGACACTAGAAGGAAAGTGTCGACACATACAGGCTGTGTCGACACTCAATGAAGAAATGTCCAGAGAAGCTGTGTCGACACTTAGAAGCAGTGTCGACACCCAGAGGAACTTTGTCGACATCAGAAAGTGTCGACACTAGGAGGTTGTGTCGACACTCAGCAAAACAACAACAAAGTTCAAGTACAAGTGTCGACACTAGGAGGCTGTGTCGACACTCAGCAAACTTCAACAGAGTTTAAGTACAAGTGTCGACATAATGAAGAATGTGTCGACACACAGCAAAAGTCTTAACACATGAAGAAAGTGTCGACACAAGGAGCTGTGTCGACACTCAGCAAATTTCAATGAAGTCTAAGTACAAGTGTCGACACCAAGCAGATGTATCGATACTCAGCAAAAGTATCAACACAGAAGGCATGTGTCGACACCAAGAAGATGTGTCGACACTTAACAAGTTCAACACAAGAAGATGTGTCGACACAAAGGAGTTATGTCGACACTTACAAGAAATCAACAAAGTACTGAAGAACAAGGAGTTGTGTCGACACACATTATCAGTGTCGACACATGATAAAGAAGCTGTGTCGAGAAGTAATTTCTACAACACAAGGAGTTGTGTCGACACCATGAAGGCTAGTGTCGACACTTAGTCTACTTGTGTCGACACTTAGTCTATCAGTGTCGACACTTAAAGACAGACTGTCTCGACACTTTCAGACAGTTACAGAAAATTCAAGAAGTGACTGGATGACATGACAGCTGTCATTCCAGACGGTCTACTGCAACTGTCAAAGATGTCAGAAAGCTGTTAGAAACCGGATCAGCCAGTCACCATGAAGAAGGCCTATATAAAGGCTTATTCTATCAACAGAATAAGATTTGATTGAGAAGAAGATCAAGCAATTCATTGAAGAATCAATTCAAGTGAAGATCTAAGTAGTTGGAGAGAGAGAGCTCCTTCCAAGAAGACAGCTGTTGAACCAGGCTGTGAAGAAGGTTTCAGATTGAAATCTGAAACTTAAGTTGCAGTGATTGAAGATCAGTTGCATAGAGAATCAACCCTACTGTGTTCTACATTCAAGAAGCTTTGAAGGAAGCCAAGGGAGGTTGATCTCAGCAGAGTTCTTCCAAGAACTCATCAAGAAACCTGTCAACTCTTCTCTCTTATTCTGAGTTGAGGTTATATACATTGTATTCTTAATTTCTTGTAGGATCCTTAGGGATCTGAGTTGTAAGCCTGAAATTATAAAGGCTGAGTGGTAGGGCCTGTGTGCCTGAGTGTAGGAGATCCATTTCTCTGAGTGTAGGCCTTGTTGAAGGCTGAGTGTAGATCTTGGTGAAGACTGAGTGGTAGGGCTTTGAGCCTGAGCTGTAGGAACCTGTTTTGGGGTTCTGAGTGTAAGATCTGAGGATCTGAGGAATAGTGGAGGAGTTTGGCTGAATCTAGTACACTACTAGATAGGCGAAAGGGGGAAAGTGGATGTACCCAAACCATGGGGAACCACTATAAAACTGTGTGTACTCTGTGTGTGTATGATTCTGTGATTGCTGTGCTGAATTGATGTGAAGAAGTATTTATAATTGTGTGATATAATCTGCCTAAAAGTTTAAAAAGATAAGGTCACCTATTCACCCCCCCCCCCCTAGGTGATTAGGTACAATTTCTTTCAGCGGGGGCGGATTTCGTTTCATGAAGAGAGAGAGAGGAGACAGAAATTATTGAGAGAGAGCGGCTGCAAAAACTTCTTAAAATAATCTTCTTTGAAAAATTAGGGTTTGTCGGTTTAGACAAGACCTTTTATAGGAGAGGAGAAGATTAGCCATAATTGAGTCATTATGAAAGACATGTGGAACAATCACGTTAAGGTTTAAGAATAAGACCGTTAGGTCTGGACTTAAAGAATTTCGGAAAAGTCAAAGTAAAATACTCGAGATGTAACAGACTACTCGAGTACATGCAGCACTACTCGAGTAGGTAGAAGATGACTACTCGAGTATATAAGAAAACTACTTGAGAGAAAGAGAGATGATTACTCGAGTACATGGAGTCAACTACTCGAGTAAATAAGAATGAGAAAGACTCAGCTACTCGAGTAACAAAAATGACTTACTCGAGTACTAGAGTACATACACGAGAGGTGGAGTAAATTACTCGAGTAAAAGAAATACTACTCGAGTATATAAGAATGAACTACTCAAGTATATAAGAAACTACTCGAGTCATAGACTTAGAAAATTTCTGGAACAGGAAAACTGAACTACTCGAGTATATAAGTTGAACTACTCGAGACAAATAGAACTACTCGAGTACATGGAAATGACTACTCGAGTAATTCACTTAGAGAAAATTTTTTGGAATGAAATTATGGATTACACGAGTATAATCACTGGACTACTATAGTGGTAGATGAACTACTCGAGTACATGACTAAGATTATTCGAGTAAGTGTGAACTACACGAGAGTCAGAATTCAACTACTCGAGACAGAAGATAGAACTACTCGAGTATATAAGATGACTACTCGAGTATTTAACTTAGAAAAATTTGAGAAGTAAATTTCTGTAAACTCGAGAGGTAGAAGGAAACTACTCGAGTAGTTGTCTTAACTACTCGAGAGTCATAACTGAAGTACTCGAGTATATATCTTAACTACTCGAGTAAGAGTATTATTACTCTAGTATGAACTCAGTAACTTACTCGAGTAAGTAAAGAACTACTCGAGTACTTTACTTAGGAAATTTTTCTAGACAGAATTTTTCTTCTTCTAAGGGATGGCCAGCATCAAGTCTTTTCACATAGTCCTAGAGCTTGAATATGAAGTGTATCCCAATAGAGAGGCTACACATGAGTCAACACTTTGGAGCACACAATGAGGGATTACATTATATGGTCATGTGTTTAGTGACCCATTGTAGACTAACATTGGTCTACACTTCCCATAAGATTTCCTGCAAACACATAACTCAAACCAAGCATCAAATACAACTTAATTCATCTTAGTTTAAGGGTGACTTCATCAAATCTGGGTTAGTGAGGATACAATACCCAACAATCTCCCCCTATTTGTAGAAGTCAGAACCTTTTACACTAAGGTGAATTATGGACATAAAAAGAATGCTAAGTAAATAAAGCAGTGTTAGCAAGCATAAGAACTATGAAAAGGATAATAAGATCAAAAACTTAGTATTATATAAGTGTGATTATCCAGAAATGTCATTAATAACAAAAATCACTTCCACAACTCAAGAGTCCTTTAAGCTAGTTCTGATGATGTTGCCTGTCCTGTTTCTCTTTTTGTCTCCTTTGGTAGCTGTAAGGCTTTGGATAATACTTGGGGGGTCTTGGAGGAGCAGCAGGATTGTTTCTTCCATATTCTCTGTCATATATCCTCCTTTTGGTCATTGATTTCTCATACAACTCTCATTCCTGGGAATTGTAGTGAATATTTCTGCTCTCATGGTAATCCATAACCAATTTGAGAGTGTCCAAAATAAGGGACTTAGAAGTTGGAGACCAAACCTCAACATGTTCAGGAGCTGGAGTAGGAATGGACTTGCTAGTAGAAGGACCTTCACCGTACTTTCTTTTCTTTTTGTAAGTCTAAATTTTAGGAGGGGCTTTGAAGAAAATATCTGCAGGATCTTCACCCCAACCCTGAGTATAGGTATCAGGAGGGCAACAGAATCACCAGGCCTAGTAGAAAAAGTGGGTTGAGGAGCTTGAGCAGGAACATCAGCAGCTAGAGGGTTCAAATGATGAGGGATAATGGTAGGATCTGCAGCAAATTCAGGAAGGATTTGGTTGTGCATCCATACAGCAGTATCATAGGTGTGGAATTTGACACTCTGTATTTGAACTAGGACATCATCATAGATCTCTTCCATCTTAGTTTCTCATAGTTCTTTCCTGAGGGCATCAGATTTATCTAAATATTCTTTCACCAACTTCTCCCCCTTTTTGACTTCAACAGATAGCTGAGAGATGGTATCATCTTTTAAAGTGGCAACTTCTTCACAAATTTTCATCTTGGTTGCTTCAGCTCTTTTGTCCAATTCCATCTGATTTCCAGCTAGGGTAATACTCTGTTCCATAACTTGGCCAACACTAGTGATAGTGTGTTCTAAGGCTTTGCCACCAATTTGGAAAAGATATTTGAGTTGATCAGTATTATGCTGGATCTTAGCAAATCTTCTGCTCATCTCAGTTTCTAGAGCAGTTATCTTATCAGTGACAGTCCTTATACAAGTATCAAAGTAAGATTTTTGTTCTTGAAGGAGAAGTACAATCTGAGTCATCAAATCTGAGGAGGCAAGAGCTGTAGCAGCAGGAGGAGCAGAAGTAGATGGAGCATAAGGAATAGGAGGAGCTACCCATGGAGATATTTCTTAAAGGGTCACAGAACTCTTAGCTCTTGTAGTATGTAAGAGGCCATCTCCTTCTTCCATTATCTGAGGGAGAGAAAACCAAATTCCTGAGAGGAGCTTCAGCTGGCTCAGGTGAGAGCTCATTAGAAATGAAGATTGTTTCTGGCAGTTCTTGGTGAGATTGAGCTGGAGTTCTTGCTGGAGAGATTTCTGGAGACTTTGTTGGTGATGGCACTGGAGACTGGACAGGAGACTGTACAGGAGTGGGGTCCTTGGGAATTTCAGTGGATGGAGCTTTTGGAGATAGAGGAGGAGGAGGAGGGGATTCAACTGCAGTTAATTCCTCTATCATCTCATTGATGGCAGCATCAGTGGATAGGAGAATTTCTTGAAGTTGTTGATCTGTAGGGATATCTTCTGGGGTAACTGGTGGAGGAGTAGGTGCTGGAAGAGTATGCATCATGGCTGAAACAGAAGGTGCAGGCTCCCCCTCAATAGGTGCACCAGAGGAGCTGGGGACCTGAGATGGAGAGGGAGATGAAGTCCTGTCCTCTGTGTCTATAACTTCAGTAACCTTAGCAGCTTGAGAAGGATTTTGCAACTTGAACTCCCATCTCTGTATGGAGGAAATGGAGACTTTCTTCATGTGGTGAATAATACTCCCCTTGGAGAAACTGAATACCTCTGGATTTATCTCATGGAGAAGCAGGGAAATGATTCTGGCATAGTTGGGAGATTTAATGCGCTCCTTAATCTTGTCCAAGATCATCATACCAAACTGAAATCACTTTTTGCAGACTATTGCTTGCATAATGTCAAAGAAGTAAAGGGGTATGGCTCTGATGGAGTTTGTTTTGCAAAGAAGAATTTTGCCAATGACATCAACCAAGAATTTTCCTTCAGCATTCATATCAGACCGATTGATGTACTATTTCTCAGGGTACACCCCACAGAATAGACATGTTCTGTCAGATTCTGCAAGCCCTAGATGATCTTGTTCATCAATAATCGGCATGCGAAGAAGTTGAGCAACAGACGTTTTGGTGAGTTTGATGTTGATACCTTTGACTGTAGATTTTAGAACTGTACCATTGCGCCTGACCTTGAGGTTTCTGAAAAATTTTGCAACTTCGGGAAAAAGAATTCGGCAGGGTTCTTGAAGAACGAATGTTAATCCAGCGGTGTCGAGCATAATCATTAGATTATGGAAGTCGTCGGAGAGTTCTGCAATCTCGGCGGCGACTAATTCCGAACCCACACCGATTTTAGAGGCGGCGGCCATGATTCAGAAATCTGTTGAGGAATCAGAAACCCTAGAGAATGTCGACGGGGTGAAGGAAATCGCGCAGCTCTGCAACTGATTGAGGAAGGCGAAGAGGCAGTCGGGTACTCGAGAGAGCGGAAATGATTTCGTGTAGGGAAATTTTCGAATTTTCTTATTTATATAACCCTAGTTTTAGGTCTAATTATACGACAATGAAGAATTAAACCATAGAAGAGGCGGCATAAGACTTGGTTTGCGCATAAGAAAATTTGAAAAGAGCGACTCGGCATAGACACGAGTGAGAGAAATTACTCGAGTAAGTATACAGAAGTACTCGAGTAGATGAATTGAAGTACTCGAGTAAGTGAGTGAGGTACTCGAGTAAGTGAAGCGGACTACTCGAGTATGTCAGTCTGCTACTCGAGTAGGTCAAGCCGACTACACGAGTATATCATTCCACTACTCGAGTAGGTCAAGTCGACTACTCGAGTATGTTGTGTCTTACTCGAGTCAAAGAGTTAGAATTTTGAAAAATTTCAGTATTTGACTAACCTTTGAGCCTTGAGCCTTCTTGAAAGTCCAGCTTCTCTAGTCTTCCTTGTTGAGCATCCCAAGTTCTGTTTTGAAGAATGAGAACTTGGTCTCGTCCAGCGGCTTCGTGAAAATGTCTGAAATTTGCCTATCTGTAGGGACATATTAAAGGTCTATGTCCCCATGCTCCACATGCTCCCGGATGAAGTGGTACCTTAGCTCTATATGCTTTGTCTGACTGTGCGAGACTGGGTTGTTGGCTATTGCTATTGCGCTGGAAGAGTCGCAAAACAATGGAATCTTTTCAAACTTAATGTTGTAGTCCTCAAACTGATTCGTTATCCAGAGTAACTGTGCACAGTAACTGCCTGTAGAGATATACTCTGACTCAGCCGTTGAGATTGCCATACAGTTTTGCTTCTTACTACTCCAGGAGATAAGTCTTCTTCCAAAGAATTGACATGTCCCAGAAGTGCTTTTCCTGTCGTCTTTGCTCCCTGTAAAATATGCATCTGAAAACCCGATTAGTTCGCTGTCATTACTTCTTAGGTACCATAAGCCAAGATTTGGTGTACCTTTAAGGTATCTCAAAATCCGCTTTACAGCAGCGTAGTGAGATTCCTTAGAGTTCACCTGAAATCTAGCACAGACACATGTTGAGAACATTATGTCAGGTCTACTTGCAGTAAGGTAGAGCAAGGATCCAATAATGCTTCTGTACTTGGTTTCATCAAAAGGTTTCCCTTTTTCATCCTTGTCCAGAGACATAGTTGAACCCATTGGAGTCCTCATCGAGGTTGCGTTCTCCATTCCGAATTTCTTAATCAACTCTTTGGTGAACTTGGTCTGCGAGATGAAAATTCCATCTTCAGACTGTTTCACCTGAAGCCCTAAGAAATACTTCAGCTTGCCCATACTGCTCATTTCAAACTTCCCTTGCATACGTTTTGAAAACTTCTTGCAGAGGTTGTCATTAGTAGAGCCAAAAATAATGTCGTCGACATAGATTTGCACTAGCAAAATCTTGCCTTTAATTTCCCTAAGAAATAATGTCTTGTCTATCTTTCCCCTTGTGAACTTGTTCTCAAGTAGAAAGCTAGACAGCTTCTCATACCAAGCTCGAGGAGCTTATTTCAGACCATATAATGCTTTATGCAGTAAATAAACGTAATCAGGAAAGTTAGAGTCAACGAAACCTGGAGGTTGTTCCATATACACCTCTTCCTTTATGTCACCATTAAGGAAGGCAGACTTCACATTCATCTGGTAGACAGTGAAGCCTTTGAGTGCAGCATATGCTAGGAATAACCTTATTGCCTCCAGCCTTGCCACTGGAGTGTACGTCTGGTTGAAGTCGATTCCTTCTTCTTGACGATAGCCTTTTGCGACAAGTCTGGCCTTGTTCTTTACTATCGTTACATCCTCATCCATCTTTTTCCTGTAGACCCATTTTATCCCAATGATGTTCTTACCTTTGGGTCTTGGAACAAGCTTCCATACTTTACAGTGCTTGAAGTGGTTTAGTTCTTCTTCCATCGCCATTATCCACGATGCGTCTGAGTTTGCTTCCTCAAACTTCTTTGGTTCAACCTGCGAGAGAAAACTTAAATATAGATTCTCATTAGTTGTACCTATTTGAGTTCTGACACCATCCCGGGGATCTCCTATGATCTGGTCCATGGGGTGATCCTTCAGATGTCTGAGCTCTAGAGTCCTTCCATGTGGATTATCTTCTATCACCGGAGTGACTTATTCATCTTGGATGACTTCTTCATCTTGATCTTCAGCCTCTCCAATAGAGGTTGGAGTGGTGATCTTGATGAACTTTTCACCTTTGTCTTCGGACGGTCCATCCAAGCTAATTTCTTTCAGCTTTGCACCTACATCTTCAATAAGCATACTAGAAGAGTTGCTTTACAGCAAACTCGTCTCATCAAATACAACATGTATCAATTCTTCCACGACCAGGGTTTTTCTATTAAATATCCTATATGTCTTACTATTGCTACTATAACCTACAAAAATACCTTCAAAACTCTTTCGCTAAACTTTGTAGTATGATACTTGCCATTGTTGAGCAAGAAGCATTTACAGCCAAAAATTCTAAAATATGAGACTGTTGGTTTCCTGCCCTTCAGAAGTTCGTAAGGTGTCTTATCATGGTTTTTGTTTATTAGGGCTCGATTTTGCACGTGACATGCAGTGTTGACGGCTTCAGCCCAAAAATATTCCGGAAGTGAAGCATCCCTCAACATGGTCCTGCAGGCCTCTATGAGTGTTCCATTCATTCTCTCAGCCACTCCATTTTGTTGAGCAGTGCGAGGAGAGGAAAACCCATGAATGATACCTAGGCTTTCACAAAATTTTGTCATGGCCCCAGACTTGAACTCTGTTCCATTGTCACTTCTGATTTTGACTATGGAGCAGTTGTACTCATTCTGAACTTGCCTGACAAAATTAGTAAAGATGTCGAAGGTATCTGACTTGTATTTCAGAAAGAACACCTACGCAAAGCACGCGTAATCATCAACAATTACTAACGTATAATCCTTACCTCCCAAACTTCTAATTTGTAGTGGACCAAACAAGTTCATATGCAGTAGATGAAGACATCTATTAGAATCCTTGCCAATAATGCTTTTAAAGGTAGCCCTTTACACATGCATGACAAGGTCTATCTTTGACGTACTTGACATTTGGGTCATCACGTACTAAGTTCATTGAAAATAATTTATTAATAGTTTTGTAATTAATATGTGCTAGTCTCTTGTTTCATTGGTCACCAAGAGACGCACTATCTTTTGCTAAAAAGCACACTGGTGTTGAAGAATCTATACAAATGAAATTCAAACAAAAAATGTTTCTTCTTCGAGTATCGGATAGAATCGTTTCCATATTGTCAACAGATTTTATCAAGCACTTATCAGCGTGAAACTCAACTATGTATCCTTTATCGCAGAGTTGACTTATACTTATAAGGTTATGTTCCAAACCTTCAACGTAAGCCACATCTGAGAAGGATATATTAACATTCATAATCATACTGTAGCCTTTAGTAATTCCACAGTCTGAACCTCCAAAGATGACCTTCGGTCCGTTCACGACTGGAGTAAAGTTCTGAATTAGGCTTCTTGTCCTGGTCATATGCCGAGAGCATCCACTGTCCAAATACCAGATTGGCATTTTGGTGGCCTTTGGACATACCTGCAATCGCAATCAGTTTGCCTTAGGAACCCAAATATATTTGGGTCCTTGGTCTCAGGTTAGAACACTCCCCCTACGAATATTAGCATTAGGAGTGGTCTTCCTCATATTGCCAACATGTGGGGTTGCAGCATTTCTGGGATTAAACCAGCAATCAATGGCAAAGTGACCAATTATGCCACAACACCAACAGTCAAATCTGTTGTATCGTTGTCTTATGTTCTCCTGCTTGACCTTTTGGAATTGTGGTCTAGCAGTGGCAGTATTCTTGGAGGAAGAAGTTTCATGATGATGACAATCACATGTTTTCTTCTCCTTCACTGGCTTTTCTACAACAGGCATTGCCTTTGGTGCCTTCTTGAAGTTATGGTCATGATTGAAGGGGCCATAGCTCTGAAGAATCACTTCTTCATAAGGTGCCTTAAAGACACTTTCGCCAAAGTTTTTGGGTCGAGTCCATCCTTGTTAACGGGACTTTGGCTCTAATAAGTAGGCCTAGCAAAGTGTCCGTAGGATGAGTCAAGTCAAACTCATTTGAGGGAAATATGACCTTTTTGAACGAGTTTTGATCTTGAGGGGCTTTCCCCTTCTCTTTGGCTAAGGCTTTTTTGGCGGCCTTATTCTTCTGTTGAGCCTTGTTTCTCCTAGAAGACTTACTAGGAGCTTCTTCATGGCCTAATCCAGCACCCTTGGCCTTAGCTGAGAATTCAGCAACGAATGGAAGAACTGTCTTGGGATTCGAGAAACTTTCAACAAGTTTCTTTTCATTAGCAAGTTGGGCTTCCAGCTCTTTGATGATTTTCTCTTTAAGGTTGAGGTGCTCAAGAGGTTTGTTATATTCTTTAATAGCATTATTGAAGTTCTCTTCGAGCGAGTCAGTCTTTGTGACTTTCTCTCTCAAGATGCTCTCTTCAGCTTTGAGAGACTTTATCTCTTTAGCCTGAGTTTTCACGACTCAGATGAGTCAGAGTCACTAATATTGGGCCATGAGTTCTGACTCATCGTCAGACGAGCTATCCTCACAATCATGTTCAGAAACTTCAGAATCAAAGAGAGGAGTGTGAGAGTTTACCTTCCAAGTGAACTAGGGATCTTGTTCATCATCAGTTTGATCCATGAGCCCAAAATAGGCTTCTTCTTCTTCACTCGACTCAGATGAGTCAGAGTCACTCGACTCGGATGAGTCAGAGTCACTAAGAGTCTTGTTCTTTTTGGCCATCAAGCTCTTCTCTGTCCTCTTCTTGTTGTACGAGGACTTCTTTTCCTCTCTTCTACCACCCTCCTTCTTCTTGTGAGGGCAGTCAGCGATGACGTGTTCTGGCTTATTACAACAATAATAAATAATGTCAGTCGAAACATGTTTATTCTGTTTAGAATTGTACCTGTCATTGCTGCTTGAGCCTTTTCATTGACGATCACCATTGTGTCGTGATCTTCTATAGGAGGCATCCTTGCCTTTCCATTGCTTCTTCTTGTTCAAGAATTTCTTGAACTGCCGAGAGAGTAGTGAGAACTCTTCTTTTGATAGTTCAGAGCCTGAGGTGCTTGGCTCTGAGGTTTTTTCTTCACTAACTTCTTGTGCTGGAGTAGGAGGAACAACCTTGGACTTCTTAGAGGTGTCTGCCTTTAGAGCAATAGACTTCTCTTTGAATGTAGACCTACTCTTCTCTTCTTCAGCCTTTCTGGTGTTGAGTTGAAGCCCATATGACATAAGCTTTCTGAAGAGATTCTGAAGATCTGTCTCGGCTAGTTTTCCAGACTCCCTTATAGCACAGACCTTGTTATCACATTCCTTAGTCAGGGATCTCAAGAACTTATCGTTCAATTCTCCATTAGTGAATACTCTGTCATAGACCCTTAGCTCATTCACTATCTTGAAGAAGTTTTCAAAGGTGTCAGCAATGGTATCTTTGTTTCTCTGTCAGAAAGCTTCATACTTCTGATTAAGAAGGGATCTTCTATCATCCATCACTTCTTCTGTGCCTTCCATCAAGGTAACTAGTGACTGTCACATCTCTTTTGCAGACTGGTAGCGAATCAGGTTTTGCAGCATTGAATCATCGACTGCACTTGCTATAATATTTTTTGCTTTTTTGTCCAATGAGACAAGTGCAATCTCATCCTTATCTAGATCCATAAGTTTCTTGTAGACTTTCTTAGTTGGATCTATAGTGGAGACGGTCATGGGAATATAAGGACCTTCTTCAACAATCATGAAGATCCTTGGATCCACAGCTTTCATAAAGAACTTGATTCTCTCTTTTCACATAGGAAAATTATTTTTGTTGCACAAAGGAAGATTGGCAAAATCTTTAGCTTTGTCCATTTTTGGTAGATCTCAAAAGACAACTATTGAAGGATCTGATCAAGGTGTTAACCTTTTAACGATCAACCTCCCTCTGATACTGTAACGCCCCCGATTTTTCGATGATTTTATTTGTTGGGCAACGTCATATTTATAACGTCATGGCGTTACTTTTAACGTCGAGTTGACGGCGCAATGTCGTTACGGCAGTTTCGCGTCCGTGCGGTCGAGTAGGCCGAATTCTTGTTATAATGGGAAAATTTTGCATTTGGAATTTAAGTTAAGTAATTTTGGACTTGCTCGTCAAATTTCGTCGCAATCCGAGCATTTTTGGAGTCTCGGCGCGCGATTGAAGTTTTGGATTTGTTTATGTTCACCCTATACTTCGAAGATTAATATCTCGGGAATGCCTCGTCGGATTCTGGTTTTGAATTCGCCGTTGTGTTCGTAGCGTCAGTGTTCGCCTTCGGTGCGAGTTTCGTTTGATTCGACGCGCATTCGGGCCTCCGTTTTGAACTCGTGGTTTCTTATTCAAAATATAAAAAATATGAATATTTTAATATTAAAGTACTATTCAAAAATGAAAAACACTATTCATTCATATAGTTTAATTTCCATGATATATTTGTAAAGAATTTACGAATTTATGCAAATCTCTTTTTCTTTTACTCGAGTGATCAGTTCATATACACGAGTGATTCGTTCCTACTCGAGTGAAACTTTTCATATCTACATGAGTGACTTCTGTGCATACTCGAGTAAACTTTTTTCACCTACTCGAGTAATTATGTTTCGCCTACTCGAGTAAATTTGGTTCTTACTTGAGTGTTGTTCTAGATCTACACAAGTACTTTTCCTTCTTACTCGTGTAAAATTTCTGACCTACTCGAGTGTTTCTCTAGTTACTCGAGTACTCATTTTGAACTACTCGAGTAGCCTTTCTGAACTACTCGAGTAGTCATTTTGAACTACTCGAGTAGTCGTTCTACCTCTCGAGTACCCGTAAGCTTGTTCTCGTGTAGTCTATTGTAGTTTATGTTCGGGAGCCTTTTTAAGGGTCATAACGATGTTGTTTGGAAAACTGGTTAACATGAAATTTGTTCGTCTCGACGAGATATACAACTTTCATGTTGGGCATTTTTGATTTGAAGTAATTCTAAACCTTTATTTTCGTATTCTATGCACCAGCGCGTGTAGAAGTCCGTTTTAGACAAAGGATTTTATAAATGTCCTTATTTATATACATTTATATGTCCTTATAGATGTCCTATATATATATATATATATATATATATATATATATATATATATATATATATATATAAGCAGTCGTGCACGGGGGACCCCGTGCGGGCAACATTTGTCGTGGGAACGACATTTGTCGAGGGAGCGACATTTGTCGAGGGAGCGACATTTGTCATGGGAACGACATTTGTCATGGGGCATCATTTGACGTGATGGTGGACATTTGTTATGGGGGCGACAGTGGTCGTGAAGGGAGTCATTTATCATGGTGGCGTCATTTGTCGTGGGGGGCGACATTGGCTGTGGGAGGCGACATATGTCATGAGGGCGACAATTGTCGTGGTGGGTGATATTGGTCAATGGAGGTGACATTGGTTGGGGGCGGCGACATTGGTCGGGGGCGACAACATTGGTCGGGGGCGGCGACATTGGTCGTGGGGGCGACATTGGTTGAGGGCGGCGACATTAGTCGTGGGAGGCAACATTGGTCGTGGGGGGCCACATTGATCATGGACGACGACATTGGTCTGGGGGGGCGACATTGGTCGTGGACGGCGACATTGGTTGTGGGCGGCGACATTGATCGGGGGAGGCAACATCGGTCGTGGGCGACATCATCAGTCGCGGGTGGCGACATCGATCGTGGACGACATTGTGTTTATGAACAAAGTATGAGCGATATGATATGAACAAAGTATGAGCGATTTGATATGAACAAAGTATAAACGATGTGATATGAACATGTAAATTATGATGATACGACTTAAACTTAAGCCAAACAAATAATTGAAGAACAAATCAAAGTATAATGGTGCATGATAGTAAATGAAATGCTCAACCGATTTCATATCACAATAAGAAATGCTCCCAGAAGACGACGTTTTATTCAAGCATTTTTTGTAATAATAAATAAATTCAAGTGCAAACAGCAAAAGAAAGCATGTGAAATGAATCCAGGTTCAATGAATCCAGAATATTTACATATGAAGCATTTAGGCTCCGTCTGGGGGGACTTATTTTCACCGGTCAAGCGGTTACGACCGCATGAATCGGACCTTAATTAAGGTTTGCCTCATGCGGTCGTAACCGCTTGACCGGTGAAAATAAGTCCCCCCAAACGGAGCCTTAATTTAACTACTAAAATATCATTAATTAGGGCTAAAGTGCAGCCCTAAAATCTGAGAAAATAGAAATCTTAAATCACAAAGAACTTAAATCACTAAAATCTGAAATCACAAAAATTTGTAATCATCAATTTTCAAGTGATCCAAAGTGCATATTAGAATTTAAATGTTACACCATGCCCTGATTAGGGATTTCCTTATAGTATAAAGATAAAAGTACACTGAATACAAAAACAGAAGAAAAAGTAGTTGTTGAATATTACAAATGTTACATTAATCCACTCAATCTATGTAATTTGGCTCGATGCATGTAATTTTGTGAATATTTCTTTGAACACCACATTTCTAGTGTACACTCCTTTGTGCTCCTCCAATGTACCATTTTTAACCATTACTTTAGTGCTATTTGCAGAAACTCCTCTTGACAATGCCACATACAGTTGTCCATGGCTAAATACATCATTTGGTAAATATACTCCAACATTTGAAATTGTTTGGCCCTGTGATTTGTTGATGGTTAGAGCATAGCTCAATTGTATTGGGAATTGCTTTCGGGTGAGCTCGAAGGGCATCTTAACATCCTCTGCGCTCTTCAAGGGAATCCGTGGTAGAAATACTTTGTGTCTTTTAAACTCCCCACTCAATACTTCGGCTTCAATAACATTTCTTGAAAAGTTTACACATATAAGCCTTGTTTCGTTGCACAACCCAATTTTTGGATCAATATTTCTAAGAAGCATTATCGGTGAACCTTTCTTGAGATTGAGCTCGTGAGGTGGTAGATTCCCCGGATTTATTGAATTTAAGAATTCTGGCAAATATAAATTATGAGTGTTATCTACTACTGAGTCAAAAGAATAGTAAGTTTTGCATTCTCCCGGAAATATTTCAAGACATTTTTCATTTATTTTGTTGACATCTTCATTCAAAGGTGTTATTATGGCTCTGCTTTCCATGTAATTGACATCTGTTGGGGAACCAAGCTCAGGGAATATTGCATCGATCAATATATTTATTGAGCGTTCATCTACCCAAGGTATGACCATGGAGGTTGGAATCTGAATCATATCATTTAGAACGGCTGGCTCATCACCGTTACCCACGCGCAGTAAGAACTCTGAGAAATGTGGATCGTCGTGAGCTATCATATTCATTGTTAAGCTAAGAATGCAAACATTCGTCCATAAATACGATTCAACAATGCTTGCGCTAATAATTTGAGATTTTGTTCCATTTACGACGACCGGTGTCAGCTGACGGAAATCACCACCAAAGATCATAACCTTACCGCCGAAGGGCTGATTGACGTCAAGGACATCCTTGAAAGATCGATCCACGGCTTCGAATGCCTTTTTATGAATCATTGGGGCCTCATCCCAAATAATTGCCCCGGCTTGTTGTATCAATTCACGCAAATCAGACTGCTTATTAAATCTGCAGGTCGACATTATTTCATATCTGATAGGTATTTTGAACTTCGAGTGTGCAGTCCTCCCACCCGGGAGTAGGTTTGCTGCGATCCCCGATGAAGCTGTGGCTAGTATAATGAATCCTTCCTTTCTGAAAGTTGCCAGCAATGCTCGATAAAGGTAAGTTTTTCCCGTACCTCCTGGACCATCCAAGAAAAACATTGCATTTTGTCGTTTTCGTATAGATGCACTGATGATGTTGAATGCAGACAGCTGTTCTGGATTAAATGAGTTTACTGAATTTAAGTCATCATCAGATATTAAGAACGAACGTCCATGTTCTATTAGGCTAGAGAAGAGGTGCAAACCCTCAAAACCTTCACTTATGGCCGGCAAACCAAAATCTTTTATTGTTTTCTTGTGTTGTTGTAGAATGTCATCTAAATCATGAAGTAACTTATCTTTTATATAAGTGTTATTTGAAGTGCTGCTTGAAGTGTAATCTTCCGTCATACTGTCAAAATTCTCATCCCACAGATCTTGTACAGATGTCGGTTCACAGTATAACAAAATTGTTGCAAAAAGCCTTCTCAACGAAATTGGCATTTTAAAACATCTTGCTTCAGCCAGGCAATCTCGGATGCTATTGTCCTCTTCAAGAAGTCCGTGTTGCTCTGCAGCCTGTTTAAAGGTTGTACATTGAACACCGCCGATAAACTTTAGATCCTCAAACGATTTTGGACCCTTAACATGATTAAGTAACAGTCGTAAGTAAAACCTTTCGCCTTCCATTGGGTTGACTGCATATATTCTACCAATAACCTTTTGATTTGATACTCTCGGTATCCACTTGCGCTCGGCAGATAAATATCTATAATATTTTGGAAGATCTTTATATAAGTATTTCTCACGCTCTTGGTCGTCACTATACAAACGAAAAAATTCAGTTAGCATCGATTTGGAGTTCCTCTCATTTGCCAAGACACTTGAAATCGTGTCCCTACTACCGAAGTGAACCTGATGTTGATTTGGTAAATGAATTTGCAATCTCGAAACAGAAGGGTATATCCTCGTCATCTCGAACTTAAATATTTTCCACAATGCCTCTGGTGCACAAACCCAACGACCATCGACGTACTTGCTCACCTCATCATAATTAGGGGCAGGGCGAACTTCAAATGACACGCAATCATGTCCCTTGTAGACATACTTGTACAAATACTTAATACTTTTAATACTACTACATATCTCCACATTGATGTGGCAATCATACCTTAAGAGTAACCACGGGTTGTATGGAATGACCCATCTATTATCCACCACAATGCCACGACCAACTATAATAGTTCTACTATTATCATTCCGACGCCGATAAACAGGATATGAGTCATTCCCTTGAATAGTATACTCTGCAAAGGACTTAGGATACCCCTTACTGCACACAGAATTCTTCATGCATTGTGCATTCGGTTTAAAGTGACCGCATGGTCCATGTATCATATGTTTTAGAACAGCATCATATAAAGGGCGATCCGCCTCTTGATTGGGTATCTCAGCGCTAACCAAAGAATCATACTCATCTGGAGTATTTAATTTATCTTCGGCATCAAAAATAACCAACATATGTACGTGTGGTAGACCTCTCTTTTGAAACTCAATAATGTGAACGTGCGCAACCACCTTTCCAAGGATACCTTTATTGAAGATCTCATCCTTTAAGTTTTCATATTTAGCTCGAAAGATTCTCGTAAGTAGATCTGGACGATCATGCGGAAGTTGTCCTGGATAAAGTTCTTTTTTGATTTCACTCCAATTAGGATTGCATGTCATTGTTAAAAATATATCTGGTTTGTCATAGTGTTGCACGATTGATATTGCATCTTGATACCTCTGATACATATCCCGAGGGCTGCCAATGAAGGAAGACGGAAGGACGGTTCGTCGCCCAATATTTCCTAAGCAAACAAAATTATGAAAGAATTAAGAAAGAATAAATGAAAGACGTTAATCAGCTACTGCATATATTAGAACCGTTTGAGAAGCACGAATAAGCAAGTAAATATACATGCATCATTTTCACCAGCATTTAAGCAATCTTGTAATCCTTTATAAAGCTCCGCACGAATTTTATTTTGATTTAGGCTAATCCATCTGAGTTTTTGAGTCTCAATCTTGATGTAATTATCCACAACATATTGTTGAAGCAGTCGTCCTCCGCGAAGAAGTATTGATGAATTATTCGTGCGTATCTATATTAGGCCACAAAATATACGAAATTAGGAAATTAAAAATCTATTACATGAAGCTCTTAATCAACAGTCGTGAAATTTATAACCTGGAGCAAGCATGCGTAATAGTCACAACAACTAACACGTAACCCCTGTTCCGTCTGTGAAGCTAAATCCCAACCAAAAGTACCGTGCGAGAGCAGGAGTGGGTACTGTAGTGGATCATAAAAACCTGCGTACTCCCTGACTGTAGTCAAATGCCCGCTTGTAGAATGGACTTTGATGTCCCTATCGGTAGACTCAGCAAAATCTTCAGCTCCCACCAACACTGCAGCTACTTGAGATGCGGTAGGAAGGATATATTGTCGGTCGGTAGACGGTCGTTCACGAATAAGTAGTTGACACGACTGTAACTGCTGGTGTTGAGCAATTTGTCTAAATGTTATGACATATGGGTTGTGTGTATCAAGGATATCTTTAATCTCATTCAATATTTCTGTATCGAGTCCATTATTTTCTGCCAAACGATGTGATGTCTCATGTTCGGTGTCATAGATGAACATTTGTAAAAATCGTGGTCTGTCCCCAGGAGTAGGAAGAAGATATCCAATTTTGTGATATATAGCCCCGTGTGCTCTGAAAGTGTACAAACCCTGGTTGAAAGCTGGAAGTGTTTCATCAAGTGTAACGCCCATGGATGTGAAAGAGAATACATGATTGTATGCACGTATATTTTGCCTGAAATGACGCCCTCTTGTTGTCTGATCAGTGTAAAGAGCCAACAATTGTGGGGAGACAGGAATGGCAGGTAAAATTACTTTGTCAAGTTTACAGCATAAATTTTTGGTTTCTTTGTGGAATAATCGAGCTGCACAGTGAGGGCAAATCGTTGGTTGTGGTAGCTGGAAGACGCGGACGTTGTCGGAGGAATGATAATTTCTTGCAATATTACGACGTCCTGTCCGCGAAGTGGGCGCAGAACTGTCATCCTCAATTTCATTCGATTGATTTGGAGGTTCTTGATGTCTTGGTTGGAGTTCCACGGCCGATGGTAAAGTTCTCGTTGAGCATGATTGTGCTCTCCTTGCATTCAGTGCACTCCGTTGTTCTGTAGTCAATGACCGTCTCCAATTACTAACACGTACTCGGGTCGACTCTCGAGTTTGCTCAGCGGTTGCCGCCGAAGTTGAAGGAGGCCCTCTTTTACGTTGAACTGGCCCACCCTGGTTTGGCAATGACGACGACGCCTCAGCATGATTTTGGCTGGCCATCTCCAAGTGTCTGCGATGCGATGTAATGAACTCATAAATTATCTATTTTCTTTCAGACTTGTGTTCTTTTTTTGTGTTTGATGAAGTACCATTTTGTTAAAAGCAAACTAATTTAATTCCATACAGGGTACACGGGGCAATGCCCCTACGGCCAAGCGCGACCGTACCAGGCCCGCGAGGGAAATTATTAATCGCTTAAGAATTAGTAAAATGAGATCATTTATGGTGTGTGCAAAATGAGATCAGGCTGTTAACACATTACTAAGTTCATAGTATAAACTGAACTATCTCAAGCGGTGTGGGGTTTTCCAAGATTGAGTTAGGCAGGATTTAAACTCCGACACTGCTTTGACTAAAAAACAGTTACTTAAAAAAGCAAGGAGAAGCATGTAATTTAGCATCTATGTTTTCAATCGGATTAACACCACATCACTGAAATCATTGAATAACCTCAACATTTGCAATTAGCACCATCAACAAATGATTAATATTATAGATAGAACAGATTTCAAATCAATTTCAAGGAACAGAGAGTTAAATCAAAATCCAAACTATAAAAAAACATATTATTTTGATTAAAAATGTTGGAAAATCTGAAACTGAACTATCTCAAGCGGTTTAGATATTGTTAAATGATAAAATGATAATACTAATTCTCAAGCGGTTTAGTTTAGATAAATTGTATAGATTCTGCATTATCTCAAGTGGAGCATATTGCTTGATAAAATGATAAAATGATAATACTAAACCGCTTGAGATAGTTCAGTTTAATTATTGTATTTCATTTTTTTACATTTCTATTGATGTTTTAATCTGAAACTGAACATTCATTGTTGTACTATCTCAAGCGATTGTAGATTCTTACGTTGATTAAAAATGTTGGAAAATTCAGCCCCGTTTTCATTTAGCGACCGCATGCATGGGCAGGAAAGCAAATTTATTCTACCAGGCTCAAGTAAATAAGACGTTAAAATCTACAATCTAAACATAAATTACAGTGTAAGAAAAAGGGATTGAACTTGAAATTGGGTATGGTATTATAATTCTCCAATATTTTCCTAAGAGTTATAGACTACTGCTATAACAGTGTCTGAGGTCCATGTGGGTATTTAATTGTTGTATTATCGAAATGTTCAAATGAGGCTTGTTATGTTTTTTCAGCCCTCATTAACATTTTCAAATCAGTATTCTTTCAATTGGAATGATTATATGTAAGTACACAGAAGATGAGTAATCAATCTCCTTTTAAAGCGACTAAAAGAAACAGAACAACATTGATATCAAGATTTTTTTCCTTGTCCCATTTAGATATCAATGAAGTTTGGTGTTCCCTATTCCAAAGGAAGTCTATTTTCCCCATGGATGTTTTATATGCAGAATCTATACTATATGAATGACAACATTTATAAAATATAATTCTTGTATATGACGCAAATTTATGGTTTCCCATAATATGATAATATGATAATACATATGATAATACATATGCATCACGGCCTACAGCTATTTGAAAACCTGAAAATCTGAAATATAAAACCTGAGAAAATATGTATCATGTCTTTCTACCAATCTTAGAATACTTGGTGCAGTCATGTCTTTCTAAGAATACTTGGAGCAAGCATCACTCCCCCCCATTTTACATTTACATAAATGTATTGCTTTGGAGGTTTCACTTTTTCATTTCACAACCAATCTGAAATTCCCATATTTTGAATGCCAAAATCAATTCCCATATTTTGAATGTTGTAAATGGAAGCAAATTGATTTCCATGCCAAATCAATTTTTTGCATTCACATGGCAGAGTGCTCCACTAAAACTCATACACATACATGACTCATGTTCTAAAGCAAGCACATTCACACAAAAAATACAAAGCTAATAATCATGTAAGGATATTGAGCAACATTTAATAAATTCAGCCTTAGATTTTGAGCTAAATGCAAGGAGAATCATGTAATCACACTAATCAAGGGTTTTACCTTAGATTTGGGGTCGATGTTGAGCCACCACCAGAACAGCCTTAGTACCTGCAAGGAGAAAAAACGGTGAGGAACGACTCCAACAGCTGAAAGGAGAACAAAAATGGCGAGGAAGCACGAAATCCAAGAGATGAAATCGGAGAAGAGTTAGGGGAGCAGGGGGGTGGAAGGAGAAGAAAAATGTGGAGGAAGAAGGAGTCCAACAAAGTTTCTGGCGGAGGGATGCAGCGAAGGGCGGAGGAAGAGCGGATCGTTCAGATCGAGCGATGGATTGGGAGCGGGCGCTCGACAGCTTCGCGAAGGGCGGAGGCGTTGGAATAAGCGAAGTGCGGATCGAGCGGAGGAAGAGCGGATCGAGCGGAGGGATGCAGCGAAGGGCGGAGGCGGAGGAATAGGAAGAGCTCTTACCGTAGGTTGGCGTTGGGACGGCGTGGATGAGGGATGCAGCGCAGTATCTCCACCTTTGGCTCTTCTTGCGGGAGCTCGACAGGTTCGCGATGGATTGGGAGCGGGCAGAAATGACGACCGATGAGAAACTGTAAAGCTAAAAGCCCTTACGAAATGGCTGGATCCGTGGCTCTCGACAGTAGGAATCCGTGGTCGGTGATTAGGATAGATCGTGCGGTGGAAATTCATGATCTGTGGCCTCCGATTTTAAAGGATCTGTGGCCGTTGATTGTTATACATCAAGCGGTGGGTATTGTTGGTGGGAAGCAGCGAAAAGGGGGGCATTTTTGGGTAATTAAAACATGTGTTAAGGGTATTTTGGGCAACCGCAATGTTACACCATGGGTCTTTATGCCTTTGCTTATAGTATAAAGATATATATGTATATTTTTATACTCTGATAGTTATATTAAGAAAGAAGAAAATTTCTTCTTCTTCTCTGATTCTTGTCTCCCGAACCAGAGCGGCAGGAGCGTGAAAGAATATATTTCGTGAAACTTCTGGTAGCCGCCGACGGTGCTCCGGTGCTCGAAATCTTCATCCGAGCATAGATCTGGAAAGCTCTCGCCGAGAGCTACGCCATCGTGGTAATATCTTGCCCGTTTCTTGAGTTTTCTCGTTAGGGTTTTTCGGCTCTAACCTCTTTTTCGGCCGTTCTTGTTCAGATTTCGATTCCTCCCGCATCCTTTTTCCCCGATCTACAACGTGGAGTGATTCGGATGACTTTTCCGGTTAAACCAAGGCAAGTCGTGGTTTCCCCTCGTTTCTCCTTGTCCGATTTGATGGTAATGACTATGTTTTCATGTTCCTTAAATTTTCTACACCTATTCTTACAAATTATTGTTATGATTTACCTTCTCAATGATCACATGATGTTGTGATGTTTCGTCATGGTAAACCCGATTTCGTCCGGATGTGTTTATCGTTCTTGAAGTGTCCTATGATGGCTTTAAGTGCCTTAGTTTTCGTTATTAAATGCGTTAGAATTTATCTAGGACTGTAAATTGCTCCTAGAGGTTGATCAACCGCGTCTTGAGTTCGGTAATATCAAGTAGAATCTGTCGAGCCAAATCCCGAGATATTTGTGTTGTGGTTTCTTTGGGTTTCTTGAATGCGGGAGTTAGTGGACGATTCCACCTCCGCAGTGTTTGTTACCTTCATTAGTGCCCTGTGGAAGTCTACCTGCTTTTTGGATGTCTGTGGTGCATGGTGGAGAGTATGAGACTCCCTCGCAGTTAGACGGATTATATATCCGTTTTGTTTTGGGTGGTGTGTCCAAGAGTGACCACCTCGCCCGTTGTTGTTTTTGGGTGGTGTGTCCAAGAGTGACCACCTCGCCGTGTTTTTGGGTAGATTCGACCATAGGTGCCTAATGAAGGTTTTGTATTTTTCCTTCAATGAAGGTTTTGAATTTTCTTTCTGGAGAAATATTTATGTTGTCACCCTATAGCCTTGTGTGTCTGGTGCACCCTTGTGGAACGTGACAAGTCATGTAGGAGTTCTTTTCCTGTTGATGCCCTGTTTTCTTTTGTACTTTACTTCAGTAATTTTGGTCTTGGGTTGGTACCCCGGTTAACCCTTTGATTATTTTGGTTTATTACTTTTCCTGCCACTACTTGTGCCTTCTTGCTGAGGTATTCTGTTTTTGAAATACCTCAGGTTAAGAGCAGTAGCAGTTAGCAGTGCTGGTGTTGGATTTCTGGCGGCAGTGTTGGCCGTGGTTGTTGCCTCGTTATAGCGAGGTAGTTTGTTGTTGGTTTTGTTTTACTAGTTCAGACATACTTTTGTTCGTGGGTTCGTGTCAGCTTGTTGGCGCCCACTGATTGTTTTGTTGATACTTGCTAGCTGCTCATTTCTTTATATGTGAATGTGGATTACTTGTTCTCTGGGAGGATTTATGTTAAGAATGCATGTTAGGTATTTTCAACTTTAAAATCTACTACTATTATTTCATATATTGCATAATTTGAAACTCTAGCCTGTTATTTTTAGCGACCGTAAAAGCTATCTTTCCTACCATAATAAATTTAGAGTTCTGCATAGCATGAGTTGTCTTTTGGGGACGTTTATACTCATGTAGGATGTTTGGGTTAATCTAATCAAGTATTTATTTTTCCGCAGCGTATAATATATTTTAATTCGTGGACTAGATGAGTCACTAAGCCGAGGGATACAGCTAACTTCTGCACGTAACTGATTTTCCTTAAAATAACTTTAAAAGAACCTTTCTTCATGTTTAGTTGGTGTCTGCCTGAGCGTCCGCAGTTATCCCATGCTGACGTGGCATCATGACGCGCATTTTCCCTTACTCTGATAAGCCTTATTTGCGGTGAAAATGCGGGTTGTGACAGATACCAATTGAAAGTTTATAGTTGCCTAGCTAAATCACCTAGAGGGGGTGAATAGGTGATTTGTGCATCTTTGTGCGTCCGCAGTTATCCCCTGCTGACGTGGCATCATGACGTGCATTTTCCCTTACTCTGATAAGCCTCATTTGTGGTGAAAATGCGGGTTATGACAGATACCAATTGAAATTTTATAGTTTCCTACCTAAATCACCTAGATGGGGGTGAATAGGTGATTTGTGCATCTTTTTGCGGAATAAAAATTTCAAACCAAAACACAGACGAGGCAAGATTTATAGTGGTTCCCCAACCTTGGGTACATCCACTTTCCCTCACTGATCTAACAATACACTAGACTCGGCTACTCCACTATCTCGGATTGAAAATCAATCCTACCCTCAGAACAACGTTCCTACAATCTCGATCCACAAAACGGATCTACACTCGGAAGATGAAACTTCCTACAATCTCAGAGTTGAAAAACTCCTACACTCGGAGAAAACTTCTCCTACAATAATGAAATAAATTTGTACATAACTACAAACAGTAATCTTCTTTTTCAGATCTGCAAACTATCGACCAAGATCTTCTTCTTCTAGGCATTGAGGCTTTATCAGAGAAGTGAAGAAATTATCGGCAAAATCAGATCTGGATCTTCTTGGCTTTACACGATCAAACTAATCAGAAAATATGGAGTTGAGCGGATCTCGATCTGGAAAGCTTTCTTGATTTGAATCTTCAAAAGATGAAACCCTAGCCGGTCGGGAATCAGCGATGGCGGTGGCGGCGGATTTCGTTTCTTGAAGAGAGAGAGAGGAGACAGAAATTCTTGAGAGAGCGGCTGCAAAAACTTCTTAAAATAATCTTCTTTGAAAAATTAGGGTTTGTCGGTTTAGACAAGACCTTTTATAGGAGAGGAGAAGATTAGCCATAATTGAGTCATTATGAAAACACGTGGACCAATCACGTCAAGGTTTAAGAATAAGACCGTTAGGTCTGGACTTAAAGAATTTCGGAAAAGTCAAAGTAAAATACTCGAGAAGTAACAGACTACTCGAGTACATGCAACACTACACGAGTAGGTAGAAGATGACTACTCGAGTATATGAGAAGAACAACTCGAGTATATAAGAAAAACTACTCGAGAGAAAGAGAGATGATTACTCGAGTACATGGAGTCAACTACTCGAGTAAATAAGAATGAGAAAGACTCAGCTACTCGAGTAACAAAAATGACTTACTCGAGTACTAGAGTACATGTAACGTCCCGAATCGCTCTAGGCCCCTAGTGTGTGTGTTTTGAGTCAGGAGGGTTGACTTGAGTCCTGAGAGTGCAGGGAATTGGACTGCACTTGTGGAGAAATGGAGAATCAGTGTAAAAAGGAAGTAACACGGGTAGGGACACGGCCGTGTGCCTACCCATGTGCGTCGAGTTGAGCTCGACGAGCTGTGTCGAGATCGTCGAGCTGTGTCGACACCAAGGGACACGGGTAGGGACACGGCCGTGTGCCTACCCGTGTGCGTCGAGTTGAGCTCGACGACCCGTGTCGAGATCGTCGAGCTGTGTCGACACCAAGGGACACGGGTAGGGACACGGCCGTGTGCCTACCCGTGTGCGTCGAGTTGAGCTCGACGACCCATGTCGAGATCGTCGAGTTGTGTCGACACCAAGTGACACGGGTAGTGACACGGCCGTGTCCCTACCCGTGTGCATCGAGTTGAGCTCGACGAGAAGTGTCGAGACGCAACCCGAGAAGTACACGGCCAAGGACACGGCCAAGCACACGGCCGTGTCATAGGGACACGGGTCGGGACACGGGCGTGTCCCTACCCGTGTCAAGTATTGAACCGACATGGAAACTGTCGTTGCCGCTTCGCCAGGCAGGACACGGGTAAGGACACGGTCGTGTCCCTACCCGTGTCACATTTTATTTATATAGGGGACAGAAAACCCTAGCCGTTTTCATGCTCTTTTCATCCCCTAATTCCTGTGAGAACTCCTGTGAGAGGGAAAACTGCAGAAGCAAGTTTTACCAAAAGAGATCCGCCATCGCCGTGAAAGAGAAGATGCCGTCAAGGAGAACTACGAGATCCATGGCTAGAAATGGTGGTACCGCTGGAGCCAATGTGAGTTTCCTACCCTCTCCCTTGGTGCTAGATCTATAGTTATTTTCCTAGGAGAGACATCGACTCAAGAGAGTCTTGATGGTGAGGAGGAGTTTTCTAGGAAAGGTCATGCTAAGACTTGTGTCTTAGGTTTTAGATCTCTTCAACCACGCCCTTCTTCAATGTGATGATAAGGGATGGTTTCGTGAAGGGTTTTGGCCTCTTGAGGGTGAATAAGGGAGGAGGTTTTCTGGAATGATTTGGGATGATCACATTGAGGAGGAAGATGAACCGATGCCGTTCATTCCGCCTTAAGATGCGTGCAGAATCTGTATTCTGCGCGCAGCGAACTTCATGGCCATTTTTAGGTATGCTATGGCCAGATCTGGGCTTTCGGCTTAACACGAAAGTTGAAGCCCTTGACAATACCTTTCCAACAAATGGTTGCACGACTTCTGGCGAAGTCTGTAGCCACGGGAAAGTCTAAACGAAAATGGTGTTCAATAAATCTCGTATGCAGAAACTGTGTTCTGTACGCAGCGGACTTCAAGTCCGATTTCAAATAGGATAATGTCAAATCTGGGTTGAGCTCTGAATATGAAAGATGTAGTCTATGGAAATACCTTTCCATCGAGGGGTTACACGACTTCACCGGATTCCTGTAGCCTCGGGAATCTCCGGTCGAAGTTGCTGTCCAGACTATTCCTGCACTTAAAAATCTGGGTTTATAATATTTGGATTTGGATTCGGTGAAACTAATATTACAGGTAACCTTGAGGCTTGGATAAACTCTTATGAATAATTAATTCAGTTGCATAAATGATGAAGATTATTAATCGGATTTCATGTGATAGAATTGTAAGATAGTATACTTGAATGATTTGACTGGTTAGAAGTTAGTAGATTTTTATACATGTGCATCTTGATATATTGTGTTGAAATCACCTGATATGACATATAGAAGGATAACTCATGGCCATGTGAATGTTGAATAGTGGATTGAATTTGGTAGTCCAATACTTAGAGAGTCGTCTTCCTATGAGTAGTGTTGTGTGAGTTTGTAAGTGCGGTGTTGACCGCCACTTGTTTTGGTTGTGTTGAGATGAGGTGTGGATGGATGGTTGGGCTGTGCCCTCGTGTTTGCTTCCGAGGCCCCTTCCACGTTATGTTGATGTGGTATTTGCATGTGGTGTGAGTCGACACGCGGTGTCGTAATCCCGGGTTAAGGATAGTGTGGCAGGTCTACGGGCTCGCCAGTCGTCACACCGACGGGAGTTGGCAGTTAGACTTGGTCGGTTTGGGCTGTGTCCTCGGTGTTCACGTCCCGAGGCCCCTCCGACCATGTGAACGGTTGGGTTGTGTCCTCGTGCTTTCTTCCGAGGCCCCTTCCGGGTCACGCAAGGCCAGTTCGGGCTGTGTTCTTGGTGCACATCTACCCAAGACCCCGCTGGGCCACAGTACGCATGGGCTCCGCTGTTGTGTTCTTAGCGTTGAGGCGTACGGAGGCCTAGGTGAAGTAGTGTGATACCCGCCTAGTAGTAGAAGTGCCCGTTCTACTGTCACCGCCTGGCCACGGCGGCTGATGCCTGAGAGGTTAGCTACCTGCTCGAAAAGTGGGAACTATAGTCTGTGTCGACATAGCAATTGCATGGGTATGCATGGGTGAGTCATTGCATAGCATTCATAGCATTTCATAACATTGCACAACAAGATCCTCATTGTATAAGTTTGTATGGGCACTCTTATACGATGAGTTACTTTTATGTAACCCGATCCTTAACTTATAAGTTTGTATGGGCATTCTTATAAGTTAAGTTACTTTCCTGCTGTTACTTATACTTGCTAGTTTAGTGTAGCTCTTTCATATATGCTGACTATGATGCTGTTACTCTTACACTACTGCCACTTGCTTGTACTTCCTTTACTTGCTTACTTGTTATATACTATACTCTTGTTCCTTTTCTCCGCCCGGTGCCGAGGAGTCGCCGGGGGAGCGGATGTGAAACCACTTAGTCGTTTCGACTAACGGTTACTACGTCTTCCTTTTTTAGGAGGTCACACCGCAGGTAGAGCAGCCGCAGACTACGCCGCAGGACAGCCAGGCCAGGACGACAGGGCCTGATGTGACGGTGCCGTCGATACCGTCTGTTACCGATGTTAGTGTTTTTCTTACTCTGATGTAGCCCGTTTGGGCATTGTTTAGCTGTACTCTGATATATTGTAGAAGCATGTTTTAGCTTCTCATTATTCATGTTTTTGGACATTATAACTTAGTGTGGATTTTGACTTCTGGATGTCTATTTACTTGGTTGGGTTGGCATGTTATATTGATATTGTTGTAGCCGGCGGAATAGGCGTCTTGTGGTACAGGTTAGCCTGTGTGCTAATGCTACCGCAAGGCGGCTGTTCCGGGCATAAGACTCCCCCTTCGTGTCGTGTTTTGGGATCCGGGGAGGGGGGGTCTTACAGTACATACACGAGAGGTGGAGTAAATTACTCGAGTAAAAGAAATACTACTCGAGTATATAATAATGAACTACTCGATTATATAAGAAATTACTCGAGTCATAGACTTAAAAAATTTCTGGAACAGGAAAATTGAACTACTCGAGTATAGAAGTTGAACTACTCGAGACAAATAGAACTACTCGAGTATATGGAAATGACTACTCGAGTAATTCACTTAGAGAAAATTTTCTGCAATGAAATTCTGGATTACACGAGTATAATCACTGGACTACTCGAGTAGTAGATGAACTACTCGAGTACATGACTTTGATTACTCAAGTAAGTGTGAACTACACGAGAGTCAGAATTCAACTACTCGAGACAGAAGATAGAACTACTCGAGTATATAAGATGACTACTCGAGTATTTAACTTAGAAAAATTTGAGAAGTAAATTTCTGTAAACTCGAGAGGTAAAAGGAAACTACTCGAGTAGTTGTCTTAACTACTCGAGAGCCATAATTAAACTACTCGAGTATACATCTTAACTACTCGAGTAAGAGTATTATTACTCGAGTATGAACTCAGTAACTTACTCGAGTACTTTACTTAGGAAATTTTTCTAGACAGAATTTTTCTTCTTCTAAGGGATGACTAGCATCAAGTCTTTTCACATAGTCCTAGAGCTTGAATATGAAGTGTATCCCAATAGAGAGGCTACACATGGGTCAACACTTTGGAGCACACAATGAGGGATTACATTGTATGGTCCTGTGTTTGGTGACTCATTGTAGACTGGCATTGGTCTACACTTCCCATAAGATTTCCTGCAAACACATAACTCAAACCAAGCATCAAATACAACTTAATTCATCTTAATTTAAGGGTGACTTCATCAAATCTGGGTTAGTGTGGATACAATACCCAACAAGATCCTAATAAGAAGAGATAAATTTTATAGAGACAAAAAATTTTAGATATGTGGACAAAGTGTGACTTAAATTTAGATGGAGTATGAAAGATTCCTTGATGAGAGATTTTTTTCGAGAAAAATTTGATGCGATAGAACCCTAATAGAGATTTCAACGAGACAGGAGATATATTGTTGGGTACATTGGAATATATGTACCTGATTTGAAGAAGCCTCACCCTACTCAATGATATACATCAAGGTGTATTTGATGTGCTTTGAGTTTATGTGTGCAGGTTAAGTAATTGCAGGTTTGCAGGAAAAGTTTCTAAGTCCATGTGTCGACACCTAGAAGAAAAGTGTCGACACTTAAGAAGGCTTGTGTCGACACCTAGAGAAGCTGTGTCGACACTTGGAGTAATTGTGTCGACACCAGGAAGGCAGAGTCGACACCAGAGGAGAAGTGTCGACACATACAGGCAGTGTCGACATATAATGAAGAATTGTCTACATAATCAGTGTCGACACTTAGAAGCAGTGTCGACACTCAGAGAGACTTTGTCGACAGTAAAAGTGTCGACACTAGGAGGCTGTGTCGACACTCAGCAAACTTCAACAAAGTTCAAGTACATGTGCCGACACTAGAAGGCTGTGTCGACACTTAGCAAACTTCAACAAAGTTCAAGTACATGTGTCGACACAAGGAGATGTGTCGACACTCAGCAAAGTCTCAACACAGAAGGCATGTGTCGACACAAAGAAGATGTGTCGACACTTAGCAAGTCTCAATACAAGAAGATATGTCGACACAAAGGAGTTGTGTCGACACACAGTAGAAATCAGCTAAGTATTGAAGAAGAAGTACTTGTGTCGACACACTCAATCAGTGTCAACACATTCAACAGAAGGCTTGTGTCGACACATTCAGAAGTAGCAGTGTCGAGAAGCCGTTACAACAACACAAAGAGTTGTGTCGACACTGTTGAAACCGGAATCCGGCCTCTTGTGGAGTTTGACCCTTGGGGAAGGGGTGGTCTCGCGCCTACTTTGCTCCTACAAGAAAAACAACGAAAGAGACAAGAAAGAACAGACCCAAGGGCTCGGCAGGGAGGTCCCTCCACAAACCCGGAAGATCTCTGAGCGCTTCCCCTCCTTAGCCAGAAGCCGAGCTAAGGTACCCTCAGAGAGCACTCGAAAATAAGAGTTAGGAGGCACTGAAAGCATGTCTTTTGAGGTACCCCTTGGGTCTTATTTATAGATTTTCAGAATCTGAACTGCCAATAACCAAAAGAACTGACCTGGAAATACCAAAAAGCCCTTGGTTGGGCCTGCCAACAGCCAAACTTCACTGTCCTGAGCAGCTAGGCGCAGTCCAACCTGGTCTGCCAGCAGCGAGGCTCCGCTGTTCTGAGTAGCTATTCGCACCCCTGGGGAGTCAGCTCGCCTCCAATTTCCCCCGCGGGAGGCGGGCGCGACCTGGCTCTGGTGGCTCGCCTATCCTCCCTGGGCGAGCGCAAGCCGGACCGTCGCGGCCTGCCTGCCCCCTGCCGAGGCAGACCGGCGTCCAGGTCACATGTGGGGGTTGGCAGTCGGTCACCGCGACCCCGATCGACTCGCCAGTCGCGGGTCGCCAAACTTACGAGCTAAGGCCACTCTTCGTGCGACCTGCTCGCTCGCCTCGCCGGCTCGCTCGCCTGAAATGGGCGGGAGCGGGCCAGCCCTTCTGCCGCATGTCTGTTTTGTCGTTCGTGTGTGGGTCGCAAAACCAGGTCTGCTCAACCTCTCTGGCGGGACCCGCTCGCCAGACACGGGGTTGTACACAATCCCCGCTCTTTTCGAGCTTGATTCAAGCTCGGAAAGAAACATCCAACCCGCATGTTCGGCGAGCACTGTGCTGAGCTGGCAGGGAATCTTCTGGTGGGCCCCCACTGTCCGGCTATAAATACATACCGCTGACCCCTGGAGGAGGCTCCCCAGACCCCTTTATTTTCTTTGAGCAGACTTTAGTTTCTCGATGCCGGTCAGCGAAGAGGTGCGAGCTCGCCTGGCGGCAGCGGTCCTGAAGATGCAGGAGGAGGCCCTCGAGGCCGCCCCTTGGCTAGCACGTGGGTCCCCCGGCCCTCTTTTTAGGCCGGCGAGGGGAAAGATTGTTAGGCGGTCTCTGGCGGGTGACTGTCCGGGCTCCAGCTCGGCGGCGGGTGTTGAGGTCATCCCTGGGGTACGTGGCCTTCCGTGGATTACCGTTGTATCTCTGATTTTTTGCTTTGCAGGTAATTCCCTGTGAAGAGGTGGAGAACCGGGGAGAGGATCGTCCCCCTCCCTCGTCGCCTGAGAGGGTCGCTAGTTCCCCAGGTCTGGACCGCCCACCTCCGGAAACCCCCCGCCCGCCGGCTTCCCACGGACTGGGAAAATCTCTTGAGACCCTCGAGGGAGAAACCTTTCAGGGTCGGCCGGGCTCTTCTCGCCCATCCGTCGGTGCGGGCGACGTGCCAACCCCTGGTGAGCTGGTATTTGTCGTTGGCTTTGTCCCTTGCTCGCTCCTTCTGACTCGCCCCGTTTGTAGGCTATAACAGGGCCTCCCCCGAAACCGAGATGAGCGAAGGGTATTCACCTCCGCCCGACGTGGACAGTGTCTCCGATTACCTGGGCGACCCGACCGATGCGGTGGGATGAAGAGGCAGGTGACGCGGCTGTTCCAGAAACACACGCTGCTGCTGTAGGAGATCGTGAAGAGGGTCGATGAAGACAAGGCCGAGACTGAGGCCCGGCTCGCGGCCTTGGAGGGCCCTCCGCGCGAAGCGGAAGACGACGATGTCACTTCACCGGGCGTGCATATAACGTGAGCCGAGGGGCATCTTAGGAGCGCCACAGAGCAGGTCGGCCTGGCTCAGCGGGAACTAGTGGCGGTTCACGATTACCATGACCCTCGCGTGCCGCCGCGATCGGGAACGAAGCGGCGGCACAGGTGGAAATGGGTCGAGTACTGACCCAGCCTTCTGCCCCTCGCTTGCGGGATACCGCGGGATTGCTGTTATTTCGGAGTTACCTTGTATTTGTAATCGCCTGCGACTCTTTTAGCCCGCCTATGGGCCTAACTTTTTTATTGCTGAGATGTATTTGAAACTACCAAGCTGTTGTTTTCACTTTTTGCGGGATGGGGTAGGGGAGGCGTTCATTCTGCCTGACCTGCTGATCGGGGTGGGGGCGAGCCGAGGGGCTCGCCAGGCGGGAGCCTCCCGACTCGCGTTGAATCATGGGCGGGTGCGGGCTGAGACTCGCCCGCTCGGGTCTCCCGCGGACGCGGCCGGGCGAGAACCGCGCCTGATCGGCCTTTGCGGTGCGGTTGCGCGCGGGGAAGTCGAACTGTCGGGCTGTTTTTTGCTATCCGCACCCCTTCTTTCGGCGGGAAGTTTCCCGCCCTTTCTCTTTCCCTATAAATAGGCCTTGGAGGCCCTTATTTCCCCACCGATTCTAAACCCTCTCGCTTCCTGTTCCCCGCGAAGTACTGCTTGTGCTCGCCTTCTGGATCTGTCTCGCACGTTCAGCGGCGATCTGATGGGAATGGGCGGAGGCGGCGGCGATGTGGACGGACGAAGTAAGTGCGCTTGGACTTTCTCCGAGCATGATTTTCCTCGCGCCGTCATCTCTGAGCGCGAGTACCTGGATGCTCTTAGCGACCACGTGTCGCCGAGTTTTTCTGCGAGACGGCCCAGGGATGGGGAAAAGATCAACGACTTATCCAGGAATGAGCTCGCCATCCCGCTAGCTCACTTTGAGGTGGGCCTGCGACTCCCCCTGTGGCCCGAGGTGCGCCAGGTGCTGAAATACTTCGGGGTCGTCCTAGGCCAGATGACCCCGAACTCCGTCGCCGTCATGGTTGGGTTCGCCTGCTTCCTGCGAGAGGAGCGAGTGGAGTTCATCCTCGCCGTGTTCCGGAAGCTGTTCTCCTTCCGGGCGAATCGAGACGGGACGGCCTACTTCTCCAGCGCCCAGCTCAAGGTGCGGGAGACAGTTAACAAGAGTCACAATTGGCTCAAGAAATTCATGTTCGTCAAAGGGGACTTCGGCAACGTCCCCTTCTCGCCGGTGCAACTTAGCGAGGCGAGCTACCGGCCGCCCAGCTTAGGCGGCCACGAAGCAAACTTGTGCGCGTTCTTCGCTGGGAAGAATTTCGAGGTCGCGTTCCTGCGCCGCCATCTTGACGACCTCGCTGCTGTCCCGCCGGGGGGAGGTTTGCCACTCGCCTCTGTTATGCCTTATCCCCCTCTCTTCCTTTATCTCACCCCTTCTTTCTGACAGGCGAGCGCGACATCCCTCTTCACCCCCCTTACGAGAGCGCTCGGATTCCCCCCGGGGTTCTCGCCCGGGCTCAGGCTGCGGATGCCGCTCAGCGCGACATCCCGTCGGTCCCGGCCAAGAAGCGGTCGGGTGGCGGACAGCCCGCCCCTCCGCCGAAGGTCGCGAAGCCCGCGGATCAACAACCCACCGTGAGCCAAAGGAAGGGCAAGGCTCTCGCGGTCCTACCGGCAGAGGGCCCCTCGCCCCCGCTGGTTGCTTCGACCAGCGACTCCCCGGTCAGGGCGGCGGGCACCTCCGTGCCGCCGGACGGGTCTCAAGTTGCTGCGGAGCCGGTGCCGAGAGGGCATCGTAACTTCGGCTACGGCGAGAGGTACCTGGACGAGCTCGGCGTCCCGCTCCTGTCGTGGGATAAGGAGTCGAACCGCGCGATGATCTCGACCTTGCTGCCGAGCTGGATGGAGCAGGATACCATCGGCGGGGAGGCGTACAACTTCTCCTTTGGCCTGTACTCGCGAGAAGATGCCGCCATCTACGATAGGGAGGAGACGCGAGTATTGGTTCATGAGAGCGCGCGGGCCCAGCTGCGCGGCCTGGAGCTGGCTCATATGGTGGGGAGGCGTTGCACTCAGCTGGAGCGGAACGCCGCCTCCCTGAAGAAACTGGCGGACGAGAGGGAGGCAGCCCAGAAGCTCGCTCAGGAGGACGCGACCCTTCAGATGAGGCGGGCCGATGCGGCAGAGGAGACCCTCGCGCAGTACCTGGGCGGGGTGGTACGTACTCACCCTGAACTACCCCCCCCCCCCCCCCCTTCTCGCGAACACGGCTCACTATTCTTCTCCTTTCTTTCTCTAGGATGCGGCGACGGCGAGCCGGATGGGTGCCGAGATCGCCACGCTCGGTCAGGACAAAACGGCGTTGGAGGCGCGGGTTCGCGAGCTGGAGGCCGCCGCCGCTGTCCCTCCTCCAGACAGCAGGGCTTGTCCGCTCGAGCACCACTCCGACCACGACTTGGAAGTTCTGATGCAAAAGAACGTTGCAAGCGCTGCGAAGTATACGATGCAAATGCTGCGACGCGCGGATCTTCTTACGACCGAGGCGGCGGAACTCTCGGCAGAAGACGTGGTGTCGGCCCTATTCCTCCCCGTGCCGGACCCTGGGGACAAGGCCTTCCAACCTATTTAGGACTACTCGCCCCGGATCTCGCGTCCCCCCTGACTTTTGACATTTATTTTTTAGATGTGTATTATCATGCATGTTTACTCGCTTTGAAATGTACGCGCGGGCTGCGCCTATACTTTGTGTTTTTTCAGCTATTGTTGCTTTTATAAACGTTCTCTCGCTCGCCTTATTTATACGTTTGCTGTTGCCGTGCGACGCGTCCTGCCCTTGCGGCCCGGCCCCGGATGAGGCGGTCGCTCGCCCGCCGAGCGGGGCGAGCCGGCTCACGCCTCGGCCGTATTGCCCGATTCCTTGCGGACTCTCGCCCAGGTTCTCGCCCCCACTCGGCCGCCTTTCCTGGGGCTGGGGGGGCTATGTTAGACCCCTCCCCTTTTTGATTAACTTTTGTGATTCCGATCTGTTGTTAACATTGTTTGAGTAGTTCCCGGCCTTACCGGCTAGGTGGGAGTCTGGCAGCGTGATTTGTCCTGGGCCGCAAGTTATTGCTATTGAGTGACTTCCGGCCCTGCCAGCTAGGTGGGAGCCTGGCAGCGGGGTCTTCTCGGGGTCCAAAACTCATTCCATCGAGTGCCTTCCGGCCCTGCCAGCTAGGTGGGAGCTTGGCAGCGGGATCTTCTCGAGGCTAGGGATGAAACTGAGTGACTTCCGTCCCCGCCAGCTAGGTGAGAACCTGGCAGCGAGATCTTCTCGGGGTCCAAACTCATTCCATCGAGTGACTTTCGGCCCTGCCAGCTTGGTGGGAGCCTGGCAGCGGGATCTTCTCGAGGCTAGGGATGACACCGAGTGACTACCGGCCCTGCCAGCTAGGTGAGAGCCTGGCAGCGGGATCTTCTCGGGGTCCAAACTCATTCCATCGAGTGACTTCCGGCCCTGCCAGCTTGGTGGGAGCCTGGCAGCGGGATCTTCTCGAGGCTAGGGATGACACCGAGTGACTTCCGGCCCTGCCAGCTAGGTGAGAGCCTGGCAGCGGGATCTTCTCGGGGTCCAAACTCATTCCATCGAGTGACTTCCGGCCATGCCAGCTTGGTGGGAGCCTGGCAGCGGGATCTTCTCGAGGCTAGGGATGACACCGAGTGACTTCCGGCCCTGCCAGCTAGGTGAGAGCCTGGCAGCGGGATCTTCTCGGGGTCCAAACTCATTCCATCGAGTGACTTCCGGCCCTGCCAGCTTGGTGGGAGCCTGGCAGCGGGATCTTCTCGAGGCTAGGGATGACACCGAGTGACTTCCGGCCCTGCCAGCTAGGTGAGAGCCTGGCAGCGGGATCTTCTCGGGGTCCAAACTCATTCCATCGAGTGACTTCCGGCCCTGCCAGCTTGGTGGGAGCCTGGCAGCGGGATCTTCTCGAGGCTAGGGATGACACCGAGTGACTTCCGGCCCTGCCAGCTAGGTGAGAGCCTGGCAGCGGGATCTTCTTAGGGTCCAAACTCATTCCATCGAGTGACTTCCGGCCCTGCCAGCTTGGTGGGAGCCTGGCAGCGGGATCTTCTCGAGGCTAGGGATGACACCGAGTGACTTCCGGCCCTGCCAGCTAGGTGAGAGCCTGGCAGCGGGATCTTCTCGGGGTCCAAACTCATTCCAATTCTCTGTGCAAGCTGGATATGGCAATCCTGGGGGGAGAAAAAGGGCTTCATTATAACAAATCGTGTTGCTTACAGGTGCTTAGGGAAAAAACCTCTTCAGGTCGTCTCCACTCCAGGTGAGACTCAGGGTCTCGCCCTCTACGTTTTGGAGCCAATAGCCCCCTGACTTCAAAGCTTCCTTCACAATGAATGGCCCCTCCCAGCTGGGGTTGAGCTTTCCTACGGACGCTGACCTACCTGCCGCGTCCACTTTCTTCAGCACCAGGTCCCCCTCTGCGAACTGTTTGACCCTGACATGCTTGTCAAAGTATTTTGTCATCCTCCTTTTGACCTCCTCCTGTCGGATGGCCGAAAGGTCCCTCAACTCTTCCACCATGTCAAGGGAGAGTCTCAGCTCCTCTTCGTTCTCGGCTTGCCATTCCTCTCGGCCCTCTCTGGCCGTCCCGACCCGCGGCGTCTGGACTTCAAATTCTATGGGGAGCACCGCCTCGCACCCATGGGAGAGCTTGAAGGGAGTCTCCCCCGTGGCTGTGTTAGGGGTGGTTCTAAGGGCCCAAAGAATGGCGGGGAGCTGCTCCACCCAGCTCCCCCTCAAGTTTTCCACCTTCTTCTTGAGGAGATTGACGATGATCTTGTTCGCGGCCTCCACCTGCCCGTTGCTCCTGGGGTAGTGGACCGAGGCGAACCTGAGGTCGATTCCAAGCTGCTCGCAGAAGCTGGTGAACTCGGCACTGGCGAACTTGGGTCCGTTATCGGTGACGATGGCCTGGGGCATCCCATGGCGACAGATGATCTCCCCCCAGACAAAGTTCCTGATCACTTGGGAGGTCACCTTGGCCAACGCCTTCACCTCCATCCACTTTGAGAAGTAGTCGATCATCACTAGGAGGAACCTTCTCTGGCCGCTGGCCTGGGAGAACGGTCCAACCAAATCCATTCCCCAGATTGCAAAGGGCCAGGGGGCCGTGATGCTCTTGAGTTGTTGGGCCGGCTGTAGCTGGAGGGGGGCAAATAGCTGGCACTTATGACATCTCCTTGCGAACTCCGCGGCGTCCCGGCCCAGGGTGTGCCAGAAATACCCTTGCCTGACTATCCTTCCCTCCAGGGTCCGACTCCCGGAATGACTCCCGCATTCCCCGGAGTGGACCTCCTCCAAGATCCTCTGCGCCTCACCCTCGGCTACGCAGCGAGCCAGCATCCCAAAGAGGGTCTTCCTGTATAGCTGCCCATCCTTAAGGAGGTAGTAAGCGGACTTGTGCCTCAGCTTCTTCCTGTCTACTCCCTCCGGATACTCTCTCGTGGAGAGGAAAACTACTACTGGATCCATCCACGAAGTCTGCTGATCGATCTCCATGAGCTCCCCCTCTCCGATGGAGGGGCGGAACAGGTCGGTGATGGTGCCCCCCATCCAGGGGCCATGCTTCGCCAGTTGGTCGGCATGTTCATTCTCTTCCCTTGGCACGTGTCGGATGGAGAAGGTCTGGAAGGTCCCTATGACCCCCTTCACTTTGGCCAAGTATAACTTCAAAGCAGGCTCCCTTGCTTCGAACTCCCCGTTGATCTGGGAAGCCACCACCATGGAGTCGGTTAGGACCTCCACATCCAGCACCCCCAACTCCCTGGCCAGGCGCAGCCCCGCTATCACTGCTTCGTACTCGGCCTGATTGTTGGTAATGGGGAAATGCACCACCACCGTGTGCTCAATATGAGTCCCTTGAGGGCTTTCCAGAACCACTCCTACTCCGAGAGAATGCCTTCCTGAGGCTCCATCCACCCTCACCTTCCAAGGAGTCGGGCGGGTGAGCTCCTCCTCCGCTACTTCTACCACGTAGTCGGCCAGGAAGTCGGCCATCGCCTGAGCTTTGATTGAGAGCCGCGGAACGAAGGAGACATCGAACTCGCTTAGCTCCACCGACCACTTGGCCAGCCGGCCTGAATGCTCCACCCCCTCGAAGATGTTGCGGAGAGGATGGTCGGTCACTACTCGGATCGAGTGTGCCTGGAAGTAAGGTCGTAGCCTCCGAGCCGAGACGATTAGTGCGAATGAAAGCTTCTCCAAGATCGGATACCGGAGCTCGGCCTTCCTCAGGACCCGGCTGACATAATAAATAGGGAGCTGCCTCTTCCCTTCTTCACGCACTAAGACGGAGCTCAAGGCCTCTGCCCCGACCCCGAGATATAAGAACAAATCCTCACCCTCCTTCGGCCCCTGGAGCAGCAGGGCCTGTGTCAACTGCGCCTTGAGGGCCTGGAACGCCTCCTCGCATTCCTTGGTCCATTCGAACCTCTGGCCTCCCCTCAGCGTTTTGAAGAAGGGGGAGCACTTCTCCCCTGCTCGAGAAAGGAAGCGACTCAGTCCTGCTAGCTTCCCTGTCAACCGTTGGACCTCCTTCGCATTCCGCGGGGACCCCAGCTCCAGGATAGCCTTGACCTTGTCTGGATTCGGCTCGACCCCCGCGGGGGTGAGGAGATGCCCCAAGAACTTCCCCCGGCTAGCCCCAAAAATACACTTAAGGGGATTCAGCCGCATCTTGTATCTGCGCAGGGTGGCGAACGTCTCCTCCAGGTCCCGGATATGGGAGTCCACATCTCGGCTCTTGATCATGAGGTCGTCCACGTACACCTCCAAGTTCCTTCCCTTCTGCTCCTTAAAGACCCTATCCATCATCTTTTGGTAGGTGGCCCCGGCGTTCTTCAACCCGAATGACATCATCTTGTAGCAGTAGGAATCGTCCCCTGTGATGAATGAGACATCCTTGACGTCCGGGGGGTGCATCCTGATCTGATGGTAACCTGAAAAGGCATCTAAAAAACTCATTACAGAAAAGCCGACGGCGGAGTCAACCAGCGCGTCGATCCGAGGCAAAGGGTAACAGTCCTTAGGACAAGCTTTATTAAGAAGGGAAAAATCGATACACAACCGCCAGCGGCCGTCTCCTTTTTTGACCATCACAACGTTGGAGACCCAGCCGGGGTACTGAATTTCGGACACGAAGCCAGCTTTGAGAAGCTTCGCCACCTCCTCCCTGATGGGTTCCGCCAGCTTGTCCGCCGTGGATCTCTTTTTCTGCTGGACGGGGCGTGTCCCCGGGTCCAAGTTGAGGCGGTGGCAGGCCACATCCGCGTCACCCCCCGGCATCTCCGCGGCGTTCCAGGTGAAGATGTCCACGTTCTTCTGGATGCACTCCAGCATCCTGCCCTGGTCCTCCGGGGTTAGCCCTCCGCTGACGCGGATCTTCTCCATCCTTCCTCCCCGGGTGAGCACCTCCAGCTCCACCACTTCTTCCGCCGCCTCCAGCCTGGATCGCTCCCCCCATCCTTCGGCGTCCTCTTCCTCCGGAACGGGGACCTCTACCTCCATCTCCCCTTCCACGGCCCTTACTTCGGCCACTTCCTCCAAATCTTCCCCTGCCGCCTTCTCTGCGCAGTCCTTCACCTCCAGCTCCTCCCCTCCTGCTTCCTGCTCGGCTTCCTCCATTCTCCGCCCCATCTCCTCGGCTCCCTCTTGCCAAGAGATGGCGTTTACCGCGGTGACGTAGCACTCCCGCGCCACCGTTGGGTCTCCCCTAACCCTGACCTGCACTCCCTCAACGTTGAACTTCAGGCACTGATGGAAAGATGAGGGGACGTAGCGGAAGGCACTGATCAGGGGCCTCCCGAAGATTGCGCTGTAGCTGCTGGGGGCGTCCACGATGACGAACTTGTAGTTTCGGGACTGCCCCCCCAGGGTGACATGGAGGCCAACTCCTCCCTCTACTTCCTTCCTTTCTCCCGAGAACCCGAACAAGGGCCCGTCTGAGGCCAACACCCTCTTAGCCTCCACCTGCATCGCGTCAAACGCCTTTTTGAAGACGACGTTCACGGAGCTCCCATTGTCCACGAGGATCCGAGAGACGGTGAAATTCTCGATGGCGGCCTTGATGACCAAACTCATCACAGAACGGATCCTCGTGGTCTGGCATATCATTTCTGGAGAAGGTGATCCTCTCCTCTGGCGGCGGGGTTTGGGACGTAGAGGCGACGCTCCGCCGGTACATGGTGTGGAGGCTTGCCTTACGGGAAGCCTCGATTCCCACTCCCCCGTGGATCACCCCGATCCCTCCTCGGGTCCCGACATCCAGCCAGTCTTCACAACGATCCTCCTCCGCCCGAGGCAGGACCTCCTCGATCCTCACTTCTTGTCGCGCTTCATCTTGCTGCTGCTGCCACCCCCTATTCCCTCTCATCTCCAAGAACTTCGGGCACATGGCTGTTGCGTGCCCCTCTTCCTGATGGAAGTCGCAATAGGGCAGTTCCACCCTGAACTCCCTTCTCCTCCTCCTCATGATCCCCCTCCTTGCTCCCAAGGCTATGGCCATGGCCTCCTCCTGATCGGGGAGCCGGGGCCTCTGACCCTGCCTCCAGCCCGGTGGGTGGAACTGGTCCTGCCTTCCCTGATAGTGACCCCTTCCGAAGTACCCCCTCTGTGGCCCCTGCCCCTGCCACTCTGGTCTCCAGCCCAGCCTACGGTCGGGCTCCTTGATGCTTAAAATCTGATTGTTGCAGTAGGCAAGTGCACCTATCGCTTGTAGCATGATCAAGTGTCATATTTCCCGGGTCTTTTGAGTACTTTTACTCACAAGGTGGAACTATTAACTTATCGAGTGAAAATTGGTTTTGGTTTTTGTAAAAATGAAGAAAGTTGACTAACAAGAAAATTCACGATTTAGCACTTGATTGGGTGTTCTTGGGAATCTGATTATAAAAGATGCGTTCTAATTCTTGAGAATCCGTTTCGATTGGGGTATTAAAAATACAATAGCAACTCGCTAAAGACAACTACCGCCTAATTTTAAAAACATTTCAAACATAATCTCTTAAAATTTGAAAGTAATTTAAAATTGCATGAACGAAAAAATCCGAAATCCAAAAGATTTGATATCCTCAATTCTCATAGAAGAATATCAAAATCTCTTTATTTCCGAGCGATCTATGACATTCACGAGCCTCTCGGCTAACTAGACTACCAATCGGATAGCGAAATTTTATATACTAGTAATATAAACACGCCGCCAAATTTTAATCGGAAATAAATCGAAATGAAAAATTCAAAAATTAGAGACGAAAGATTATAATTAAATCTTCATCCCAATACTAACCAATCAAGTACTAAGAAAGGATTTAGCTACTCATGATAAAGAAAACAACAACAATGAAATAAAAAGTTTGCATTTTCATTAGAAGGGAAATAACAAAAGTACACAACACAATGGAAAATTAAAGCATAAGAGACAACATAAAAGAAACTCTCATACAAGGTAGAACTCTCTCTCTCTCTCTCTCTCTTGAACTTGCTCTCTTCTCCAACTCTAACTTTTTTTCCTCCTCTTCAAAGCCTTGGCTTCATGCTCCTTTTATAGCAACCATGGAAGGATAAAAATGGACAGCGGGCGTTTTACGTCGAATCGTGTCGAATTCCCCCCAGGCCTGTCACAAAACAAAATAAAATGATATTAGTAAAAATAATTGTGATATATTAATAATTAGATAATTATATTAAAATTAAGAGTAAATACATATAATTTATAATATAAATATAATAATAATGATGAACATATTTTAGTCAAAATATGTGTCATCAAATCCCACCAGACTTAAGCCTTTGCTTGTCCTCAAGCAAAACAAGACTTACTATAAAAGTTAAATTAACAAAATTTTCTTGTTTTTTTTTTTGTTTAAGAACACCAAAACAAAAATTAAACTATCAAAATTAATATGCTACCAATGAGTGCGGTGATAGAAATCAATGTAGAGGAGAATAAAGAAGAGATTAAAAATATTACTATGGCATATACTTAGATTGTAAATTTTCTACCAACATAAAAATAAGGCATCAACATGTTACCTAACAAACATAATAGATGTAGCGATTCAACCAAAATAAGTGCATTGAACAAACAACATATTGCTAGACTTCGATTATTCTACAAAACACTCCAAGATAACCTCCAAAGAAATCCATCAATGATGGTGACCATAGGCTTGCCCGGTCACACTCTCTCCACTATACAAGGTAATGTCATGACTTAAAGATCAAAAGGGCTTTCATTAGGAATAAAATTTGGCTTAGGTAAATGATAAGGATTTGGAAATCAAAAGATAAACACGAAGGCTAAAGATCACACTAAACAAAGGTGAGAGTTTTATAAAATTTAAAAATAAAACCCTCAATCAAAAAAAAAACATTTTACAACAAACTCTCCCTTTTTTTTGAAACATAAGGCCATGAATATTTTTCTTTCAAAATTGGCCAATGAAATTCTTTTTCACTTGATTTTTTTTTATTATTTTTTACATTGATACTTTATTTTTCATACAAAACAGCTCCAAATAAAAATGTGAAAATTCCACTTTTTTCACAATAAAAACCACATCACAACATTTTAATAAAACTCAAATATTTAGTGTGATCATGGGATAGATGTTTTGGCTTTGGTGAAAATGAAAGGTGGAGCTAACAAAGAAAATTAGGAAAGGCCCAAAATGGTTTAACAAAGTGAATTTTTATGGTGGGCAAAAAGGCACAAACGATCCAAAAGGAGCCCTAAATCACTTCTAAAAGATCATGACAAACTTATGCAAATGTTTCGAGAGTCGCTTGAGACAAGTTCTAGCCACCAAGAAAGACTACCTTGCGAGTGAGTGTCTAATAATATCATCTAACAAAATAAGCACGCTATTACACTTAGAATAGAAGAGATAACTACAACATTATTCAATTAAAATAAAAATGATGCCAAAATTTATGAAAGAGAAAATGACAAAATTAAGATATGAATGAGTAATATAGTTAAACTAGACTCTATCCTAACATACTACCAATGATTAAGAATACTACATGAGCTTACACAACACTCAAAGAAACATACTAAAATAATGATAGAAAATAATTTTTGATGGTTTCCAAATTTTAAGTTTCCTAATTTTTTGTTTGTTTGTTAAAATATTATCTTTTTTTTGTGTTTTTTTTTCTTTTATAACATAATAACATAAACATAAGCTTAAATAAATATATTTTTTTTGAAAATTTTTTTTTTTGATTTACCTAAATTTGATATGATTTTCTTTTTGAAATTTTCTAATATAAACAAACCAAAACAACACAAAATTCAAACTAACTCAATCCCACCGGACTTGGGGAAAACATCATCCTCGATGTTAAAAAGAAGAAATAAAAGAAATTGAAAATAAATAAAATAGGTACTTCCCTGAATTGGCGAGCCTGAAGGTTGATTCTGCTTCCTCATGCTTGCCTTGTAGAACATCTTGAAACTTGGCTTGAATTATCATAAAAATCAGCAACGTTGAAGCAACACAGTGGCCAATTCGTAGGAGCCGCCGGAACAAAGATAAAAAGAAAAGAAAAGTGCAAAAAATACAAAAGAACGAAAAGAATAACAAAAATTACTAAGTGTTTGGGAGAAAAACAACTTCATTGTCCTCGGTAATAACATCACCAGAATAATAGAGTTTAAGACGCTGACCATTAACTTTAAAATCACCCTTGTTAGGGTGTGAAAGCAACACAGTGCCATATGGAAAAACTTCTTTCACCATAAATGGACCAGACCAACGTGATTTCAATTTTCTGGGAAATAAGCGCAAGCGAGAATTATAAAGTAAGACTCGGTCGCCCGGTTTAAATGTTTTTGGGTGCCTTAAATTTTTATCGTGAAAGTGCTTCGTTCGCTCTTTATAAATCTTGTTATTTTCATAAGCGTTGGAGCGCCACTCGTCGAGTTCGTTTAGTTGGAATTTGTGATGTTCGGCGACAGAGTGGGGATCAATATTTAAAAAATTTAAGGCCCAAAAGGCACGGTGTTCTAGTTCTACCGGTAAGTGACATGACTTTCCATAGACTAATCGATACGGAGTACAACCGATGGCGGTTTTGTAAGCCGTTCGATAAGCCCAAAGAGCGTCGTCGAGTTTTAAAGACCAATCTTTTTTAGAAGATGAAACAGTTTTTTCCAATATACGCTTGATTTCTCGGTTAACAACTTCGACTTGGCCGTTAGTTTGGGGGTGGTATGCAGTGGAAAGCTTATGTGTAACGCCATGTTTTAATAAAATTTTTGAAAGTTGGGCGTTACAAAAATGCGCACCCCTATCACTAACGATCGCCCTAGGCATGTCAAATCGAGAAAATAATTTTTTAAGAAAAGAAATAACAACACGAGAATCATTCGTAGGAAGAGCTTGGGCTTCCACCCATCGGGAAACATAATCAACCGCAACTAGAATGGATTTATTACCGCAACTTGAAGGAAGGGGGCCTACAAAATCTATTCCCCAAAGATCAAAAACTTCACATTCGAGAAAATAGTTTTGCGTCATTTCATTTTTATTAGAAATATTTCCGGTCCGTTGGCAACTATCGCACCGTCTCACCAAAGATTGAGCATCTTTGAAAAGGCTAGGCCAATAAAAGCCTGCACTTAGAACTTTGTGAGCAGTCCGATTGGCTTGATAATGGCCACCAGTCGGTCCTTCATGTACATGTTTCAAAATATTTTGACCTTCTTCAAATGAAACACATCTTCGTACTACTTGGTCCACACATACTCTAAAGAGAAATGGGTCCTCCCAAAAATAATTTTTCAAATCAGCAAATAATTTCTTCTTTTGTTGAAAAGAAAAATCTTTTGGGAGGATACATGCCACCAAATAATTGGCAATATTGGCAAACCAAGGCGTAGAAGATGAAGAATTGATTTTTAAAATTCTTTCATCCGGAAAAGAGTCATTAAAAGATTTTTCATTTAATTCTTCAATAAATGGATTTTCTAAACGAGATAAATGATCGGCCGCAAGATTTTCGGCTCCTTTCTTATCCCGGATTTCCAAGTCAAACTCTTGAAGTAGTAGAATCCAACGAATTAAGCGTGGCTTGGCATCCGGTTTAGAAAGTAAATATTTAAGAGCCGAATGATTGGTAAAAACAATAACTTTCGAGAGGGTGATATAAGGACGAAACTTATCAAACGCAAAAATAACGGCTAAAAGTTCCTTTTCCGTTGTGGTGTAATTTTCTTGTGCTGAAGTGAGTGTCTTACTTGCGTAATAGATTGGATGAAAGTTTTTGGAAATACGTTGGCCTAAAACTGCACCAACGGCAAAACTACTCGCATCGCACATAATCTCAAATGGAAGTTTCCAAACCGGAGCAATCATGATCGGCGCGTTAATAAGTTTTTCCTTAATTAAGTTAAAAGCGTATAGACAATTGTCGTCAAATAAAAATGGTGTATCTTTTTCAAGGAGGTGAGTGAGAGGTTTAGTGATCTTTGAAAAATCTTTTATAAAGTGGCGATAAAAACCAGCATGTCCTAAGAAACTTCTAATAGCTTTTACGTTAGTCGGCGGAGGAAGTTGTTCGATTACTTCTATTTTTGCTCTATCTACCTCGATACCCTTAGAAGAAATCTTATGACCCAAAACTAAACCTTCACGCACCATGAAATGACACTTTTCCCAATTTAAAACAAGATTTGTTTCTTCACATCTTTTTAAAACTTTTTCTAAATTTTTCAAACATAAATCAAAAGAATCTCCAAAAACCGAAAAGTCGTCCATGAATACTTCCATAATGTCTTCTACGTACTTATCAAAAATAGCCAACATACATCTTTGAAATGTAGTCGGCGCATTACATAAACCAAATGGCATTCTTCGATAGGCGAAGGTGTCAAAGGGACAAGTAAACGTTGTTTTCTCTTGGTCCTCGGGTGCTATGGGAATTTGGAAATATCCCGAGAGACCATTAAGAAAACAATAGAATCTATGACCGGATAAGCGCTCTAATATTTGATCGATAAACGGTAATGGGAAGTGATCTTTGCGAGTGACATCGTTTAATTTGCGATAATCTATGCACATCCGCCATCCGGTTACCGTTCGTGTTGGAATTAAATCATTTTTTTCATTTTTTACTACGGTTATACCCCCTTTCTTAGGAACTACTTGAACCGGGCTTACCCATTTGCTATCCAAAATTGGATAGATAATCCCCGCATCTAATAATTTAATAACCTCACTTTTTACTACGTCTTTCATATTTGGGTTTAATCGGCGTTGAGGTTGAACGATATTGCGGGAGTTATCTTCTAAAAGTATTTTATGTGTACAAAAAGATGGGCTTATGCCTTTTATATCTGAAATTTGTCAAGCTATAGCCCGACGGTGCTTTTGCAATACGATTAATAATTTTTCATTTTCGAATTCCGTTAAAAAGGCCGAGACTATAACCGGTAAATTAGAATTATTTTCTAAAAATATATATTTGAGATGATCGGGTAATTGCTTAAGCTCCAAAGTGGGTGGCTCCTCGTAAGAAGATTTTAAAATTTTATCTTTTTCTAAACTAATTTCTTCAAAAGATTTGGATTTTGGCTCACTTTCAGAAATATTGTTGATGGCCATAATTGTATTAGGTGGAAAATTATGCGGGAGTTCCAAAAAGGAAGAAAAACTTTTTTTAGAAAAATTTTCAAAAGGAAAATTTGGCTCGTCTTGAGAAACGTCTAAGAAAAAACAAGAGTCGTCATTGGATGAAGTATTTTTCATAGAAGGGGTGATGGAAAATGAAACTTCGTCATCACTTACTCGTAGAAAAAGTTTTCCGTTGCTTACATCAATTACCGCACGAGAGGTGGCAAGAAAAGGGCGGCCAAGGATTAAGGGAACCTCGACGTCCTCTTCGATATCCAAAATGACAAAGTCTACTGGAAAGATAAACTTGTCAACCTTTACGAGCACGTCCTCAACTATTCCTAACGGATACTTTATGGACCTATCCGCAAGTTGAATACTCATCCTAGTTGGGCTTAGAGTGCCTAATCCTAGCTTCTTAAAAAGAGAAAAAGGCATCAAGTTGATGCTCGCTCCTAAATCGGCCAACGCACGTTTCACAAATAAATTACCAAAAACGCATGGAATAGAAAAGCTACCTGGATCATTTATTTTTTTAGGTAAAGTATTTGTTAAAACTGCGGAGCACTCAGCGTTTAAAGTAACATGAGACAGACTTTCCAATTTCTTTTTGTTAGTTAAAAGATCTTTCAAATATTTCACATACTTCGGCATATTAGCTATCGCTTCACACAAAGGTAAATTGATATGAATTTGTTTAAACATAGATAAAAATTTGTCGTAATGCGCATCTAGTTGTTCTTTAGCTAATTTTGACGGATACGGAAGAGGCGGTTGATATTCCTTAATGTTATTAGAATTAGAATTTGAAACTTGAGGAGTAGGAGGGGAAGAAGAGATGGGTACCTCCTTTTCAACCGGCTTTTCATGAGTGGTTACCTCTTTACCGCTCCGAAGTGTGATGGCCTTCGCTTGCTCCTTTGGGTTGGCCTCCGTATTGCCTGGTAACGCTCCTTGCTGACGATCGGAGAGTATTTTTGCAATTTGCCCAATTTGGTTTTCCAAATTACGGATGGATCCGGTGAGATTCCGGATATTTGCATCATTAGTTGTCGTATATTTGGTGAAAACTTCCTCCAAAGAAGGATGTTTTGGAGCTTGCGGTGGAGGAAATCCGGGTGGATTTGCGTTTGGGGGACGCATAGCATTCCCCGGATTGCTCCAAGAGAAATTGGGGTGGTTTCTATAACCCGGGTGATAGGTATCACCATAATTAGTATTACCCGGATTAAAGGGTGGCCGATTCGGATTTCCCATATAATCCACATGCTCGGCCAACGTAGTGGGAGAGGGGGAAGAAGTACGATCCCAGGTAGGTGTAGAAGAGGAAGCAGACATCTCTTCTAATCGTTTGTTTAGCATCTCAACCTGGAGAGATAGATTGGAGACCGTATCAATTTCATACATCCCGGCCGGTTTAGGTGGTTTAGAGCGAGGTGTACTCCATTGATAGGTATTCAAAGCCATACCTTCTATAAGCTCTTGGGCGGCCGCCGGTGTTTTGTTATTAAGCGTTCCACCGGCGGCGGCATCGATATGTTGCCTAGTTTGAGAATTTAGGCCGTTATAAAAGGTTTGGATTTGTAACCAATCCGGAATTGCATGATGAGGACATCGACGATGCAATTCCTTGAAACGCTCCCAAGTATCATATAACGTTTCCGAATCAAGTTGGGAGAAATAAGTAATATCATTACGCAATTTAGCTGTTTTAGCCGGCGGAAAGTATTTCGTAAGAAATCTTTCCGTCATTTGAGCACATGTTGTGATTGATCCTCTTGGTAGAGAATTCAACCATTGCTTGGCTTTAGTGCGCAATGTAAATGGAAATAACCTTAGCCGGATGGCATCATCGGATAGACCATTAATTTTAAAAGTATCGCATATTTCTAAGAAATTAGAAATATGCGCGTTGGGATCTTCATCTTGAAGCCCATCAAATTGTACATATTGTTGTACCATTTGGATGATGCTTGGCTTCAACTCAAAATTATTGGGGGCAATAGCGGGGCGAACAATACTAGATTGAGCCTCATCCAAGTTTGGACGGGCATAATAGGACATAGTCCTTTGTTCGACCGCATTTGGCTCACCCATATTGGAAGAAGAAGAAGAAGGAGATCTAGGAGAATGGGAAGAAGAACTAAATGAAGAAGGTGAAGAATAAGGCGGTGACGGAGAGAGAATTAATGAAGGATTAGGAGTGTCTCCTAAGGATTCCGTATCTTGAAAATTCGGAACTCGAAATCGTAAGCGGTGCCGAAGGGTTCGCTCGATTTCCGGATCCAAATCAAAAAGAGGTGACGGATTCCCTCGGGTCATACACCACACATAAAAATTTTAAGATTAAAAATTTATAAAAAAAAAATTCTAGGACTTCCCAAGGAATACCCGGTGAAGGGCTCTTGAGCTACTAGGCGGTCTTGTGGGATGAAAACCCAACACGGCCGTTTCGCAAGAAGTTTTAATTATAAAAATTTAAAAATCAAAATTTTTATGAAAAAAATGATAAGAGTAATAGAACCTTGCTTTCAAAATATCAAAAATTAGTCCCCGGCAACGGCGCCAAAAACTTGATGCTTAAAATCTGATTGTTGCAGTAGGCAAGTGCACCTATCGCTTGTAGCATGATCAAGTGTCGTATTTCCCGGGTCTTTTGAGTACTTTTACTCACAAGGTGGAACTATTAACTTATCGAGTGAAAATTGGTTTTGGTTTTTGTAAAAATGAAGAAAGTTGACTAACAAGAAAATTCACGATTTAGTACTTGATTGGGTGTTCTTGGGAATCTGATTATAAAAGATGCGTTCTAATTCTTGAGAATCCGTTTCGATTGGGGGATTAAAAATACAATAGCAACTCGCTAAAGACAACTACCGCCTAATTTTAAAAACATTTCAAACATAATCTCTTAAAATTTGAAAGTAATTTAAAATTGCATGAACGAAAAAATCCGAAATCCAAAAGATTTGATATCCTCAATTCTCATAGAAGAATATCAAAATCTCTTTATTTCCGAGCGATCTATGACATTCACGAGCCTCTCGGCTAACTAGACTACCAATCGGATAGCGAAATTTTATATACTAGTAATATAAACACGCCGCCAAATTTTAATCGGAAATAAATCGAAATGAAAAATTCAAAAATTAGAGACGAAAGATTATAATTAAATCTTCATCCCAATACTAACCAATCAAGTACTAAGAAAGGATTTAGCTACTCATGATAAAGAAAACAACAACAATGAAATAAAAAGTTTGCATTTTCATTAGAAGGGAAATAACAAAAGTACACAACACAATGGAAAATTAAAGCATAAGAGACAACATAAAAGAAACTCTCATACAAGGTAGAACTCTCTCTCTCTCTCTCTCTTGAACTTGCTCTCTTCTCCAACTCTAACTTTTTTTCCTCCTCTTCAAAGCCTTGGCTTCATGCTCCTTTTATAGCAACCATGGAAGGATAAAAATGGACAGCGGGCATTTTACGTCGAATCGTGTCGAATTCCCCCCAGGCCTGTCACAAAACAAAATAAAATGATATTAGTATAAATAATTGTGATATATTAATAATTAGATAATTATATTAAAATTAAGAGTAAATACATATAATTTATAATATAAATATAATAATAATGATGAACATATTTTAGTCAAAATATGTGTCATCACTCCTGACGCCCCCACCCTGGCTGCTGTCCTTGGAGCTGCCTCTGCTCCCTCTGCCTGGGCTCCCCTCTTCTCTCCTCCTGCGCTCTTCCTCCCTTTGACTCCTTCTCTTCCTCGGTGGCCCATCTGGCTAGCTTTCTTGTGAACTCCGGATTCGACGCCTCCCCGTCGACCTCTCTCGCCGCCTTCTCCATCAGCTCCTCGTAGGAGAGGGGGGGAACTCTCTTCAGCTCCATGTGGAAGAAACCCTGCTGCAGGCCCAGGGTGAAGGTCATCATCAGACTGTGGCCCGGCATCTCCTGGACCTGGGTAACCTCCTCCTGAAACCGATCCACATAGCTCCCCAACGTCTCGTTCACCCCCTGCTTTATGTGGAACAGGGACTCGGACTCCTTCTTCCTCTTCTTTGAGGTAGTGAACCTCAACATGAACCCTCGGCGCAAGTCTTCGAAGCAATAGATGGAACTAGCCGGCAGCTGGTGGAACCAATCCCTTGCCTTCTCTCGGAGGGTGATGGCGAAGAGACGGCACTTGAATCCGTCCGACATCTGACGGATGGAGACCACGTCCTCGAACCATTGGACGTGCTGAATCGGGTCTCCTTTCCCGGTGTAGTAGGACATCTCGGGCTCCCTGAACCCTTCTGGCACTAGTGCTGAGGAGACCAGCTCGCTGAGTGGACTGCTTCCAACCACCGGGCGAGCCGGCGAGTCCCGCGAGCCCAATTCGCCGAATCGACCTCGGCCTGCCGAAACGGGGAAGAGCTCGCGCCCCGAGAGCTTGCTCTCCCTGCCTTCCTCAGCCACTTCCTTCCCGGCTCGCCTGCCAGGAGCGTCTTCGCCTAAAGAAGGGGCAGTCGCGATCTGAGCTGCCGGAGTTGAGCACTCGGCCCGCGCGCCGAGTGCGAACTTAACGAGGTTCAGCACCTCGTTCCTGAAATCCTCCAACATCCCCACTGTTGCGAGAGGCGGGTGGGCGGCGAGTCCTGTCTGTCAGATCCTTGACCTCCCATCATTGAGCTCGCCGAAGCTTTTCTGCACTGACCACTGTCCACGCTCACCGCACCAAAATGTTGAAACCGGAATCCGGCCTCTTGTGGAGTTCGACCCTTGGGGAAGGGGTGGTCTCGCGCCTACTTTGCTCCTGCAAGAAAAACAACGAAAGAGACAAGAAAGAACAGACCCAAGGGCTCGGCAGGGAGGTCCCTCCACAAACCCGGAAGATCTTTGAGCGCTTCCCCTCCTTAGCCAGAAGCCGAGCTAAGGTACCCTCAGAGAGCACTCGAAAATAAGAGTTAGGAGGCACTGAAAGCGTGTCCTCTGAGGTACCCCCTTGGGTCTTATTTATAGATTTTCAGAATCTGAACTGCCAATAACCAAAAGAACTGACCTGGAAATACCAAAAAGCCCTTGGTTGGGCCTGCCAACAGCCAAACTCCGCTGTCCTGAGCAGCTAGGCGCAGTCCAACCTGGTCTGCCAACAGCGAGGCTCCGCTGTTCTGAGTAGCAATTCGCACCCCTGGGGAGTCAGCTCGCCTCCAATTTCCCCCGCGGGAGGCGGGCGCGACCTGGCTCTGGTGGCTCGCCTATCCTCCCTAGGCGAGCGCGAGCCGGACCGTCGCGGCCTGCCTGCCCCCTGCCGAGGCGGACCGGCGGCCAGGTCGCGTGTGGGGGTTGGCAGTCGGTCACCGCGACCCCGATCGACTCGCCAGTCGCGGGTCGCCAAACTTACGAGCTAAGGCCACTCTTCGTGCGACCTGCTCGCTCGCCTCGCCGGCTCGCTCGCCTGAAATGGGCGGGAGCGGGCCAGCCCTTCTGCCGCATGTCTGTTTTGCCGTTCGTGTGTGGGTCGCGGGACCAGGTCTGCTCAACCTCTCTGGCGGGACCCGCTCGCCGGACACGGGGTTGTACAGACACCATGAAGGCTAGTGTCGACACTTAGTCTACTTGTGTCGACACTTAGTCTATTTGTGTCGACACATAAAGACTATCTATATCGACACTTTCAGATAGTGATAGAGATTTCAAGAAGTGACTGGATGACTTGACAGTTGTCATTTCAACCGGTCAACTGCAACTGTTAGAGCCAACAGAAAGTTGTTAGAAACCGAATCAGCCGGTTACCATGGAGAAAGCTTATTTAAAGACCTTTCTCCTTCAACAGAAGAATCGATCAATGAAGTGAAAAACAACACAACAAGAAGAAGACCTTCAAGAGAAGATCTAAGAAGTTGGAGAGAGAGAACTCCTTCCAAGAAGACCAGCTGTTGAACCAGGCTGATAAGTAAGATTCAGATTGAAATCAGAATCTCAAGACAGCAGTTGATTGAAGATCATCTGCATAGAGATACAACCCTACTGTGTTCTAATTCAAGAAGCTTTGAAGAAAGCCAAGGGAGGTTGATCTCTGCCAAGTTCTTCCAAGAACTCATCAAGAAGTCAGTCAACTCATCTCTCTCTATCAGAGTTGTGGTCATATACTTTGTATTTTCTAATTTCTGTAGGATCATGTATAGATCTGAGTTGTAAGCCTAAATCTATAAAGGCTGAGGTCGGGCCTGTGAGCCTGAGTGTAGGAGAATCATTTCTCTGAGTGTAGGCCTTGTTGAAGGCTGAGGTAGAGCTGTTGTGCCTGAGTGTAGGTCTTGTTGAAGACTGAGTGGTAGGGTTTGGTGCCTGAGTTGTAGGAGTGGGATCACTCTGAGTTGTAGGAACCTGTTTGGGGTTCTGAGTTGTAAGATCTGAGGATCTGAAGAGAAGTGGAGAAGTTAGGCCGAATCTAGTACACTACTAGATAGGCGAAGGGGGAAAGTGGATGTACCCAGACCTTGGGGAACCACTATAAATCCTGTGTGCACTCTGTTAATGTATGCTTGTATGGTTGATGTGCTGTGATACTTGTAGAATTGCAATTACTGTACTATATTTCTGCCTTTAAAGTTAAAAAGATATAAGTCACCTATTCACACCCCCTCTAGGTGATTAGGCATTGTTTCTTTCATATATAACGTAGAGAAATTGGATATTGTGTTCAAATTAATCATGCTTAGCACCTACAGAGAGGAGATTTAATGCTTCACACAATTCGAGTTGTACATCCCTGATCTGAAGGGGCCTCTTCACACTTATAGAGAGGAGGGTGTTGAGCCAAGAAAGTGCAGCAAGACTAAAAAATCCTACTTCTCTATAAGGAATGACCTTGAGGATCAAGTTATGAGCCCAAGGTAATTTCCCTCTCTAATTTATATTAATAATCTTAAAAACATTTGATTGCTCTGAGATTGAGTGCATAGCGAACTATGAGTTTATTTTCTCTTCACAGCTTTTGGGTTTGAAAAATCAAATTACCTCGATTTGAAAAAAAACAAATTATATCACTTTTCGCCTTAGCAAGTGTTCAAGGTCCATTTCGATTAACTTTGTTGTCTCCACAAATTCATTGTAGTTCTTAATCCTCTAAGAAATCAAATGCACTCGTACATTATCTCGACACCTAGTTGGAATTGGAAATAATGTTCTTGTTCGTCTACGACCATGACACTAACATAATACGTTAACTGAATGGACTTGACTTCATACTGAACGACTTCTCTGGATAAAATAGAGGAACCTGTCTTGAAGCATTTGCTTTTCAGATGGTGGAATAAACTAATTGATGAACACTTCCGGGAATTCATCCCATATAATATCAGCATTAGCATGTCCAACAAATCTCCCTTGCTTCAAACTACCCCACCACTTCTCCTCTCCTTCTAGAGAAAAGCCACTAGATTGATTCTTTGTTCATTCGAATATCTCATCACATTAAAGGTTATTTCAATTTTCTTCATCCAGACTTCATTCTCCACCGGTGTTAGAACACCACAAAAGGCTGGTGTTCTCATATCTAGGAAGTCGTCAAATACATATTAATTGTCACTAGTGGTTGTGGTGGTGCAGTAGTGCCTACTCTAATGAATTTCGCTAGTGCTTGAATGATGTCAGCTAAGGGAGGATTTGACCTTTCAGTACTAATTTGTTATCCTTCAAGTTCTTCCCTCTGTCGTCTATGTACATAGATCTGGGAAGGCTCCTAAAATAGAAAATTTAAATTCAGTGGTTGGAAGACTCTTTAGAATGTCATGAATCGGTCCAATTATTCATCCTACATTTTTAAGTACTCATATCACGTTGAAGGTTCAAATCTCCCTCTGATACCAATTAATTGTAACGACCTCTTTTTATCGTCTACCGACACAATTTATTATTTCATTTGATGTATATAATAAGAGGTGCAAGGTAAAATGTCTAACGTGCATATCATTATATGATAGAGTACAGAAATAAGAGTGCATTCCAAAATAACCAATTCTATTTCATTTATAATCTGATACATGGTGCAAAAAGTATAATAGGTTGTCTTACATATAACATCCAAAAGAAGAGCTTACCAAAAACTATAATACATATACATGATTGGCTCACAGCATAACACTAACTTATACAAACACATACATTATATATAAACCAGAGATACTACATGAAGAAGAATTACAACTCCGCATGTGGACAATCAGGGTCTTTGTATCTCGCCATGTGAGTACCCAGAGTGTCCCAAATTATAGTAGAAATGTCAATTCATAATCGATACATCTTCCCTTGTAGAGACGAACATGGTGGTGACTGACTATTAGTGGTGGCCTCTTCCTTCACTTGTTTTAATTTCATTTTCTATTTAGTCAAAGCACGATGCGAATTCTTGTTTTTCCTTGATTACCTATAATAGATTGATTTGAGTTAATTATAATTATTGGTTCTTGTTGACTTTCATAGTTATTTCTTCATTGTATCTTCTCTTGTGTCTACATTATTATGTTAATTTAACCAACTTTTCCATATTCTTATATATCATGGGTTCTCTTATATCATAAACAAGCAGTTATGTACGGGGGACCCCGTGCGGGCAACATTCGTCAAGGGTGCGACATTTATCGAGGGGACGACATTTGTCCTGGGGGCGACATGTTTCGTGGGGGTGGCATTCGTCATGGGGGCGACATTCGGCGTGGGGGCGACATTCGGCGTGGGGACGACATTCGGCGGGGACGACATATGTTAGGGGAGGATAGCGATATTGATCGTGTGGGGCGACATCGGTTGTGGGGGGACATCAGTCGTTTAAGTGACATCGGTCGTGGGGGCGACATCGGTCGTGGGGGCGACATCGGTTGACGGGCAGCGACATATGTTGTGGGCGATGACATCGGTCGTGGGCAGCGACATTGGTCGTGGGCCGCAACATCGATCGTGGGCGGCGACATCGGTCGTGGGAGGCGACATCGGTCGTCGGGGTGACATCGGTCGTGGACGGCAATCGGCGGGAGCGGCGACAATCGGCGGGAGCGGCGACAATCGGCGGGGCAGCAATAATCAGCGGTGGTGGCGACAATCAGCATAGGTGATGACAATCGGCGAGGGAGGTAACATTCAACGGGGACGCCAACATTCGACCGAGACGCCAATGTTCTTGAAGACTGACCTCTCCTAACTCCACCCACTTTTATGTTCAAATTATAAACTTCTCATCAAATGCTTTGTTCTTAAAAAGAAAAACAATTGCAGGAAACATTTGATAAAAGAAAATCAAATCAATATTTTAAAAATTAGAACGGGGACTGGGGAACTTGCTGCTTCACACGATAAGAGAATCGTCTGAATTTTGAAAATCTGAAAACATATAAGTGCATATTCCATTTTTTTATGAGAGCATAGAACTGAGAGAACTGCATGAAAATTGGATTCTTTTTTTGACGTCTTATTCATAGACTTAGTGCATTCTCTTAGTTTAAGCTAAGTTTAGCTTAGTATTCAACATGGGTATATAAATGACTATCATTTTTAACATAAAACTCCGGGAGCATGCATCATTATTACATTTTCATTAACAGATAGTAATAGAGCATGCATCTATCCAAATTATCTAACCTAACGTAAAATCCAGAATAAGTATGAATAAGAACCTAAATCAACAAAAAGAGACAATAGTATAATATAAATAAAAAACATGAATAAGCCTAAGGAATTAATATCTAACCTCTAATTGTCATGATAGAAATCTCGGTAGCATTTCTTTATTTTTAGCAATTTGATTCTTTCCATCTTGAAGTTTCTTTTTCTTCCCTTCCAGCTGTCATGATTTTGGAGTTGTAAAATAGGTATGATAATAAAATAGGAACGATAATGTCTTTACTTCAGCAGCTCACAATTTTGGTGTTGTAAAATAGAAAACTTTAGGTAGATCCTGATTTTGGTTCACCGTCAGCAAAATCCACAATAAAAGCAGGCAAATATAGAACCAATAACATGCTCTAGAATCGATAATAAAATGCTCATGCAATGGAGAATGAAGAATAGGAAGAGAGGAGTGATTTTTTCATGCCTAGAAAATATAGAATCAATAACATGATCAATGCTTAAAAGACAAACTAAAATAAACATGGCTTAAAAGATAAACTGAAATTAAAGCAAGCAAATCACACTTTATCACAGTAACGGAACAATGCAATCCGAAAAAAAATTTCACAACAATCACAGTATTCGCAGCATTCACAGAAAAAGTTTAAGTTCTTGCACTTACAAAAATCATTCCAACAACTGATGAACAATGCCTTCTGCCCCAGAAGTCGCGATGAGTTGTAAATATCTCTCAACTTTCTTTAAGTTCCTCGAATGGAACCCCTTATTTTGATGGTGAACTGGTAAGGAAGTAGTTGTGGTGAATCTGTAAAATAATATTCAGCCCAAAGCATTGACAAATACAAAGATTTAACCATTGATGTCTCTATTAGGTAAATACCTAGTGGAAACATTTATATAGCTTAAAATACTATAAGATGAAACTGATTGTGACCTACTTACTTGCATTTGCTTAAGCTCAACTCATTATTTACAGAACATAGTGCTAAATATTAATAGTTTGGCCCTCTATTATGAATCACTTATCTTGATCAATTTCTATCAATATCAACAACTATAACTAATACCAGCTGAAACCAATTTGTATCAAAAATATTTTATATAATTAATTAATTAAAACAGAACACAAATGTATTTCCACAATCCCACGGGAAAATAGAGAAAACCAAACACCTCTATGATTTAAGAAAAGTATGAAAATCATGGAAACAAAAGCCCTAACAACAGAGCAAAAACAGAGCAGAAATGTAAAACAGGAAGAAAAAATACTGAGGGGGCTCGGGAAGAAGAAATACCGAGAGGGCCTTGGACGGAGGCGATAGGATATGTGCTGGAGAGAACTTGATGGGTATGTTCAAACGCCGGTGCGCTGGAGATTGCGGAAATAAGGAAGCCCTGAGGTTCGCGAAAATAGGGCAGCGGGGGAGGAAGGCAGAAGATAGTGTTGTGGGGAAGAAATCGCGAATATCGCGATTTTGAAGTGGCATTGCGACGGGAGGCGGAGATGTTGCGATGAAGGCGAGGCAAGGCTGGGTCGTGCAGATTTGATCAGGAGAGGGAAGAGACCGGCTTTCGCGATTTTTAGGAGATGGCGCCTAGCTGCGCAAAAGAAGAGGGGGTATCAGAATTTTGAGGCAGATGCAGTGCAGGTCCGTATTAATTAAGACATAATCCCGACAAAAGACAAAAATATCCTCAAATTAACTCACCAAAATTGTTTTTATGAGGGCATTTTTGCATTAAAATGTTACACCATGGGGTGTTTATCTCCTTGCTTATAGTATACAAGCAGTCGTGTACGGGGGACCCCGTGCGGGCAACATTCGTCGTGGGTGTGACATTTGTCGAAGAAGCGACATTTGTCGTGGGGGTGACATTTGTTGTGGGGGAGTCATTTGTCAAGGGGGGCGACATTTGTCGTGGGAGCAGCATTTGTCATGGTGGCAACATTTTTTCGTGGTGGCGACATTTTGTCGGGGCAAAGACATTTGCCGGGAGGTGACATTTGTCCTGGGGGCGACATTGGTCGGGAGAGGCGACATTGATTGAGGGCGGCGACATTGAACGGGGACGACAACATTGAACGGGGACGGCGACATTGAACGGGGACAGCGATATTTTTCGGGGACTGCGACTTTGGTTGGGGGCGACATAGGTTGAGGGCGGCGATATCCGTCGTGGGCGGAGACATCGGTCGTAGGCAGAGACATCAGTAGAGGTGGCGACATTTTCTATTGTTCGATAAAATCTTAGAATTTGAAAAAGAAACGGAAATTCACTTAGCAGAACCTAATATTCAGAATGCATAAAGAATTGTATCAATTATGTTATAAACCAGGAAACTAATTACAAAAACAAAGCAACCAACCACATTGGTGAACTCAAACATCCAAAAATTTTCTTAAACAAACTAACATAAAATTAGCGTTGGAATTGGTGCTTGTCGGAAGCTTCGCAATTAGGTGGAGGTGGACCTCTTGAAGTGAGGCACTATGGAGGAGAATTAAATTGAAGATGAAATTTGACAGTACTATGTTTAGATGTGACACAACTTAACCATCATCAACAGAATCATGACGACAATTGCTATTATTTTTATTGTTATAGGTTCATTTACACATCAATTGTCCATAATTTTCAAGGAAATAAAGTAGGAACATGATTTATGAATAACCAAATAAACAAAGGAAACATATAATATTTTCTTCTGTATATGAAAACAGAGCTGAATATAGCCCAAATAAATTAGCTTTTGGTTATAAAGCCCTATAAAATAACAATATCGCAATTGATAATGATGAGTGTCCATAACATCATCTATAAAAAACCATTGCAAGAAATATCAAATAAATGAAAAATCATTTATCATTCGCTGAGTAAACACTAAGATGGGAAGAGGAGAAATTTGTTTAGTTTTCCGAGTTATTATATCATTTTCATCTACAATTTCCTACCTATAAAATGTACAACATAATTAAAAGCATACTTCGACGAAACATAATCTCTAATTTTTGCTCATATAAGTTGGTACCATGAAAAGGTAGGGTTATAGGTACCTGGAGGAGAAAGTATTATTTGATGTTATCTAATGAAATCATTGAAAGTTTCTTAGTCCAATCTTATCTAGAAACCTGAATATACAAATCAAGGAAACTACACCAACCTAAATATTTTGGGCTGTGAATTGTTTGGACAGGTTAGGCCATAATTTGCTAGAAACATTATATATAACAACAAAACAATCAATCAGAGTCCATGACAGGGATATTGAGAAAAAATAATTAGAGTAATACATATTTGATGAAATAATAGGTTGTGCCTGCGACAACAAAAGAATCATGTCAGTCAACACATTTTTTGAGTAATTTCATTTAAAAAACATGGTAAAAGGATAATTTTTTCATGTAAAAAATACAATTTACAGTAGCATAAATACCACATCGGCTTACCTGACCAAATCTTTGATCCCTTATAGCAATCAACTGAGCAAAAACCTATTGTATTAACTGTCTAGATGATGAGTCACATAACATGGTTTGAACAAACATTGAGTTTAACATAATTATCAAATATTAAATCAATCAGGTGTTCCTCTAGTAGATCAATGTATTATACAATCCTGGTATAATTATCAAATCGTAAAATAAACAGGCGTGTCCAAAAAACATGTAAAAAACACTCCAAAAGTAAGGCCCCATAGAATTTTTGCGGCTTATGTGCTTTCAAAAAATTGTTAATGTCCAAAGAATATGTAAAGAAACCACTCCAAAAGTAAGGCCTAGTAGCATCGTAGTTGCCTCTTTCATTCTTGGTTTAGGGTAGTATATTTCATTCTCAGCTTGGCCTTCTCCTGATATCACATTGAATAATATCCAAGTTATAGTTTGTTAATATGAAGTCATGATCACTATCCTCAAGTAGAAAGAAGAGAAAAAAGGAAAACAAAATAGAAGAAGAAATAGAAGAAGTAGAAACAGAGGAAGAAGAGAGATGAAGGATCTACTTTGAACTGTTCTAAACTGCTTTGAATTGTTCTAAATGCATTTTAGAATAGGAAAGTTAGGAATAAATTTAGAGGGAAGAAGAGGCATTTAACAGCTGAAAACAAAACAAAGATGGGGCTATGACCGTGTGGAGGTTGCCGGAAAGAAGAGTTTGTCAGTATTTGGAGCTATCGAGGAGAACCTCATGTAGCGAGGCAATATGGAGGAGAAGCTCAGTCGATGGAGGAGCACTGAAGATGGAGGAGATCTGTAGAGGGAATAATAAGCACTTTAGAGCAGGGATTGGAAAAAAATGAAGAAGATGGTGGCTCTGACCGTGAGGAGGTTTACAAGATGGAGGAGCTCTGTCGATGGAGGAACTCTATAGAGGTTGTCGGGAGCCGGGAAGAGCTTCGATCGTGAGGAGGTTGCTGAAAAGAGAGTTTGTCAGTAGGAGGAGCTGTCGAGGAGGAGAACCTCTTGTGGTGAGGCACACTGTGGTAGAAGCTCTGTCGATGGAGGAGTTCTGTCGAGGAGGAGAACCTATTGCAGCATCGGCGAGGCGTTGTGGATGAGAGTTGAGGCGGGGCTCCATGGAGGAGAGTAGGGTTATACAGGCATCGAGGAGGGATGTGACGGTAGTGTGCGGGGGAGGAGATAGCCAGATTTCGGCAGGAATAGCAATGAAGAGGAGAGAGTTGTGTGCTGGCCGGAATAACATCGTCCTTTTGCCATGCTGCAGGAGATAGCGTACATTGTAGAGCGGATGAGAAAGCCAGCAGTGAATAAAGATCATGGAGGGATAGCTTTCCAGTTGTCATGAAAACAAATAAAAATCGAGCAGTGGAAAAAAAAAAAAAGAGAGGCAAAACCCTTTTTTGAGGGTATTTTGGGTATCCAGAATGTTACACCACACCTAAGGATATTTTGGGCAACTTGAATGTTACACCAAGGCTTCAAAGCTTCTTGCTTATAGTATAAAGATATATATATATATATATATATCACATAAATATAAGTTACCACTTTTACTTTCAATTATGGGCAATGTAAAGGATATATAACATTTCATGTATTCATTTATTTCTATAGTGGGATTGCATTATTCATTAAGTGCTCTTAAGCTCGCACGGTCATATTTATTTTCGTTTTCATCACGGGAGGTTATTCACCCCTCACCATGATTGGGTTAACTCTTAACATAGCCCATTGCATTGATGCATTTTTATTTTTTAAAAAAAAACCTTTATTCATCTTGGCCTTTAGATTCTAATCATTGGAGAATTGAGTCATTTTGAAATTTTGGTTTCATATAGTTCATTTTATATTGAATTCTATTCAAATACCTATTAAAATTTCTATTCTAATACGGTAGTACAATTCATATGGAAAAAGACAAATTAAGATAAAGAAAATACGAACTCACCCTATCTTTTCCCTTACCTTTATCCTTGTGATGCTCCTCTCTTCTTCCTCTACCTTGGTATGCCAAGTCCTATATTAATTATTATTATTATTAGATGATCATTATTACATCGCAAATGCTAAATGCGATAAACAAAATAATAACATAGGAATTTAACTCTAACATTGTCATCCTTCTATTTATACGGCCTTGCCCTAATGTCATGCCTTTATGTTGATTATAAACTTAAAACAATATTTCCATTAAGATCTATTCAAAATTAGCCCTCTTCTTTGTTCGTAGGTTGTTGTCCTAGCTAATTTAGATGGGTATTTGTCCCAAATTACGTTCCCCTCATGCAAAGGCCTCCAAAATCATCACTCATGTGGCGTATACATTTTGCATGTAAACCTTATTTTGATACCCTTGACTAAACCATCTTTATTCTTCAATCTCTCCCTTCCCCATAAAGGAAAACGAGGGTAAAATTAGTTAGGATTTTCTTCCCTATAACAAAAATAGTAGATTTTGCAACCATAGACCAAAAATAGGGTGTTCTCGCCTTAATTTCGCAAGAGAACCTCAAATCTTCTCTAAATCGTAGCCTAGATGGGGAAGATAATTAAAAATTCACACATAAAAGTCATCGACCCATCTAAGGTTTCAATTTGTGCATGAAAGTATATGGAAATATAAAAACACATGTTAAATCTCCTTTGAAATTTAATAGGAGGAGGAATTTTAGAAAATAGAGGCATCAGAACCCAAGTTAGGGTTTTCGTCTAACCTAATCCAAGCCACTGATTCTCACAAAATAGAAAAGGAGTTTAGAGAAAGATATTACCTTATGCTTGAGGAATAAATTCTTTGAAATCAGGCGGTTTTTGACATTGGTTTGGGGTCGACAACCTGCAATAGAGAACTGGAACAGGAGGGCTTGCGTGCAGTGTGAAAGGGGAGGAGAAATGAAGGCTATCGAGTTTATCTTGGTTTAATAAGGGATATATCCATTAAGCGGAAACTATTGATTCTTTTCTAATTGGTCCAACGAAGACCACCCTCCCCTTTATTCGTGGCATACTCTTTTTTTATCACATAAAAATTACGTATATGAATATATGTATGACAAATTCTACCAATATCGAATCCTTAATTTAAAATAAAAATCTTTTACTTTTTTGAAACTGCATCTTTTATCACTTATATTTTTCTGTCACCACTTAAAATTAAATTATAATAATAATTATTGCCTTTTTAGGTTTACGGACGCGTCACCCCCCCCCCCCCCCACACACACACACACACACACTTCTATTGGACTCACTCCAAGAAGAAAAATTTGATTGTGATGTGTCATTCATCCTAAATAACCCGGACATGATACCATATATATCGATTTCTGATGTGTCGCCTTGTATTTTTTGAGTTCACTCGGGTTACATCGAATGATTATTTACCCATGACACCTCACTATATCGATTTTATATTTGTAGATCACACTTTTTATTTCACTTTATTATTCTTTGATTATAGGTAAGCGCATAGAGTTTCATTGTCATATTATTGATCTATTTAAATCTCATCGCATTAAGAGGATAGAGAGGATCCCTCAAAAGTTCACTCCTCAAATGAATGCAGGATTCAAAGATTTTGTTTGGAAAGTTTTAAAGATTAAATTTGGGGTCAAAATTTAATTCTGTGCTACTCGCCAGACTTAATCAAATAATAAAAATGAGATGTTTGATCTAAGCTTAGTTAACGCATATATGTGTTTAACAGAAGAGTGTATGATTCAACATGATTTGATGATTCCATGTGTCGAACTTGTTTTCCACATACCATGTCTATTTGTCCCCCTTTCCTTCTCACTTTGTGATACCTCTCTGAATTTTATTGATCATTTAAATGATATACATATAATTATAACTAAAGATTTACGAGCATCTATGAGAAATTATAATTTCATGGTTGATCATTTGTTGTTGCTGGTGAAAAGAAGTTGTTTGGTGAAACAGTTAAAGATGAAGGCTCCAGAGCATCTGTTCATGAGTCTTTATAAAACAAACACTCTATCAATCTCTGTTGTAAGTTCTCTTTGAGATTTGAGTGTAGGACGTTTTTCAAATTCTGAGGTAGGATTCTTATATAGAATCTGAGATAGGCCTGAGTTATAAAGGCTGAGTGTATGACTTTTTCCAAAGTCTGAGGTAAGATTCTTTTATAGAATTTGAGGTAGGCCTGAGTTATAAAGGTTGAGGTAGAGTTTGCTTGTGAGCCTGAGATAGGAGACTTGTTTTTGTCTCTGAGTTTGGACTGAGAAAATTTGAGTTATAGGAGTGGAAGCCACTTTGAGGTGTAAGATCCAGGGAGGGATTTGAGTTGTAAGATCCATCGATCTGAGTTTTGGAAAAGTTAGCCTAGTCTAGCTCTCTGTTATATAGGCGAAGGGAGAAAGTAGATGTACCCTATATAGGGGAACAACTATAAATTTCTTGTGTGTTTTATGTGTTCTTGAAAGCTATAACTAAACTCTAACTCATCAAGTTAAATTCAAGAAAGATAAAAAGTCTCAAAAAAACTATTCATCTTCTCCCCCTCTAGGTGATTATCTACCCTTAAAAGTCTTTCAAGTGGTATCAAATCTAGGTTGTTCAATAAAAACTTAACAGTCTGAACAAGATCTCTAAGGATAGTAAAAGATAATCATCATAATTTCTGGTGAGAACCATACAGAGTTGAGTTCTTTGAAGTTCCTTTTTGCAAGAAGGAGAACTTTGGGATATGTAAGGAGAGGGTGAGGCTTTTCATGGAAGACTCGGACCCTATGATCTTTGTAACAGTGCAAGAGGGACCTTTCATCCCTATAAAGGTCTCAGCAATAAATGCCAACATCAAGATCCCAAAGAAGTACACAAAATGACAAAGAATGTGGTATTTTTGGCCACTGTGGACAATAGGGTCCAGAACATTATAGTCGGTACTATTGATGACTCAACTTTCTAAAACTTTGTTCACTACAAGATTGCAAAGGATGTGCGGGACTCTCTGATAGTCTATATAGAGGGAACTGAGTAAGTGAGGGACGACTGAAAATCCCTTATAAATCAGCAATATGAGGCTTTCAGGCAAGACAAAAAGGATTTCATAGTCGAGTGTTATAAGAATTTCTTTAAAATTATAAATGGACTGAAAACTTATGGCAGACAATTCTCCAACTATGAACTGAATGACAAGTTTTTGAGGTCCCTCAACAAAGAATGCGACATCAAAATTTGTGTCATAAGGGAGATGGGCAACTTGACTAATATTCTTCCACAAAATTTGTTTAGCAAGCTACTGTCTCATGAGCTTCAAATGAATTCCAAAAAAGCTGAAGAAGAATCTGCTAAGTCTCTTAATAGAGAAAAGACATTGGCCTTCAAAGCTGAGTCCTATAAGAGGAGCAGAGAGAAGACACCTACCCCAAGAAGGGTTGCTGAGTCAGAAAGCTCTGCACTCAGCACATCAGAAGCTGAATTATCTGACAGAGAGCTAACATTATTCTCTAAGAAGTTCAAGAAGATGCTGAACAAAAGGAGGCAGTGGAGGAACAAGACCCCCACATGCTCCATCTCAAGGAAGCCCCAAGCTAATAATGATGTTACAGTATGGAGGTCGGGCGGTCTGTTGCTGTTTGGAGGCCGGGCGGTCTGGCGGTTTATCCTAGCCGGCCTGTCTGTCGGGCTATTGTTGTTTGGTATCCCAGCGGTCTGGCAGTTTGTCTCAGACAACTTGGAGACCGGGCGGTCTAGCGGTCTCCTGTGGCGGCTTGCTCTCTATGGCGCTTGTTCTCTCCTGATGTTGGTTGTCGGGTGGTTAGCTGGCTTGTCTAACCGCACAACCTGTCCAGTTTTTCTATTTGTAAAGCCCCATATACTTGTAAATTTTTAGTCTCACATTGTTTAATTGTATTCTCTCTCATCTCCTCCATTCTATAAAAGGGAGGTTATACCATTATAGTTGATACCTTTTTTGGATAATAAAGTTTTCACTACTCCAATTTTTCGGTCAACTTTTTCCTATTCACACATAGTATCAGAGAACTCGGTCTTTTCCTCCTGATTCTGTGAGCCCTCTCTATCCGTGCGGCTTGTTTCTTCTTCTCGCGACCTGTCTTTATGGTTTGTTTATTCTTCCCGTGACCTGTCTTCGCGGCTTGTTTCTTCCTCTAGCCCTTGCCCTGTTCGCGCGGTTTGTTTCACCCTGTCACTAACCTTTGTGTTTGCGACCTCTTGCTTACTCTTTCTTGTCGCACACCTTGCTTAGTCATCGGCTCCCCTTTTCTAGCCGCTCCTCTTCTTTGTGGCCACGACTTATTCTTAAGTCGCTGCGACCTATTCTAGCCGCTCCTCATCTTTGTCGCCACGACTTGTTCTTAAGTCGCCGCGCCCTGTTCTAATCGCTCCTCTTCTTTATCATCGTGACTTGTTTTTATGTCTCCGCGATCTTTTCTAGCCGCTCTCCTTCTAGCGAGTTCTCCTTCTAGCTGTGGCTTGTTCCTCTCGCTGCTCTCTTCTATGGCCAACTCTGATATCTCTATGGCCACTACTCACGTTGCTTCTCATCCTCCTACACCTCCCACTCCTTCTGGTAATCTTGGCACCACTTCCAAGCTTATCAGTCCCAACTATCTGGATTGGAGTGTCTCCTTCACCTTCCTTCTCCGCTCTCAACGCAAATGTCATCATCTCACAGATGACCCTCGTCTGCATGATTCCCCTCTCTTTGATGATTGGGATGCCAGCGATGCTCTTGTCTGCACATGGCTGGCTAACATCCTCTCTGATGAATGCCTCTCTATCATCCATCATGATGAAACCATCAAGGCAGCTTGGCTACATCTTTCCCCTCTCTACTCAAAGGGGGCTCAGACGTCTCACATCTATACTCTATATGCAGACCTCTTTGCCCGTCCCTCCATGTCTCCAGCTGCTGCTTACCAGCAAGTTCAAGCTCTCCGAGCCTAAATTCTACAAAATCTCCCCTTCTCTGTTGATCTCGCTGAGCAACACAAATACTTCCAGGAGCTTCTAGTTGTGTGTTATCTTCTACGACTTCCTGAGTTGTATGACATGATACATCAACAGATCCTCGGCGAGGCGGAGTCTCCCACCCTGGATGCCACCGCTACCCACATCGTCGATGTTACATCTTTGCTCCAATGTCTGATGTTATCCTCCCCTCCTCAACCGGACAACTCCGCTCACCATACTCAGCAAAGTGGCTCTGGTGTCCGCCACCTCCCCTCAAGCGACCATGGTGCTTCCCTCTTTCTTTGCTCTCACTGTGGCTGCACCGGCCACATGGTTGATCACTGCTGGAAGAAGCATCCTCATATTCGACCATCTGGCGAAGCTTACACTTCCTCTTCGAATTCGTCCGCCTCTGTGGTCACGTCTTCAGGTAGTACCCACGTCGCTACTCAAGGTAAATGGCAGATCGACTCTGCTGCTACCAATCATATGACCGGCAATCCGCAATGTTTTTCTCTCATAGAACAACATGACTCGTTGCCCCCGATCCTTGTTGCGGACGGCTCTCCCTTACCGGTCAATGGAACGGGTGTTGTTCAAGTCACTCCATCTCTTCGCCTGGTGGACACTCTCTACATGTCCAAGTTCTCTTGCAACTTGTTATCTATTACTTTGCTTTGCAAACAACTACAATTCTCTGTCACATTCACTTCTACTACTTGTTCTTTTCAGGATCCAGGCACCAAGCGAACGATTGCTACTGGGACTGAGATCGGCGGCCTCTACTTCCTCGACAACGTTTCCGCTCCCTCCGCCTTCTCCATATCTTCTACTGATCTTCACCAGTGGCACCTTCATCTTGGTCATGCTCCTCCATGTCTTCTTCGTCATCTTCTATCACATCTTCCTCTGCAAGGTCCTCATCTCAACTGTGAAGCATGTCAGCTTAGCAAGCATCACTGCTCCTCCTTCCCGCCAAAGCAAGGTCGTGGATCTTCCCGGCCGTTTGAACTTGTTCACTCTGACATCTAGGGTCCTGCTCCTACCCTCACCATAGGTCGAGGTAGTTCATATTTTGTAATGTTTATTGATGATTTCTCTAGATGTACATGGGTGTATATTTTAAAGGATCGCTCCAAACTTTTTCTGTATGGACATCTTTTTATCATATGGTTAAAAATCAGTTTGATATGTCAATTAAAATATTTTATTCTGACAATGCTAAGGAATATCTTAGCAATGCTTTCTCTTCTTTTTATATGCAAAATGGTATTGTTCATCAAACTACCTGTGTCTATACCTCCCAACAAAATGGGGTGGTGGAACGCAAGAACCGTCACCTTCTCGATGTCGCCCACACACTGATGACACAGATGCACGTTCCTCGCTCTTATTAGGGCTATGTTATCCTCATCTCCTATTACCTCATTAATCGCATTCCGTCCACGGTTCTCCACGAACAAACTCTATTCTCTCTTCTATATCCAGGCAAGGATGTGTTTCCTCTTCCTCTACGTATCTTTGGGTGCACGGCCTTTGTGCACAAGCCTTCCGCCACACATGACAAACTTGACTCTCGTGCTACAAAATGTATCATTTTGGGTTACTCAACTATTCAAAAAGGCTACTATTGTTTTGATCCCGTTCTTTGAAAATAATACATATCCGCGGATGTGACTTTCTCCGAGAATGTGTCATATTTCTCCTCTTACCAACCTTTGGCTCTTTCTCCTTCTCCCACCGTCCCCTCCACCCCGTCTAATCCCCTTGATATTTTCCCACCATCACCTCCACCATCTCCTACTTCCCTTTCTTCCGCATCACCACCGCTCTCTCCCTCTTCTCTGTGGCTGTCTCATTCCTCTCTTGGGCCAGCTCTCTCTGCCCCGGATGCTCCGGTTAATGAGTAACATGCCGACCTAGATCTTCCCATTGCTCTTCGCAAAGGGGTGCAGATGTGTACCCAGCACCCACTGGATGTTGTTCTTTCATATGATTATCTCACTCCTTCTCGCAGGACATTTACATGGGCTATCTCTACGACTACAACTCCATGCACCTACTAGAAAGCTCTTACTGTTCCTCATTGGAAGGCCGCCAAGGATGAGGAAATTGCTACCCTCACTGAACAGGGTACCTGGACCCTGGTTCCCCCACCTTTGGGCACTGATGTGGTTGGCTGTCGCTGGGTCTTTGTTGTAAAATTCCATCCAGATGGCAGCGTGGATTGCTACAAGGCCCGCCTGGTGGCCAAAGGCTTCACTTAGACCTGTGGTGTTGATTACTTCGACACCTTCTCTCCTGTTGGTCGTCTCAGCCCCATTCGGGTCCTTCTCTCTATCGCTATCAACAAAGATTGGCCCATTTCATAGTTGGATGTTAAGAATGCTTTTCACTACGGTGATCTGCAGGAAGATGTTTATATGGAGCAACCTCTTAGGTATGTTGCTCAGGGGGAGACATGAGTATGTCGGCTAAAGAAGGCTATCTATGGCCTAAAGCAGAGCCCTTTTGCCTGGTTTGACAAGTTTAGCGGCATTGTTTTGGCCATTGGTTTTGCAAGAAGTTCAGCCGATCACTCCCTGTTTGTTCGCAAAACTGCCTCGGGTCTGGTAGTTCTTGTGGTATATGTTGATGACATTCTTCTTACTAGCGATGACTAGGATGGGGTAACTTTGACAAAGAAACACCTCCATCAACACCTGGTCACAAAGGATATGGGCTCTCCAAAATACTTTCTGGGGATTGAAATCTCTAGGAAGCCCAACTCCATGGTCCTTTCCCAACAGAAGTATGCTCTTGATCTTCTAAAGGAGGCAGGATTGACTAGTGCTAAACCTGCCCATTGTCCCATGGCTGCTGGAGAAGACAAAACTTGGACAGATAACTCGCCCCATCTATCTGATCTTACGAGATACCGGCGTCTAGTTGGCAAACTCATTTATCTCACGGTAACTAGACCCGACATCTCTTTTGTTGTGGGCAAGGTGAGCCAGTTCATGCAAGCTCCTAGGGAGTGTCATCTACAATCTGCCCTAAGGATATTAGAGTATATTAAAGCAGCACCAGGGAAAGGATTCCTTTTTTAGAAGAATGGTCACTTAATGGTTGAAGTGTACTCAGATTCGAGCTATGCTGATGACAAAGGTGACGCAAGTCAACATCAGGTTTCTACACATTTGTTGGAGGAAATCTTGTGAGTTGGAAGAGCAGGAAGCAGTCTGTCGTCTCCAGGTCTAATGCAGAAGCGAAATATCGCAGAATGGCGTCGACCACATGTGAGTTGAAATGGTTACGAGCTCTCATGCTTGACTTAGGAGAGGTCTATAACTATCCTCTTCCTATATTCTGTGACAATAAGGTCGTGATATACATCTCCAAAAATCCGATCTTTCATGAGAGAACAAAACACATAGAAGCCGACTGTCATTTTATTCGGGAAGAGATCTTAAAGAAATAGATTTGTACTCCATTCATCACTTCTGACAACGAGTTGGCATACATCTTCACCAAGACAGTGTTCGCTTCCTTTTTCCACATTTGCGACAAGCTAGGCATGATTGATATCTATGCTCCAGCTTGAGGGGGAGTGTTGTAGTATGGAGGTCGGGCGGTCTGTTGTTGTTCGGAGGCCGGGTGATCTGGCAGTTTATCCTAGCCGACCTGTCTGTCGGGCTGTTGTTGTTTGGTATCCCAGTGGTCTGGCAGTTTATCTTAAATGACTTGGAGACCGGGCGGTCTAGCAGTCTCCTGTGGCGGCTTACTCTCTATGGCACTTGTTCTCTCATGTTGTTGGTTGTCGGGCGGTTAGCTGGCTTGTTTAACCGCATGACTTGTCCGGTTTGTCTATTTGTAAAGCCGCATATACTTGTAAATTTTTAGTCCCACATTACTTAATTATAATCTCTCTCATCTCCTCCATTCTATAAAAGGGAGGCTATACTATTGTAATTGATACCTTTTTTGGATAATAAAGTTTTCATTACTCCAATTTTTCAGTCTACTTTTTCCTGTTCGCACAAATGACAAATCTACAAAGGACCCCACTAGGGAAGGTATGTTTCTAGACAGAAAAAACATTTTAAAATTGATGTGGTTTGTTACTGTTGCAACAGGTCAGGGCATGTTGTAGCTCACTATTCTGTTAAAAGAAAAGAGAGTAAGAGGTCATATGATAAGATACATTATAAGGAGGAAAAGGCTGATAAAGCTTCTTAGCTAAGAAGCACTTATGCCTATACGATAGTGATTTTGAGACTTTAGAATCTGAAGAAGAGAATTCATACATCGGGCTATTATCTATGGAAGAAACCACAGATTACTCAGCAGCCAAGGTGGGCATAAGGGCACCACTGTCTTCAACTGATTGTGACTCTTAAGAAGAAGAAGGAGGCAGCCTCATTTCCATGTCTGATGAAGAAAACTAGGATGAATCTTAGCCTGATAAGGTACTTATTCTTGTCACCTTATCTTTTGATACAGATTATGCAACTGGCCCAGAATCTGAAGTATCCTCTTTATCTGTTGACGATAATTCAGATTCAGAAAATGATATCAATCAATTGATTGATAATATGGGGCACTCCTTGAGGCCTTGGGAAAATGCAAAAAAACTTGCTAAGAAGCAAGCTGAAGATCTTAAGGTTCTTAGACCCCTTAAGGTTGAGTTAAAGGAAAGAATGGAAGCATTCTATCAAATGACTGTCTAACTCAATTGATCTCAAAGGGATCATTGACAAGCACAATGAAATAAGATTTCAGAATGAAAAACTTATTAAAAAGCTTGAGAATGAACTCCTCAAGGAGAGGAAGCCAGTGGAGAAATTCTCCAAGCCCAATACTATGCTACCACCTATTGATACCTTCTCTTCCCAAACTGATAGAAGAGGATTGGGGTTCAAGTCAAAAGCTGGAGCAACTAATTCTAAGGAAAAAAGGCAAGGCAACAATTGTGTCTTAAACCACCTTTCAGAAAGTATTGTTTCCTTCTAACATGTATGATCATGATAGCATATATGGTCACTAGAAGAATGAAAGTTTCGTAAGTAAGATCAATAATGCATCTTACAATGGGATGAGAAAGGGCATAGGGTTAAGTGCCTTAAAATCTCCCCTTCAAGAAATCATAATGGGCAATTATAAACCTTTCGTGTTTTGGAACCTCAGCCCCTTTCGCTCAAAGGTAAGGGTGTTGCATCTTCTCAAGTATATAAAACTAATAAGAAGGTTGATGGAAAGACAGTAAGCAGCTCTCATAAGGCCATATTTGATTTCATCAACAACATGTCAGCTGCAAAATAGACACCTGTTGCTAACAAACAAATATCGTCGAGTAAGCTTGTTGTAAAGTGTTTGTTTTAGGATAGAAGTGACCTAGGGGGTGAATATGTCCAATTTAAATCTTGGATACTTTTAAGTCACAAAAGATTACTTAGGATAAACAATTACTATCGCAGCATACAACAAAAGAAGAAAATAAAGACAGTCATTGCAAGTACACAATAGATTTATAGTGGTTCCCCAATTTTTGGATACATCAACTTTCCCCCTTCGCCTATCTAGCAATGAACTAGATTCGGCCCAAGTTCTTCTTTATTTTACTCAGAACCTTGTTCTTACACCTCAGATCCCAGCTGGCTCCTATAACTCAGATAATATAATATCCTATAGTCTCAAATCAACAAGATCCTACAGCTCAGGTTCCACTCCAAGAACCCTACCTCAGAGTGCAGCTCCACTCCTACTTCTCAGGCAAACCCTTACACTACATTCTCAGAACCTTCCAGTTCCTACAGCTCAAAGAAATTCCTTCTTCCTCTACCTCAGGCCCACAGCCCTACCTCAGCCTTTATAATATAGGCTTACAACTCAGGGAGATTAAACCCTAACACTCAGATCTATAAATAGATCTTACAAAGTTAAAATTTCAAAGAAATAGTTTGTGATTTGGAAATGTCACCCAGCAGAAAGATGATTGGCGACCACTTCTTGATCAGATCTTCATGTGGAATCTTCTTCCTTTGTCCTTATTGTGAAGAAAATGATCCAACCCTTCTTAGCTTTTTCAAAGCTTCTTGAAGGAAAAGTTAGGGTTGATCTTAGCTGGAGAAGTTTGAAGTTGATCCACGATCTTCCTTCTTCCTTCTGGATTCTGCGAATTTTTCCCTATCAGACTTGGATGAGAAGAATGAGAATTTCTATTATTTTCTGTCAAGTTGATCTCCTTACATAGGCTTTGGCATAGGAGACCGGCTGCTCCAGTTAATTCACTGGCATATGACAGTTCTGACAGCTTGTCAGAACTTCAGGCCTTGTATACTAAACTTGGTTGAGATTCTGTCTTGAGAGCTTCTGTATGAAGGTGTTGACATAACTGAATGTGATTGTGTCAACACCATTCCTGGGTGTCGACACTTCTCTTATATGGATGTCGACAACAATCTATTTGTGTTGACACTGCTAACTCTCTGACTCGACACAATATGTGTAAAATGTGTCGACACTAGTCCTGAGTGTCAACCCATCTGCTTTCTTGACTAATGGTGTCGACCCAAGTTCTGGGTGTCGACACAGCTTGCATCCTGTTTTGACAAAACAAAAGTGTGTCGACACTAGTTCTGAGTGTCGACATAGTTGATCTCTTGACCAATGTTGTCGACCCAAGTCATGGGTGTTGACTCAGCCTGTCTCAGCACTTCTTGAATAAGGGTGTCGACACAAGTCATGAGTGTCTACATTGCTTGTTCCCTTATCTCAGCACAACTTTAACAAAGGTGTCAACACTTGTCTAGTGTCTCGACACTTTTGTACTAAGCTTATTTTTCTTGCATAAGTGAACTCAACACACATCAAATACAAGCTTGTGTATACCATTAAGTTGACATGGCTTCTCCAATTCAGGTACATAATTCTCAATGTGCCCAACAATCTCTCCTATTTGGAGAAGTCATAACCACAAATCAATGATCTATACCATAATACCAAAATATGATAATTAACATGTATAAGTAAAAGGTAGATCAAAACATAAATGAACACAATAACAATAACATAGAAAACACCAGGTGCAACTAAATTGTTTTCCTTAATGTTGTTCAAAGATTACAGTTTGTGTTACATTGTTCTAAAGGTAAGATTACACAAAGCCTAAAAGATATAAACTAAGAATCTTCTGGATCTCTGATGACAATGCCTTTTCCAAATTGAATTTTGTCTTTAACTTCTAGCACTTTGTCAACAACCACCTTTGTCTTTCCCTTAGCATTCTTGACTTTAGAGAGATCTTCTTCCTTGAGTCTCTGCCTTTCAAAGTAATGGTAGGGCTTGGGAAAGTATTTATTGGGTTCAACAGAAGTAGTAGGAATCTTCCCAGCCTTCAGGTCTCTTTTGAACTTGTAGATGACTTCCTGCTGTGTAAGATGCTTGTCCCATTCTTATTCAGTGTACCATTTGCCCCTATCATATATATTGCCATTAACTGATTGTTATGCAGTGAGTATAATATTTCTAGAGGTTGGACTCCACTGCTCAAAATCAGGCCTAGCCTTAGCCTGCTCTCTAAATCTCTTCTTTGACAATTAGGATTCCTTTTCTTTTAGCAAGGTAGCATCAGTCATCTCCACCTTTTCATGTATCACATCCTGAACATTTGGAGGAGGATTGTACATTGCATGAACTGCATTCTGAATATCCTCAAATTATGAAGGAGGGTATATGGTCTGTACTGTAGCTGGGTGAATACCTTCCAACTGAGCTGGTTGACAGCCAAACTCAGCTATTTGATCATCATCACTAGGGGGATAGCCTAGAGTGGCCCTGGTGCTATTAGAAGTCCACTTAGCATGATCAGAGCTAGCTTTTATCATTGTTCTCTCTCCCTTTATGACTTCTCTTTTGACATGATCTCTCAGATCATTCTTTTGAAATCTTACCTAATCAACTGTGTGATGTAGTCATTGGGTAAGGTGAGTCTTTACTTTGGTCAAGTTATCTGAGATGGTTTTGGTTGAATCTTTGACAGCTTGAACTATAGAGTCTGACTGTGTTGCGATCTTGGATTCAACAGTAGTAGAAGTTGTATCTATCTTTGCTTCTAGAGTGTTAGATTGTTCTTTTATCTTGTTCAGGGTAATATAATGTATTTCTATCAAATTGGCATTCATCCATATCTGATTTTCAAGGATATAGCCTTGTTTGACTTGTAACACCCCCTATCCATCGCATAGCATATATCAGTAGGTCCGGCCGGGGCCAGACGCCATATACCACAGACAGACCGGAAGGTTACTCAATGGAAACCATCCAACTAAGAATCAACGTCCTACACAGAGTACATTATAGCAGAAGCAATTTAAAGGTTGCAAGAACAAAGAACTTGGCCATAAGCATGAATGTCCACTACAAAACTTAATAGGAATGAACGTACAATACACAAGTACAATGGCCTTAAGGCCTTACAATTGTTTACTCAAATTACAGAGTTTTCCATACCACGGCACGCGGGCCGGTCACACATGAATACTACAAGTAAACACTCAAAATTTGGCCTTAGAGGGCCGGCTCAGCAACATGGGCTTTTGCCCGCTATTTACCACTTGGCTCCGCAGCACCTGTAAGCAACAATCCACCGTAACGGTGGCAAACAAAAGCAACGATCAGCTATGATGGCCAAATTATAACGATCCCGCCCCCAAATTTGGGGTAGCGATGCTCCTTCCCTGCACTTTGTTAGCATAACCAAGCAGTGGTGTAAAAACACTTCATCACAGGCATGGGCACGCACGGCCACACACCCCGTGCTCTCAGGGCACATTCTCAGTGAACATGGTCAAAGTCCATCGACTCACCAACGCCCCCTGGGCGGCAATATCTCGTGAGAATTTGATCTTTTTGGTCACTGCCTAAGACCCTCCATCTATGCCAACGGCAAGTGCCATGTACTGTTAAGTCTCTTTACTGAACGACATAGAGCGGGTACGGTTCCGCCTAACCCGTTGCTCACACCGCCTTATCACCTTAAGACATGGGCGCGGGTCAAACTTCCCTGAGTCCCAAACCGATCACACACGTCACATAACCCGGTTATGTACAACTTGGCTCCCAGGCCACCAAGATGGCAGAATCACGCATCTGCCCAGTTTTTCGGGTGCACCTTAGGGTTAGTCCCCAAGGCTCCCTGTTGCAATCTACTGCGTAGAAAATTTGAAAAACAAACATCCGCACGGAGTCTTCTTCGGCCATTCATGCAATGCAACATCACCGATCCAGACCAACTCATCTGGGTAGGCTTCACACATCATGCTTATGTCCGTTTCTCGATTACAGACTTTACATGTTAAACAACAGGGACTATTCATGTCTACCCGAAGGAACGCCTCAAACTCAATACAAACTTGCAAGAGCGGGCTTCCTACGTAAAGAAAAGAGAACTTCACATGTCCTAGTATGAGAATCGTTACCCTAGCATTCCTCTTTGGTGCCATGAAAATCTATGTGGATGAAAAGCACCGCAATGTCCTCTCCTCCGTAGATCTGAAGTCGACTTGCGATTTGGAGCTCCGAAGCTCCGCCGGCGGCCGGATCTAGCTTCCTTCTTCTTCCTTGCTCTCCCCTCTCTCTAGAAGTTTAGAAAGAGAATGCTTAAAGGAAATGAAGGCTTGCCAACCCTATTCCCGGGTATATACCAGCAAGAACAGCCCTGAGCCATTAGATCCCAAAATAAGGAAACGGACGGCCATGATTCGGACTTGAAAACCAAAACCTGGGCCGAACACGGCTTGTAACACGCCCGTGTCCAAGGCCGTGTTCCCCATTCACCATCGAAACCAATGCATCCCGAAAAGTACACGGGCTCTCGACACGCCCGTGTCCGACTTGACACACTTGTGTCATACAGTACACGGTCGTGTAGCATGTCATGTTCCTCCTTCGACACAGGATCAAAAACGTCACGCAAGGGACACGGGTACTTGACACGCCCGTGTCGAAACTGACACGCCCGTGTCTACCCGAACATGACCATGTGCTAACACCATGTGTCTCCCATGACACGGCCTGGCCTTCACCCCGAGAAGGACACAGCCTGGGACACGCCCGTGTCTCAGGCCGTGTTCACTGCTCGACGATCGTCGACTCCAAATTCGTCGACCACTCGGCCATATTGTCGACCCGAGCACGACATGCCCCTGGTACATGCCCATGTCCCAGGCCGTGTGACCTCTACTAAGTTCCAAACTTGGCTCAAAACGCCTCCTGTCGCTCTTTTGAGTTTCAGGGCATTACAACTGTCATGTAATCCTCAGTTTCTTTTGACTCCTTTTGCTACTTAGCTAGATAAACTACAGCATGAGCTCCTTTCTAGAAGTAATCTGTCATTTCTTTCTTTAAAAGATTTACCTCAAATCATATTGATTTGATATCTAGCGCTAGCTGTAACTTAAGTCTTTATTGCTCTCATCCACATATTTTTCAAGTTTAGATCTCTGCTGATCTAACATAATCTGCAGTTGAACTTGAAAGGAACTGAAATCCATTTCAGAAGTAGATGTTTTACCAGGCTCAGTAGTTTTCTTATAGCTCTTTCTCCTTAGTTTGACTTCTTCAATCTTCTTTTTCCTCAGTTGAGAGGCTCCCTCCCCCTCAGAGTCTGATGAGCTGACAACTGCAACAGCTGTTGGTGTTTTATCTGCTTCAGAGTGAGGAGGCATAATGACTGTCTCCCCCTCAACCCTTGCATCTTCCTGTGCAAAGGAGAGATCTTCCATTATGATGTCATTTTGTTGATCTGCATGGTCAGGAACAGGATCCTTTGGGAGAATGTCCTCCATCACCCCCTGAATAATATCTAGTTTATCCAAGTGAGTTTCTTCTTCAGTCTCCTTATAGACTGTATCGTCAGTGTCCTCTTCTGGCATCTGCCGATCCTGTGTTGTAACATCAGCCAATTTTTCTGCTTTGTTCAGGTCAAGGAGCACATCCATTACTGTTTGGCTGGCCATTTCACTTTTTAAAGTTGGAATCACATTGGGGTTTTCCTCTTCAATGTGTTCCTTCTCTGGAATAATCTCCCCCTCCATCTGATCCCTAGTTCCAGATGAGGGCCTTAGAGAAACTTCTAGGGCTGGAGTAGCTTGATCATCTGAGCTTGAACTCTCTTACTCACCTGAACCATTGGATGAATTATTATTCACAACTACAGTTTTCTTCTTCTCCTCCTTTTTCTTCTCAACTTCAGGTGTTCCCTTGGACAAAACTTTATCCCATCTAAATAAGAATTCTCATGTCCATCCTTCTTATATGGTTTATCATTGAACCAAGCTTGTGATTTAGACTGTCTAGTATTACCTGGATTAGGTATAGACTTAGGATTCTGTCCATGTTAGGCTTATTGATACTGTCAGCTATTTTCTCAAAAACAACCTTGCTCCAATCTGTCTTAACTTTGAATATGACTCTGGTCATCAGCTCAAACATTGAAATAGAAACTCTGTCATGTGCTCCTGTCTTGTAGAGAAACACTTTACCTATCACCTCAGACAAAAATTTCCCCTGGGAATTCATCCCTTTTCTTGGCAAAGTGCTTCCTATCTTTGTGGTATGGGGCAAGCCACACCACACTAGTGCTTTAGAAGTCTTGGCGGTGTTTATTGTATCTTCCTGGTCGATTATTGGTAGTTGAAATAACTTTGCTACTTTTCTTGCTGTGACTTTCAGCTTCGCTCCATTTACCTTGGACTTGATCTTGGCAGTTTGTGAATCCAGAACAACATTTGAAAAGAACTCTAAAACAGCTGTCCTTCTTCAGTCCCGGCCACCAGAATAGCTTTTTCATATCTTTGTACATCTTTGTACTCCCCGGGTGAATCGAGTACTTAGTATGATGAGCCTCGTACATCAATTCCTCCAGTAGTTTACCCACACTCGGGACGCACAAACGGCTGTCCTTCCACAATAACCCATCATCAACAGTAAATTGGGCATTTGACCCATCCAAAGCCTCAGCCATGAACCGCTTCCTGTTGTCATCCAACTCCAAAGCCTATCGAATCCGATCAGCCGGGTCATACTGTACCTTTGTCCATTTCAACTAAGATTCAGCACTAGACCTCTTATCAACACAAGAGATCTCCAAGGCTTCTAAATCTCGAATAAGTTGCTCGTCATGTACCGACAACCAATTGGCTTGCGTGCGAGCCCTGCGACTTAACGCATCTGCAACCCCATTACCTTTACCAGGCACGTAATGTATCTTGAAGGTGTAGTCCCCAAAGAACTCCATCCACCTCTGCTGTCGCATGTTTAGGTCCTTCTGATCTAGAAGATACTTCAGGCTCTTATTGTTAGTATAGATATCGATCTTCACACCATATAGGTAGTGTCTCCAAAGCTTTAGAGCGAATATCATGGCCGCCAACTCCAAGTCATGGACCGGATAATTCCTCTCATGCACTTTCAACTGGCGCGAGCCATATTCTATTATACTCTCATGCTTTAGTAGAATACAGCCTAGACCGCTGCTAGAGGTGTTGTTGTATATCTCAAATTCTTCTGTCCCACATGGCGAATATAGAATAGGTGTCATGCTCAGATGACTTTTCAGCTCTTCAAAAGCTTGCGCGCACGTCGGAGACCAGACAAACTTCTGATCCTTTATTATCAAGGTCATGAGGGTTAAGGTTATCCGCGAAAAGTTTTTCACGAAGCGTCTGTAGTAGTCGGCAAGCCCTGAAAAACTCCGGACTTCCTCCATCGAAGAAAGTACAGGCCACTCCCGTATCGTAGCAATCTTCGTCGGATCCACTGCGATTCCCTCACTGCTAATAATATGATCAAGGAATGCAAACAAAGAAAGCTAGAACTCACACTTCGAGAACTTGGCATATAGCTGACTGCTTCTCAAAGTCTCCAGAACAATCAGTAAATGTTTTGCATGATCAAACTCGGACTGGGAGTACACGAGGATATCATCGATGAACACGATCATGAACTGAACCAGATATTCCCTGAATGTCTGGTTCATTAAGTCCATAAACACGGATGGCGTATTAGTCGGCCCAAAAGGCATGACCGTAAACTCGTAATGCCCATAACATGTACTAAATGTCATCTTGGGGATATCGATTTCCCTGATTCTTAGCTGATAATAGCCAGACTTCAAATCCAGCTCCAAATACACTGTCGACCCAACTAGCTGGTCGAATAGATCGTCAATTCTTGGAATCAGGTACTTGTTCTTCTGTCAACTTGTTTAGTTCCTGATAGTCGATACAAAGCCGCAGACTTTCGTCCTTCTTCTTCACAAAAAGGACTAGGGTGCTCCAAGGCGACGTACTCGAATGAACATACCCATGTTATATAAATTCTTGAAGTTGTGCTTTCAATTCTGCCATTTCTCTTGGTGTTAAGAGGTAAGGAGACTGTGACACTAGTTTGGTACCAGGCATCAGCTCAATGGTGAAATCAATCTCTTGTTGGGGCGGAGCTCCAGGGAGATCATCGGGGAATACATCGGCAAATTCCAACACCATTAGAATATTGGACAAACCAGGCTTGTGCTTCTTTGCCTCTAGTAGAGTGAAGAACAACTCTGCACCCTCATGCACTGCTTTAACTATTTGGAGAGCTGACATCATCATCTTGCTCGGTCCCTTCATACCAAAAAAAGTAGTTTCTAGACTTGTGTTTAACCCCAGCTTGACCATCATCAAACTACAGTCAATTAACGCACGTTGCTCCGAGATCCAATCCATGTCAAAGATTACGTCAAACTCTACTATCGGTAGTAGTAACGCTTCCAAATCAAAGGCTTGACTTCCAATCAACACTTTCACATAACAGACTCTACTGCGCACATCGAACACCCATTTGGTAGTAGCACATCCAACATATCCTTTGCCACTAAAGTAGGCACTCCGATTCGTGACATGAAGTCCTCGGATAAGAAAGAATGTGAGGCTCTGGTATCAAATAGGGCTCGAGTCGGATGGTCCATAATTACAACAAATCCGAAAACATAACAAGCATACAACCAAAGTATAAGGTGCAAGGTATAAAATGTACTAACGCTAAAAACTAACTCATATCTATCACCACATCGCCTTGTTTGATGGCCTCCTGCTGGCCAAGGTTGTAGACTCTCGGTTGGGCTGGAGCCTGAAGGGATGTGGTTGACTCCACCGTCTTCCCCTTTTCAACATAAGATACTCCTGCCTTTTTCTCTGATCTGGAAGGGCCACTACTACACTCTCGGGCTATATGTCCCTGCTTGCCGCAAGTGTAAAAGTGAATTGGGCCTCCACGCCTAGACGATGCATCAGAAGTAACTGAAGAAGAAGTCGGTTTGGAAGGCTTGGCCTTCTTGTTCCACTTCCGGTATCAAGACTTCGCTGATCTCAGTACTTTGAACTTCGGGCTCTTCACTGTTAAATCCTTCCTACTATGAACCCTCTTCAAGTACTGCTCTAGTGACTGAGCTGTATTGATCAGAACCAGAAAGCCCTGCGCCATCGGACCTGAGAGTATCAACCTCAGATCATCACGCAGTCCTTCATAAAATCGGTTGCTTTTGTGCTCCTTATCCATAAAAGTGGAGCCAGCATATCGTCCCAATCTTGTAAACTCATGTAGGTAGTCATCCAAGCTACTCTCACCCTGAGTCAACCTCTAGAATTGATTCTTCATCGCTATTTTCTGCAATGTTGGGAAGAAACGCGCCAGAAATAATCTCGTGAACTCCTCCAATGAGATGTCAATGAGTTGTCTCCCATCCAGATGATGCAGCTCTAACTCATCCCACCACATCCTTGTTTCGCCGTCTAGAAGAAAAGTGGCTATTGTAACCTTCTGCCACTCTTCCGTCTCCATAGCCGTCATGACCCTCTTAACTCTAGACAACCAGTCCTCGGCTTGAGTTGGGGTTCCAGTCCCTTTAAACATTGGTGGATTAAATTGCATCACATGTTTTAATTGTTTCTCTGTCGCTCCTCTTCACCACGAGCTCTGTCACTCCATGATCCACTAACATATGTTCTGCTACACTAGGGATAGGAGGTTGCACTTGCCATCCTAGTTGTGCATTAATCATAGTCAACACTGCTTCTTCTACCATCTGTATGGTTTCAGCGGAAGGAGGGGTCGCAGGCACGTCGTTAGGTGCACTACTCTCCGCAGAGTGTTGTTGTTGTGATGCCCATGCACCGCTCCTAGTCACCTATAAATGTAAAAAACACTCAATCAGGTGACAAACAGATTTCCAAAACACAATCATAGGAACACTCAGGTTCCCCAAACATGTGTATTTTCATTCCTAAGTGGACAGTCATGGGTTCTTTTATGTTATAACGGTAACGCACATACGTGTGTTCACCACCCCTTAAAAGAATTCATCCACAAATTTGAATAAGGAAGACTGACACCAGAGTCTGATACCAACTTGTAACACCTCATCCATCACATAGCATATAGCAGTTGGTCCGGCTGGGGCCAGATGCCATATACTATAAACAAACCAAGGAGTTAGTAATTGAAACCAACACTCAACGCTTTGTATCCTAACACAGAGTTCATTCTAGCGGAAGTAGTCTAAAGGTTATAAATAGAACCCACCAAAACATGAATGTCTATTAAACATCGAAATAGGAATGAGTACTTGATGAGTCCATTTTATATACCTATTTTCGGACTCATCTGGGCTTGTTTTCTCGTTGATGCACTTCACTTTAGAGCTTTATTTGTTCATATTTGTTATTATGTCCTTTTTATGAGTAAGTGCACATTTATGCCCGTGGTTGTGTATTTTGTTACTTTTATTGTTTGTACTCGTTTTTGTGATTGCCTGGAATGTCTGCACAGATTAGTGATTTGTTTTTCCTATCGGTACAGGGGTCGTGTACGTGTTCCGGGATGGTTGTGAAACAGGAATACTGCGCACGATCATGGGATCTAATGCGCCCGACCACTGGTCGTGCGCCCCTGATCGTGCGCACTACTCTTAATTTTCCAAAATCTGCCTGGGGTAATCGCACGACCACTGGACCTAGTGCGCACGACCACCGGTCGTGCGCCACTGATCATGTGTATTGATTCCTCTTTTCTGGAGTCCTGTCTGGGGTAATCGCACGACCATTGAACTTAGTGCGCACGACCACTGGTCGTGCGCCACTGCTCATGCGTGTTATCCTAGTTCTTTTTCCTAATCTGCCATGCCAGTGCGCACGACCACTGGACATAGTGCGCACGACCACTGGTCGTGCGCCCGTGATCGTACGCATTGTTCAATTCTGCTTTCTATAAATATGTAGGTGCCGCCCTAATTTGGGGGATCGCTCGACATTTCTCCGCCATTTTCATCTCCGAGGAAGGGTTCCGTCATTCCCCTGCATCTTCCATCGTAGGGAGGTGCTCCGGGCAAGCTTTCACCGCCAAATCCAAGCCGAAGCTTCCTCTCTACCTCCTCCTTCATCCTTGAGCTTCAAGAAGAGCTTGACCTAGCTTTCTCCATCAAGCTAGGAGAAGTTGTGCCATCCTCCACCAAATCATGACACGAAGAAGACGGGCTATTGGAAGGTGGTGACAGCCCTTCTCTACCCCGGACGCAGTTGAGGACCGAGCTTGGACGCGGATTGACAACCCGACGATTCCAACCTTGAATCCTCGGCAAGACTTCGCATCCGGTCGATTTCGCACACTTTTCTTCTCTTGTTGTTGAATAGTATAGTTGATCTCTTATTTATGATGAAGTTGTACTTATTTTGATATACATTTGTATCAAATCATGTTTATGTGATTTCATATTTTTGTTATTTTCTTAAGGTGCGCCATATTCCATCCACCACCATCCACCCTTGCCGCACTAGCAATTGCTAGTGGCGTGCGTAGCGAAGAGGTGCTTTCGACCCTCATTCCGCCATTCTCATCACCTCATCCGTAAGCCTACTCGCCCATCCGCCTAGTGATTCGGTGCATAGCGGCCCGACTAGTCTTCCATCCCGGCTGGCGAAGCATTGCATAGCAGCGTTGCATAGGAGTAGTTGATAGTGTTTTATTTTCTTAGTCCGCAATTTCAAAACCCCCATCGTTACTGCCGACCTTGAGGACTTCAATCTCAAGTCCTACTCGAAATTAACTCCACCTTACTGTGTTTCTTGAGAGATCGATACTTGGGAAAACTTGCCCATTTTATATTACTTGTGCGACTGGTTCACTGCCGTGATCTTTAGCATCAAGTTTTTGGCGCCGTTGCCGGGGAACACAGTCGTGTGAGTTTTTGGAGAGGGAGATAGGAGATAGAATCCCTTTTCCATTTGTATATTTCATGTTTCTTCTTTGTTTTAGTTTTTAGAATCTGTTTTTTTGTTTTTATTTGTTCCTCTTCTAGTTTTAATTTTTCTGTAGCAGGTTTTCCTATTCTTTTATCTGTGCTGTGTAGTTAATTTTTGCTTAGAATATTTCTGTGGTGAATTCTTTCTTGTTGCACCATGTATTCTTATTCGAATATCCGTTGCCGATGGTGCGGGGATTATAGGCATGGTAGTGATGAGTGCCCCACTGAATACTGGGGGCATAATTCTCGTGGTTTTGTGTATGGAGCACCGTCTTCCTATGGTACTTCATACGCATAACCCAGGTCTTATGGTCACTCCTCTTCTATGCATTCATCTTTTTCTTATTCCTCTACGGTCCCATCTGGACCGAGGAGTAATGGAAAATGATGTTTGTGTCGTCGTGGCACCGACCACGTATTGAAAGATTGTGCAGAATTTCAGCGCCAGTTGGAGGAGGATGAAGAACCGGGTATCCGATTCACTCTATCACCCTCTCAAATGGCCGCCCCTTCTGATTCTTATGATATATTCGCAGCACCACCTTGTCTATGGGGGACTGCTGCGGATATACCCATCAGACTTTCTGCTGATCGGTGTGACGACATTGTGGCACTGTCTCTCCCCATGCACTCTTCCCCTCTTGTTGATTCACCACCGGAGGAACCCGCACATATTTTCTATGATGCTGTTGTTCCTCTGCCTTCTTTGCAATAATTATCTATCCCTATTTGTATTGAGTCGGTTGATGATGTTAGGCCGAATTGTGATTCTGAGCCTGAGGATGTGCCCATGTGTGACGAGGATATTATTTTCATTGATGGGAAGTATTACGTCTTGGAACATGTGGACGCACTGAGGTGGGATGATGAGGAGATCCTTTCTGATGAGGAAGTTTCCACTTTCTTGTTGGATGAGGAGGTCCAAACCACCACCAAGGACCTCGAGCTCTCGGATTCCCCTCACTATGACTCATATGACACCGACAGTGATCTATGCTTGGATCCTGCTGAGAGTGACACCGGGATCACTCTCCCATTTTCTGATTATTTTAGTTCTTCGTCTCCTTTATTTCTTGATCCCCCTTCTCTATCTGAGCCTATGCAGGCTGAGTCTCCACAGGTATGCTGGGATGATGATGAGCCTGGTGTTCTTGTCGTTGCCATCACACCCTGCACACCTGTGGTTGACGATGCCTTGCTAGGCGAGGATACTTTTTGTGATAAGATGCGTGAGGACCAGGCCTCCTCCTCATCCTATTTCCTATTTCCTCTACCTGTGTTGGGCAGGTATTACTATTTAGGTAGAGGGGTAACAGTTTTATCACTGTATCGGTACCCGTTACCGCAACGGATAATGGAACAGTTGCCTGTGCATTTTTCTTTTCATAGACCCATTAGTTAGCACTATATAGAATTTAATAAGTCGTGTTGGGATGACAATAACCCCAGTAGTTATCTTATATTTCCTGCATTTTTATTTTTCATGTCTATTTTAGTTTTAGCATTTCTTTTTGTATATTTTTCTTTTGTTTTTGCGGAGCTCACCCCTGCAGGTATTCTTGACAACTTCATGTTGGCGAGGTTGTGATTCTTTGTATGGCGGGCCTGCTTCAGGTTTTCACGCGTCTTCTGGTATGCTCACTGGCTGAGCATTGGGTAACCTCTTCCCTTAGCTCTTTATGATTGAAATTTCTCTATCATATGCTGTGTAGTTTAGTTTAAGTATGGGGGAGAGCCAGTTTTGTTACCTTTTGCACGTGCACATTTCATGTGCATACTAGAAGCTTTTATAGTTTTATTTTGATTAGTTCCTTGCACTGCACACCACTGTACCCACTTGAGCATGTGCTTAGCTGATTAGTGTGCCGCATGTTAAACTCATTTCTTCGTTAGATTTGGGAAAATTATGGTGCTGGCTTAGGATTGTGAGACAGAGTAAAATGTTGACCTTGTTCTATTTCTAGTCAACTGCTCTCGTCGCGTGTAGAAATTCGAGTAGATTTAATTTTTCTGTATGCTTTTAGTTTTATATTTTTCTAATTGCGTAAATACTTTTTATTCTACTCAAAAATTGGTGAATCCGGTGTGAATCTGACGGTAGCTTAGGGATGTGTGTAGACGGCCGTTAGTTTTGTATTGCTCGAGTCGGGAGGATGGATAGTCTTTCTCGTTGGCTAAGAACTTGCCCCAAGCTATTCTTGAAGCATGGGTATAGGTTAGTTCACTTGCATGAGCGTGATGTAGGCCATCATTTTGGCCCGGTTGAGCTCTATACCGTTCCTAACGTCTTGTCCTCGCTAGCCTCGTTGTGCCTACCCCTCCTTTTGATTCAGCTCCACCATGATTTCACCGAAAGCCTCATAGCCAATCCTAGTCGCACACCCAAGTTGAGCTTTATTGTTTACATTTTAATGTTGGGGTGTGATGTGGTGATTTTACTTGTGATTATGTGGATGTGCTATAATGTTATATTTGTTGAAATTGCAAAAAAATAAAAAGATGATTTGAATAAAGAAAAAAAAACAGTAAGAGTGAAAAGAAAAAGTATAATTGAAAATCCTATTTGAGTTGTCATTATTTTTGGAGTAGGCGGTGCACACACCCATATGTTAAAAGTTAAGTTTGGGGGTGTGGTGCACCCGCATGTATTTTGGTTAGCTGATGGATTCATTTTATACTAGCTCATTTGGGTTTGGTGCATAGCCATTCTTATTTATCATTGTTTACCTCACCGAAACCCAAGCCTCATCTCTTCACCTAAAGTCCTACTGATTCGAGTGTGAATCAAACCAGTGTCATGGAGAGAATGCGAAAGAGCAAGCATATGGTCACCGACATTGGTGGATTCCTTTGGAGGTTATCCTGAGCCCTGATCTTTGGCAATGCTCACCTAGCAATTAGTCTACTTTCTCCCTACGCGAGACCAGATGATTCACCGTGATTCCATTTTTGAGTAATAATAAAATGTTGATACGCATTGTGAAAAATATAAACTATTTTGCATACTTAGAAATTTCTTCTATTATATTTTTACGCGTGCGAGCATGCGACTTCGCATGGTACTCCGTATCATAATTTCTTTGTTAGCTAGTAATTTTCCCTATTTGCTTAGATTTTGTTTGCTCGGGACGCGCAAACAGTTAAGTCTGGGGGTGTGATGAGTCCATTTTATATACCTATTTTCGGACTCATCGGAGCTTGTTTTCTCGTTGATGCACTTCACTTTAGAGCTTTATTTGTTCATATTTGTTATTATGTCCTTTTTATGAGTAAGTGCACATTTATGCCCGTGGTTGTTTATTTTGTTACTTTTATTGTTTGTACTCATTTTTGTGATTGCCTGGAATGTCTGCACAGATTAGTGATTTGTTTTTCCTATCGATACAGGGGTCGTGTGCGTGTTCCGGGATGGTTGTGAAACAGGAATACTACGCACGATCATGGGATCTAATGCGCACAACCACTGGTCATGCGCCCCTGATCGTGTGCACTACTCTTCATTTTCCAAAATCTGCCTGGGGTAATCGCATGACCACTGGACCTAGTGCGCACGACCACCGATCGTGCGCCACTAATCGTGTGCATTGATTCCTCTTTTCTGGAGTCCTGTCTGGGGTAATCGCACGACCATTGAACTTAGTGCGCACGACCACTGGTCGTGCGCCACTGCTCGTGCGCGTTATCCCAGTTCTTTTTCCTAATCTGCCATGCCAGTGCGCATGACCACTAGACATAGTGCGTACGACCACTGGTCGTGCGCCCGTGATCGTACGCATTGTTCAACTCTGCTTTCTATAAATATACAGGTGCCGCCCTAATTTGGGGGATCGCTCGACATTTCTTCGCCATTTTTGTCTCCGAGGAAGGGTTCCGTCATTCCCCGACATCTTCCATCGTAGGGAGGTGCTCCGGGCAAGCTTTCACCGCCAAATCCAAGCCGGAGCTTCCTCTCGGCCTCCTCCTTCATCCTTGAGCTTCAAGAAGAGCTTGACCTAGCTTTCTCCATCAAGCTAGGAGAAGTTGTGCCATCCTCCACCAGATCATGACACGAAGAAGACGGGCCATTGGAAGGTGGTGACAGCCCTTCTCTACCTCGGACGCAGTTGAGGACCGAGCTTGGATGCGGATTGACAACCCGACAATTCCAACCTTGAATCCTCAGTAAGACTTCGCATCCGGTCGATTTCGCACACTTTTCTTCTCTTGTTGTTGAATAGTATAGTTGATCTCTTATTTATGATGAAGTTGTACTTATTTTGATATACATTTGTATCAAATCATGTTTATGTGATTTCATATTGAAAGTGCAACTAGATCTGATGTACTCTAGAGGAGGGTGAATAGAGTATATGGTGCTTTAGAAACTTTTACAAACTTTTACAACAATTGTTGTAATATGTGTGAGCAGGGAAGCAGAAATAAATCTAATCACAGAACTAAGCTATGCAAAAACTAAGCACAGAAAAATCAAGGCCAGAAACAAAAAGAAAGCAAGCCAAAACCAGATGACACAAGGGAATATAGTGGTTCCCCAAACTTGGGTACATCCACTCTTCTACCACCCTAGGTAGGAATCCACTGCAGGATGAGTTGATCAGGTGTCCTGGGCACCAATGAGCTTTTGATAAGGTGCTCAAAAACCAAAGCAGATTTTTTGATCAGGTGTCTTGCCACCAATGAGCTTTTGACAAGGTGCTCAAAAACCAGATTCAAACTTTTGAAGGGAGTTTGAAAAACCCTTTACAGAGTGGGGGTGAGAGAGTGATGGCAGTCTTCTCTTTCTCAAACAACTGAGAAGACTATGTGGATTGATGTCAAAGCTCCCCCTGAATCCTTGAAATCTTCAGGAAGAAAAGCTTTGCTGAGGGTGATAGGCCTTCAAAGGTTAAACTCCAGCAGAAGATGATTTCAGCAATAGCTGAAATGTTGAATGTCTGGAGTCTGGAATATGTTGGCATTGAACACTTTGAAATTGAAAGAGATCTGAAGATTTGAAAACTTGATCTCCTTGGATGAGTGTTCTTCAGAATTCTTTTAGACAGAAGATTTTTGAATGTGTCTCTGTAATCTGTATTGTGTGTGTTCTGTTTTAGAGATTCAAAAATCCTGTCTTTTATTCTCTGGAACAGAATAGAATATTATTCTCTGTCAAGGATAGCCGTTGGTCTGCATTGATTGCATCCTTAATTGCATAATCTCTTCTGGAGGAAAGTCCACAGATATATTCCTTGAAAAATCCCTTGAAACTTGCTCCAGAATTGAATGAAAACGGCTAGCAAATCTCTGAATTAATTGCAGAATAACTCCTAACTGATTTGAATTTGAATTCTGGAAGTTATCTAAAATCGTCGAACTGAGCTCAGCGATCTGAAAACACACAGTAGCAAGATAATCGTCGATCTGAGCTCAAAGATCGTCAAACTGAGCTCAGAGATAAAGATCTAATGCAGAGTCAAAATCATCGACCTGAGCTCACCGATCGTCGAATGGAGTTCGACGATATTATGAAGTTGAGCTCAGCGATCGTCGAATGGAGTTCGACGATCTGTCGAAGTTGAGCTAGACGATCGTCGACCGGAGTTCGACGAATCGTCGTGCTGAGCTCGACGATATGACTTAGTCTCCAGACTGAGAATCCTGGTCTTCAGGGCAGCTTCCAAACCTAGGCTTCTAACCCTTAGACTCAATTCTAATTGACCTATTAAGCTATACAGAAGGTCAAGTAAAGGTTCCTAGAGACATAGTGATCCTGACCCAAATTAGTAATAGGGTGTTCCAACAATCTCCCCCTATTTGGGTTAGGATTACTATTTACAGACTTTGGAAAATTCAAATAATAACATACAATCAGTAAAACATGAAAACAACAGCTAGACATTGCAGAAACACAGAGATATATATATCATCCAGATAATCAGAAATTCAGAAACTGTCACCTTACAATATCACTTTTTCTCTTTGCCTTTAACCATTTTGATTTCTCTGTTAGGGTTTAGGGCTTCTTTGTTGGACCTGGTGTCATCTACTGCACCCAAATAAGTTTGCTTTGTAGGCCTGGGAACCACAGCAGCAGGATGCAATTCCATATATCTCTCAGCATCAAAGAATTTGCTGGAACCATATTTCTCTAGTTCTTTTTGTCTTTGCTCAGACATTGTAGAAATATTGGAAGAATCTAATCCTTGATCTCTGGCCTTCTTAATCTGATCTAGTGCAGCCAATTCCTTCATCCTGGCAGTCCAAGCAGATGGATTATTCTCAGGGTCCTCAAAAGGTACAGGTGGCTCATACCTGTTGGAAGGATTATCTTGAGGAGGCCTGGCAGACACAGTCTCTTTTAGCTTGTAAGGGAAAGGACCAGTTGATGTATCAGAAGAACCATGTCCTCCCCTGGAATATGGGTGCTGCCTGGAGTACCCTTTAGAATAAACTTGAAAATCTCTCTGATTACCCCTGTATCCTCCTCTCCTAGAATATGAACCCCTAGACTGGCTTTCCCTTTGGTAGGATCTGGCATGGGGTTGATAGGGAGCCTGGCTTCTAGCTGGGGCTTGACTTGCAGAGCTTCCACCTGCACCTGCATCAGGAGGAGGTGGTGGAGGAGGATGAGGGTGCTGGAATTGGGAAGAGCCCTTCTCAAATTTTCTCTTCTTCTTCATGGCTTTCAGCTGGTTTTTGGAAAACTGCATCCAATGTTCAGTGATGGGGCAATTGTGAAGGATATAATAAGGAATATCATTATTATCCTTGACTTTAGCAGGAGGAACCCTTTTCATTGTCTTGCTCCTTACCTTCCTTTTCCTGGCAATGGTAGCAGATGAATCATCATAGTCTGTTTTGAACTCATCAGATTCAGAACTCTGGTCATCATATAGAGCATCAATTTTCTTCATCAAGTCTTTCTTCAGTTGAACAGCAGCAGATGAGGCAGAGGGTGAGATAGCAGCAGCAGGGACAGCAGCAGATGGAGCAGCAGATGGAGAGGGTGCAACAGAAGCAAATACAGCAGCAGCAGCAGATACTGGACTGGTGACAGCAGTAGTAACAGTCTCACTCTCAACAGCAGATCCACTAACAGCCACAGAAGCTGGAGAGGTGATAGCAGCAACAACTTCATTGATAACAGCAGTAACATCATCAAAATCAGCAGCAGGCTCAATTTCAGTGGCCTCTGACATAGGAAAATCCTTGGATATTTGCTCAGCAGAATCAGTTGGAACTTCAGCAGCAATATGAACAATCTCAGCAGTAGCAGCATCTTCAGTAGCAGCAATCACTGAATGTACAAAGGAGGAGATAATGCTAGGGTCACAGCAAGAGAAAGGTGCTAGTGCCTTGGATAAGTCTTCTGGGGGCTGGACAGCATTACTCTCTGGCAAACAGCTGAAGAAGGCAGTATCAAAAGCAGATAGCAAAGACCTTAGGTCAATTGCAAGAACTGCAGTAGGAGGCTCAGCAGCAGCAGCAACAAGAGGAGGAGCAGCAGAAGAAGCAGAAACAGCAGCAGCAACAGCAAGAATGCTTTCTTCATGTGGCATCTCCCCCTGCCTAGATGCAGATACATCTGGATCAAGGCACACTACTGTAGGTGCTGCCTGAGGGAAGAGGGAGGAAAGCCTGGCAGAGAGAGCTACCACTGACAAGTGTAGAGGAGCCAAGGAGGTCTCCAAGAGTAGAGAGAGCCTGGGGGCAATCAGCTCATACAGCCTGTCAGCTAGGGCTGGGAGGTCTACTTGCTCAACAGCTGGAGCAGAGGTAGATGGAATAGAAGCAGCTGGGGATGCTGGAAGGGAAGGACTGGAGAATTGTGGAATTGAGGGCTCAGGTGTGGGTAGGGTGGATATGGAGGACAGGGGAATGGATATGGATGGGGTGAATGTAGGTTGCTTTATGATATGGTGGAGGAGATCTTAGAATGAAGTGGAGGAGGAGGGTAACTCTGGAGGAGAGGATGGGGAATCATCCATATAGGAGTCATCCAGGAGGGTGAAGGATGGAATGGATGGTGAAGAGGTGATATCTGGTGGAGGGTATGAGAACAGTGGGTGGAAGTGGTCTGCTGGTGGGGGCAGAATGGGTTCTGGAGATGAAGTTGATGTTGGAGATGGGCTGGATATGGTAATGGTGGATGGAGCTGGAATGGTGGATGGTAGAGGTAGGTTTGGAATTGGAGGAGGAGAAGAGGCAGCAACAGCAGCAGCCAGGTCATCTGCAGGGGCAGATACCTGTGGGAGAGTGACTCCTTGAGTCCTTGTGCCTGAAGGAGCACTTGAGGAGGGCCTGCCATGCTTGCTTATTTGCCTGTCCCACTTGCCAAAGAGGGCACAGGTTAGTCTCTTGGAGGCATTTATGTGAACTCCAGAGGAGACCAGCAAGGCAGGGCACCTGGTCTGCAGGAAAACTCCAAGAATCCTTCCAAAATTAACAAAACTCTTGTTAATTTTCTTCTTGATTAGGTCAAAGAAGACCTCTCCCCAGTTCAAATTTTTCTTATCCACCAGAGCTCCCATGATACAGAGCTGATGTCTGGATATAGTATCATGTGCAGAGTGCTTTGCAAGCAGCACTTTCCCTACTACATCTGCCAGGAACCTGTATTCCACAGACAGATTCCTCTTGAATAGCTTGCTAGGGTTTCCCTCTGGATGACCCATCCTGGCAAGCAGGTCAGAAAACTCCTCCCCAGATAACTCAGCAGATTCTTCTCCATTTCTCAGTCCAAAAACCTCTGTTAAAATGGTGGGGGTCAAGGGTACCTGATTTCCAGCAATGGACCCAATTATTGTAGAGTGGTCTTGATTATGAGCAGTATAGACCCACTCCTTTATCTCATCTGAAGCCAGCTTGATCCTGGTGGTCATGAGGACAGACAGATTTTGATCCTTGAATAAACCCAGTATATCTTGGAAGATCTGGTCGGTGGTGCTGAATGATTCTATGTCAATGTCAAACCCGGCGTCGAACTTCATTGCAGCAGGAACAGCAACAGACACAGCCATTGTACCTGCAAAAACTCAACAAACAAAACGACCAAGCGTAGAACTATTTGGAGGGAAGAAAATTCTTGCAGAGAAATTGAAAGCGCAAGAGAGAACGACGGCGAAAAAAGAGTTTTATATTAGGGTTCGACGCAGAATTGGAAAGATCGTTGAACTCAGTTCGACGATCGAGGCTTCTAAAGGAATCTGAAGAGTCTTTAACATCGTCGATCTCTGTTCGACGATATTGGAGAGCGTCGAGCTCCGTTCGACGATCGTTCAGAGAACAAAATCGTCGAGCGCCGTTCGACGATCGTTGACCGGAAGAGATAGTTCATATTATCTGAGAGGCGCTGAACTCAGTTCGACGATTTTTGGAAATCGTCGATCTCCGTTCGACGATCTTGGGGCAAATCGTCGAGCACAGTTCAGAGATTAGAAAAATTCTAGACACTAAGGAAAATCAGAATGTTTGCCTAGTCTTGGTCAATTTTTAGCTTTCAAAATCTTGGATATTATTTAAGGCTTCCTCCATCTAACATTCCTAACTGATTTACGAAGAAGGTGTGTTTCTTTTCATCCAAAGGCTTGGTGAAAATATCTCCCCTTTGTAAATCAGTTGGGATATATTATAATTCAATTTTATGCTTTTCAACATTATCCCTTAAGAAATGATGCCTAATCTCTATGTGTTTTGTCCTACTATGGAGGACTGGATTTTGAGCTATGGAAATAGCACTTGTGTTATCATAAAAGATTTTAGACTTCTCTAAGTTATAACCATAGTCTAGGAGTTGGTTTTGGATCCACAAAATTTGTGAGCAACAACTGCCTGCAGCCATATATTCAGCTTCAGCAGTTGAGGTTGACACAGATGTTTGTTTCTTACAAAAGCAAGAGACAAGTCTGTCACCAAGGAACTGACAGGTTCCACTGGTGCTTTTCCTGTCAATTCTGCATCCAGCATAATCAGCATCAGAGAATCCAGTTAAATTAAATGCTGAATCTTTTGGATACCAGAGACCTAGATTTGGACAACTTTTAACATACCTGAGAATCCTTTTTACTAATGTTAGGTGTGACTCTCTAGGGCTTACTTGGAACCTAGCACAAATACATGTAGCAAACATTATATCTGGTCTACTGGCTGTAAGATACAATAAAGAGCCAATCATTGCTCTATATGTTGTCTGATCAACAGGTTTCCCATGTTCATCAGCATCCAATACAGCATTGGTAGGCATGGGTGTTTTCATACAAGATGCCTCAGACATACCAAATTTCTTAACCAATTCATTTGCATATTTGGTTTGAGAAATAAAGATGCCTTCAGCATGTTGCTTGACTTGCAATCCTAGGAAGAAGGATAGCTCACCCATACTACTCATCTCAAATTTAGAATGCATTAGGTTAGAAAACCTTCTGCACAATTTTGAGTCAGTAGAACCAAAAATGATATCGTCTACATAAATTTGTACTAGTAGGGTATGGGACTTATGGGTTCTAATAAAAAGAGTTTGGTCTACTCTACCCCTTATAAAACCATTTTCCAAGAGAAAGCATGCTAGGGTCTCATACCATGCTCTAGGAGCTTGCTTGAGGCCATATAATGCTTTATTTAATCTAAAAACATAATCAGGAAAAGTTGGAGAGATAAAACCTGGAGGTTGTCTGACATAAACTTCCTCTTTGATGTCTCCATTCAAGAAGGCACTTTTGACATCCATCTGATAAACCTTGAAGCCTTTATGAGCTGCATAGGCTAGAAATATTCTGATGGCTTCCAATCTTGCAACAGGTGCAAAGGTCTGGTCGTAGTCAATTCCTTCTTCTTGAGAGTATCCCTGAGCAACTAGTCTTGCCTTGTTCCTTATAATTACTCCTTGATCATCCAGTTTGTTTCTGAATACCCACTTTGTTCCAACAATGGAATGATCCTTAGGCTTTGGCACTAGTTCTCATACCTTGTTCCTCTCAAATTGATGCAATTCTTCTTGCATTGCAATGATCCAGTGTGGATCTTGCTCTGCAACTTGAATGGACTGAGGTTCAATTTGAGATAGGAAGCAGGTGTGCAATAGGTTTTGGTTGACCTGATTTCTGGTTTGCACACCAGCTGAGATTTCTCCAATTATTTGGGAAATTGGATGGTCTCTTGATGTTACTAAATCAACAGGGGGTGTTGATTGTTCACCAACCTGTGTTGTTGTTTCCTCTTGTGGTACAACAACTGGCTCTTCAGGTTGTGCTTCAATGTGTTGAGCATTCCCTTCATCTTCACTGCTTTCATCCTCTTGAGCAACCTATAACTTGTTCATATCTTCAACTAGAGAGTGTTCCTGCAAAGGTTCTATGGTAGAAGAGATCTTCTCCTTGAAAGACATGTTAGTTTCATCAAATGAAATGTGAACAGATTCCTCAATTTTCAAAGATGATTTATTATAGACCCTATAGGCCTTGCTGATCATGGAGTATCCTAGAAACACTCCTTCATCAGCTTTGGCTTGAAATTTTGCTAGATATTTCTTGTCATTATTGTGAATATAGCAGATACAACCAAAGACTCTAAAATAGTCAACTTTAGGTTTCTTCCCTTTGAGTAATTCATAGGGAGTCTTTCCCTTCAGTTTATGTATCAGACTTCTGTTCAGCACACAGTTGGAGGTGTTCACTGCCTCTGCCCAAAAGGATAGAGGTAGATGAGCATCTGACAACAATGTGGTGGCAGATTCAATAAGGGTTCTATTTTTCCTTTCAGCTACCCCATTTTGTTGAGGAGTTCTAGGAGCTAAGAAAGTATGTCTGATCCCTTCACTCTGACAGAACTCTTGCATAAGAAGAGAATCAAACTCTGTCCCATGATCACTTCTGATCAGGGCAATGTGAGTATTGAACTCAATCTGTATGCATTTGAGAAACTCTGTCAGACACTTAAAGTTATCAGACTTCTTCCTTAGAAAGAACACCCAAGTGAATCTAGAGAAGTCATCTACAATTACTAAAGTGTAGGATTTCCCTCCTAGGCTTTGTACTGTGATGGGTCCAAAAAGATCCATGTGTAATAGATACAATATCCTAGGTGAATCACTCTTATTAAGTGACTTAAAGCTGTTTTTAGTTTGCTTGCCTAATTGACAAGCCCTGCAGAGTCCTTTCTTCTTGTAGGGGCCAGAAGGTAGTCCTCTAACAAGGTTGTCCTTGGATAGCCTAGCAATAGTTCTAAGGTTTAGGTGTCCTAATCTCTTATGCCATAAAACATTTGGTTTACAGACTGAATTAAACGGGCAGATATCTACATTAGTTGAAAGAAAATCTACTAAGTAGATGTTACCTTTCCTTTTACCTGTCAACACTGTTGTGTTGCCCTCTGACTTGATTTTGCATAAGGTTTTGCTGAAGGTCACCTGGTAGCCTTCATCACACAGCTGACTGATGCTAATTAGGTTGTGCTTCAGTCCTTCCACATAAGCTACCTTCTTGAAGGTTACTGAACCAATCTGGACTGCACCATATCCTTTAGTTTGTCCAAAGTTGGAATCATCAAAGATAACTTTGGGTCCAAGCTTGGCTCTAAAGGAAGTGAGGTTGTCCTTGTTCCCTGTCATGTGCTTAGAGCATCCACTATCCAAATACCATTGTTGGTTAGATGTTGGATAGGTCTTCATCTGCACATAAAACAATTCATTTGTTTTTGACCCAGTTTACCTTGGGCCTAGGTTGATAACCTCTAAATTCTGAAATGAAAGACATCCCAGGTTGACTCTTATATCCTTCAGGATGATATCTCCTTGGAGGTATAATCCATTCAGTATAAGGGTTAAAGGTTTGGGATGAAGAACCCTTAGGATTCAATTTTGATTTGCCTTTGAAAAAGTTTCCAGAGCTCTGACCTCTGTTCGACGATCTTGGAGCTGCGTTCGACGATCTTGGGTCAGATCGTCGAGCTCCGTTCGACGGTCGACTATGGGTGAGGTCAGGTATATGAGATCGTCGACCTGCGTTCGACGACTTTGGCTGAGATCGTCGATCAGCGTTCGACGATTTTTCCTGAGATCGTCGAGCTGCGTTCGGCGATCGTCGATCTTCATTCGGCGATCGTCGATCTTCGTTCGACGATTTCTGCTGGGACTTGGTTTTCTGAGGCAGATCAGAATTTTTCCTAGCAACCTCTACAACTCCCTTTCCCTTGTCAGAAATAAACTTGATGGGAGTTGTTAGGACTATAGGTTGGCTGGATGAAGCACCCAAACCCAGTGTACTGTTAAATCTAGAGTTCACTGTGCTTGTGATGTCCATCAGCTTGATGCTTCTCCCATTAAGGGATTCTTCAAGCTTCTTGGCCTCAGAGAGCTCACTATTCAGTGAAGCTATCTGTTCCCTACAGTTCTCCAACTCCTGAGAGAGTTTGAGGTTTTCTGACTTTAAAACATTTTGTTCAGATAATTGATTTTTGAGAGAGATAATCTCTTTCTCAGACTTTAGTAGGTCTAAACACAGTGCTTTAAATTCAGATTTAAAATCTTCTGAAGTAAAATCAAAAGAACTAATTACTTGATCTTCTTCAGGTTGAGTCTCAGAGTCTGACTCTGACTCCTCTTCCTCTGAATTGTGATGTGAGGCATTGATTGCCATCATGCAGAACTCCTTTTCTTCTGCATCATCCTCATCATCACTGGAGCTAGAAGAGGCTTCTGACTCCTCTTCTGTCTCACTCCAGGATTCAGCAACAAACCCTTTTCTTGTATGCTTATTCTTGCTTGAAGAAGGTTTGTTATTGTCATTCCTTTTGGAGTCTTTCTCCTTCCTTCTTTCTTTCCTGTCCCTTCTGTCCTTGTTCTTGTTCTCTGGACAGTCAGGAACTATGTGCCCTGGTTTCCTGCAACCAAAGCAAATAATGTCTTTATTATTACCAATGGACTTGTCATACCTTGATTTATCATGCTCCTTGTATGATCTTCTTCTGAAGTCCTTTCTGGCCATCTTGTAGAATCTTTTGGCCAGCAAGCTGAGTAGTTCATCATTGCTTGTGGCTTTATCTTCAGGCAGATCCTTAGTTGCCTTGAATGCTATGGTCTTCTCTTTTCTTGTGGCTGGTGAAGCAGCCTTCTGTTCTTCCTCTCTATTCTTGATGAGTAGCTCATAAGATTTGAGCTTACCCAACAAAGCTTCAGTGGTGATCTCATTCAGACTTCTGGCATCTTTAATTGGCCAGATTCTTGAATCCCAAGTGCTGGGGAAGCATATTAGGATCTTGTCATTAAGTTCTGTTAGAGAGATCTCTTTGTCCAATGTCCTCAGTTCACTGACAATTAGACTTAGTCTGTTATACATGTCTCCCACTGACTCAGTCTCTCCCTTCTTGAAGTTCTCATATTGAGAGATGAGATGAGATCTTCTGTCCTTTCTTTCATCAGCTGAGCCTGAGACTATTTCTGAGAGCTTGTCCCAAATTTCCTTGGCTGAATTACATTCAGCTACCTTTTGAAATATGTCATCTGACATTATTTGGGCTAGAATGTTCATAACCTTGGCATCAGCTACTTTCCATTTTTTGATGTCAGCATATGTTCCTGATGGAGGTGGAACAGCATTTGTACTTGTATTCTCTGGGGGTCTTGGACACACTGTCAAAACAGAATTAAATATATCTTCGTCAATAGAATTCATGTAAAGTATAATCCTTGCTTTCCAAAGTGCAAACTTTGACAGATTGCACACTGGAGGTCTGGTGCTAGCATAATCCTTGTTTTGGGCCATGATTTGTGCAAACAAAATCTAATAATAAAATACAAAGGAAAAACAGATCTAGTTTGGGATCTTTGGGTTCAGGTGTTAGCCTGTACAACCAATCAGGTATGGTATGTTTAACCAACCTCCCTCTAATACCAATTGAAAGTGCAACTAGATCTGATATACTCTAGAGGGGGGTGAATAGAGTATATGGTGCTTTAGAAACTTTTACAAACTTTTACAACAATTGTTGTAATATATGTGAGCAGGGAAGCAGAAATAAATCTAATCACAGAACTAAGCTATGCAAAAACTAAGCACAAAAAAATCAAGGGCAGAAACAAAAAGAAAGCAAGCCAAAACCAGATGACACAAGGGAATATAGTGGTTCCCCAAACTTGGGTACATCCACTCTTCTACCACCCTAGGTAGGAATCCACTGCAGGATGAGTTGATCAGGTGTCCTGGGCACCAATGAGCTTTTGATAAGGTGCTCAAAAACCAAAGCAGATTTTTTGATCAGGTGTCTTGCCACCAATGAGCTTTTGACAAGGTGCTCAAAAACCAGATTCAAACTTTTGAAGGGAGTTTGAAAAACCCTTTACAGAGCGGGGGTGAGAGAGTGATGGCAGTCTTCTCTTTCTCAAACAACTGAGAAGACTATGTGGATTGATGTCAAAGCTCCCCCTAAATCCTTGAAATATTCAGGAAGAAAAGCTTTGCTGAGGGTGATAGGCCTTCAAAGGTTGAACTCCAGCAGAAGATGATTTCAGCAATAGCTGAAATGTTGAATGTCTGGAGTCTGGAATATGTTGGCCTTGAACACTTTGAAATTGAAAGAGATCTGAAGATTTGAAAACTTGATCTCCTTGGATGAGTGTTCTTCAGAATTCTTTTAGACAGAAGATTTTTGAATGTGTCTCTGTAATCTGTATTGTGTGTGTTCTGTTTTAGAGATTCAAAAATCCTGTCTTTTATTATCTGGAACAGAATAGAATATTATTCTCTGTCAAGGATAGCCGTTGGTCTGCATTGATTGCATCATTAATTGCATAATCTCTTCTGGAGGAAAGTCCACAGATATATTCCTTGAAAAATCCCTTGAAACTTGCTCCAGAATTGAATGAAAACGGCTAGCAAATCTCTGAATTAATTGCAGAATAACTCCTAACTGATTTGAATTTGAATTCTGGAAGTTATCTGAAATCGTCGAACTGAGCTCTGCTATCGTCGAGCTGAGCTCAGCGATCTGAAAACACACAGCAGCAAGATAATCGTCGATCTGAGCTCAAAGATCATCGAACTGAGCTCAGAGATAAAGATCTAATGCAGAGTCAAAATCATCGACCTGAGCTCACCGATCGTCGAATGGAGTTCGACGATATTATGAAGTTGAGCTCAGCGATCGTCGAATGGAGTTCGACGATCTGTCGAAGTTGAGCTAGACGATCGTCGACCGGAGTTCGACGAATCGTCGTGCTGAGCTCGACGATATGACTTAGTCTCCAGACTGAGAATCCTGGTCTTCAGGGCAGCTTCCAAACCTAGACTTCTAACCCTTAGACTCAATTCTAATTGACCTATTAAGCTATACAGAAGGTCAAGCAAAGGTTCCTAGAGACATAGTGATCCTGACCCAAATTAGTAATAGGGTGTTCCAACACATATTTTTGTTATTTTCTTGAGGTGCGACATATTCCATCCACCACCATCCACCCTTACCGCACTAGCAATTGCTAGTGGCGTGCGTAGCGAAGAGGTGCTTTCGACCCTCATTCCGCCATTCTCATCACCTCATCCGAAAGCCTACTCGCCCATCCGCCTAGTGATTTGGTGCATAGCGGCCCGACTAGTCTTCCATCCCGCCTGGCGAAGCATCGCATAGCAGCGTTGCATAGGAGTAGTTGATAGTGTTTTATTTTCTTTGTCCTCAATTTCAAAACCCCCATCGTTACCGCCGACCTTGAGGACTTCAATCTCAAGTCCTCCTCGAAATTAACTTCACCTTACTGTGTTCTTTGAGAGATCGATACTTGGGAAAACTCGCCCATTTTATATTACTTGTGTGATCGGTTCACTGCCGTGATCTTTAGCATCAGTACTTAAATACACAAAATAAAGTCTTGGCTTTAAGGCCTTATAATGTTTATTCAAAAGTAAATCTTTTCTATACTTCGGCACGCAGGCCGGCCACACATAAGCTGAAAGTAAATGCTAGCTATTCGCTTTGGCCTTCGAGGGCCGGCATAGCTATCTGGGGCTTCAGCTCGTTATTTCCCACTTGTCTCAGCTGTACCTACAAGCAACAACCCACCGTAATGGTGGCAAACAAAAGCAATGGTCAGCATTAGCTGACCAAATTATAATGAGCTCCCCTCTTGCTCGGGGTGGCGGTGCTCCTTCCCTGCAGGTATTAGTATTTATAACAATATGGCAACAAGAATGTGCAAACTAAGCATCACTCGCCACAGACGTTGGCGCTACTGGCCACACTCCCCGTGCACACAGGGCACATTCTCGGTGTGCCGAGATTTCAGGCCCCATCACCATTCACACAACGGCACCTTTGATCATTAAAAGACTTCCCAGGGCCGGAGCCAAAGTGTCCCTCTCTATGCTACGACAAAGTCAAGGCGCTCTCTACCGGACGCATGCTAATGACTCACTCCAAGTCGAACGTTATAGAGTGGGTACAGTTCAGCCGATGCCTGTTGCTCACACCGTCATGTGCCGAAAGCTAAAACCTTCATGGTTGATACATGACGCGGGTTTAACGTCCCTTTGCCCATCACAACACGCATAACTAGGTTATACCCAATGCTAGCATACATGGCCACCAAAGCTGAGCAGATTAAGCTCACGCTCCAACATACGGTCCCCAGGTCTCCATGAGATAGGCCTCACTATAATAGCCCTCAGGTAGGGGTATTGTAGGGGTAAGGCTATCATTTCTTCCCCTTTATCAGGTGTTTTCCTGAAGTCTGTCTCCAGTACTCTCAACACAGTCATCTGCACACCCCGTGACTCCAAAATCTACACAATTAATACGGAGTTTTCTCCGGCATACAAAGCATATAAACATCACCAATCCAGATCAACCCGTCCGGATGGGCTTCATACAGCACACCTATTTCGTACTATAATTCCGGATCTAAATGCAAACTAACGGGGATACACAGATCTACCCGTCGGGAGAACACTTCTCACGTGTTCGTGGAGTGTCTACCCTCAAATGCCAAACAAAGGAATTCACATATCTAAGGAAGAAGATCGTTACCCTTGATGTATGCTTTGGCGGCATGGGAGAAATCCAGACAGTTGAAAACAATCGATCCGACGTTGCCTCCGCAAATCCGAACTTGCCTTGCGAATCTGAGACCTGAAACATGAACGACGGCAAGATCTCCCTTCTTCTGGTGCAGCTACTCCTCCAGAAAACTAGGCCAAACTCTCCAACTCCAAAATAATGAAGAGGAAACGGTTGAATTAGGCATATATATAAAGTTACCTCCGTGCGGTAACTAGCTATCGTTGCGCGATACCGCCTTGTTTCGTGTGTAACCGCTCAGGCCCTCCAATCACAGGCTGACACGTGGCGACATTGTTACAGATTCACTATCTTCATGGGATAAGATGTTATCTCCCTCTACTATCATCGCGCGCTATTTTCTACCGCCACACGATAGGATCCCGAGGGCCTCGTCAATGAAATTGACCTAGCTATCACTAGCAGTATCCCTATCGTCGAGCGAAAGCTTCCTGAGAGCTCTGCCATTTTAATCCCTCAACTACCACCGCGCAGTAATAACTTTTCGCTACGCGGTAAGTCCAGCGTCAAATTGACACAATGCTCTCAACGCTCTCAATGTTGTCGACGCTATCATTGGAGCTACCGCTGCGCGATAACTAGCTACTGTCGGGCGATAATCTCCAGAGAACCATTTCCCGCCTTAATAAATTTGGTGCATTATAATACGTTTCTCATTTATATGGCCCAAACAACAATGCCAAAGATACATAGGGTTCGGGTCATTCGTTCTTAGTCTCTCAGTATTTTCTATATTATAGATCTGATGGTCTAAGTTCAAAATATATAGACCATTAAAACATCTGGGCTATATCATAACAAACATCATTCTTAAATATAGAACAATAATTGTTCTTAATAATAAAAGAAAATCCAATCATGTCCAAACATAAAATAGATATAATGTTTCTAGTTATGGAAGGAACATAATAACAATTATCAAGTTCAATTATAGACCCACTGGGCAAAGAAAGATGGTAAACACACACGGCAACATCATCAACTCTTACTCCATTGACAACATGCAGGTCCACCTCTCCTAATTTACTCAACATTCTTCTTCTTTTCAGTTCCTGCACATTTATACAAATGTGAGAACCACATCCGGTATCCAATATCCAAGATAAAGGAGCAAAAAGGTTTATCTCTATAACATATATACTTGAAGCGAAAATCATACCTCCCTTCATCTTTTGCAGACCCTCAATGTATGAAGGACAATTCCTCCTCCTATGACCAGCCTTGCCATAGTGGTGGCACTTTCCCTCTTTCACAAAGCCTTTATTTTTCAATGTAGAAGACTTAGGCTCTAGAGCAGACTTAGGTCCTGCCTTCGTCTTCTTAAAGTGCTTGTCCTTGCCCTTACCATTATGCACCATCAGTATGGGGCTAGCAGGCTTGGCCTTCTTCATATTAATCTTGGCAGTTCGTAACATACCTAGGAGTCAACGTTTGTGCGATGCGAAAATGAGGAGTTCGTGGGACACGTGGCAGCAGTTACCACTATCGCCCGATGGCGATACCCAGTATCGCCCGGCGATAGTGCTAGAATATAAAAGCCTCTCATTTTCTGAGAAAGTGACGGATTTTTCATTACCTGGAGTGCACCTACCTTCATAGACGATGCAGAGAGCTACAGAACTGAGAGATACTCCACACTTCTAAGAAGGCCAAATAGTGCGGAAGATTGACGACACGTGCGAAGCATTCAAAGCATCACTTGCAAGGATTCATCGACATCTTCAGTGCTTTGTTTGAAGGGAGTGTCTAGCCTAAAGTGCTCAAGTTGTTTTTGTTATTTTTTTTCATTTATTTTCACATTGTAATCGGAAGGGAAATCACCGCCTTGTGAGTGGCGTCCAAGTCCCTGTGTGGCTTAGGGAGAAATCGTCGCCTTGTGAGTGGCGTCCAAGTCCTTGTGTGGCTTAGGGAGAAATCGGTTCCTTGTGTGCAGCGTCTAGATCGGGGTTAGATCTAGGGGAGGCTAGTAGCAATATCTAGGGAGAGATACGCTTTAGCCTGCCAGTTCTTGGTAGAAGAACCGGCAAATACACTAGCAAGCTATTTATTTCATGAGCTTTTGTCTCTAGCTCTATAGAGACACATTGTATTATTGTAACTCTTTTGAAATATATCATTGTTGTTTCTAGCTTGTGTTCATTTGCTCTCTTCCATTACTTTGTTGTTGTTCATTTTGTAAAGGTTGCTTAGATTGTGTAAGAAAATTAAAAAGTACCCTTATTCACCCCCCCCCCCCCCCTCTAAGGGCGCCATAAGATCCAACACTTGGTATCAGAGGCAGGTTTACTCCAAAAACTGTTTCACCACCGGGAGTAATGGCGCAAAACACGCACGCGTTTTCTGAGGGGCAAGGTATTAGTAGACCTCCCTTATTCACGGGCACTGACTACAACTATTGGAAAGCTCGAATGCGATGCTTTCTAATAGCACTAGTTATTGATGTTTGGGGCATGGTAGAAACATGCTACACTGCCCCTATTACTGTTGTAGGAAGTGTTTCTATGGAGAAACCCAAGGACAAATGGGACGAAGCTGATAAGCTTTGATGTAAAAATAACGCTAAGGCAATGAACGTTTTATTTTGTGCGCTAGATAGGACTGAATTTAACCGTGTTTGTGCATGTGATACTGCATATGATATTTGGAATCTTCTTGAAGTTACTCACGAAGTAACATCGCAGGTAAAGGACTCGAAGCTTTTCCAGCTAGAATCGGAGTGAGAAGTTCAAGATGGAGGTTGATGAAGATATAGACTCCATGTACATGAGGTTTAGCAAGATTATGACTCGAGGATTCTAGGGAAGAATTTTTCAAATGGAGATTTGGTGAAGAAAATACTTAGATCTCTTCCCCCAAAGTTTAATCCTAAAGTGACTGCCATCTCAGAGTCACACAATCTAAAGTCTCTCCAAATTGAGAATCTCATATGCAACTTGAAAACTCATGAAGTAGAGTTGAGGATTCAACAACAAGAGTGTAGCTTAAAGCCAAGAAAGAAAGCTTTGGCGTTGAAGTCCAAGAAGGAGAAGGAAAGCGAGTCTGATGAAAGTGATGATGAAGATGAAGAGAGTTTGTTTGTGAAGAAATTCAGGAGATTTATGAAAAATCCTGAAAGAAGAAATTCTTTCAAGAAATTTTTCAAGAAGAAAGAGTATGGGAATAGGAAAGGAAAATCTCAAGCTGAAGAAGAGGATGATTAAGATAGATCACTACCTGAATGCTATCATTGTAGGAAGATTGGTCACATAAAGTGCAAGTGCCCAAAGTATCTGAAAGAGCGGAAGGAGAAGCGGCACGGAAAGAAAGATAGGAAGAAGGTCCCAAAGGCTGAAACGTGGGATGAAGCCACTTCTGAGATGTCGAGTAGTTCTGGGTCAAAAACAGAAGAGGAGGCCAACATGTGCTTGATGGGAATGAGCGCTTCATCTTATGATGAAGGAAGCAGTGTCCAGAGCGACACTGAGGTACCTCATGAAACCTTTGATGATTTATATTGAGTACTTGTGAGTTTTTGGATAAAAAATTGCATGAAATTAAACTGATCAAATCTGAAAATAAAGTTTTAATTAAAGAAAATAAAAAACTATAAAATGAAATAAAAGTTCTTGGAAAGAAGAAAGTGTCGTATCAAGAGGATTGTCCCTCTTTGACAAAGATAGTGGAACTTGAGAAAGATCTCTCTAAGACTCAGACTCGGGTTGAAACTCTTAAAAAAAAGAAGCCTTAGAGAGATCTCTAAAATTCTCTCAATCTGAAGTGGAAGACAGTATGAAGTCCTTCGCTAATCGTTGCGGCACCATAGTTGCCTAAAATAATCTGTTAAGGGGACAAGTTCGAAATTTAGAAATGGCCACAAACAAATTTGGAGTGGGCCAAAAATCTCTAAATATGATTTTGGGAAACTAGTACTATGGTTCTGAAAAATTCAGACTTGGATACTCTCAAGAGCACTATCGCCCGGCGACATCCACTGTCGTCGGCGATAAGAAAAATTCCAGAAAATTTAATTTTCAGGATAAGAATAATAAACCAAATGTCTCTGTAACTTCCAGGTCAAAATTTAAAAACCTGTCGTCTCCTTTCATCAAGTGTACTAAATGTTATAAGTTTGGTCACACAACACATACTTGTAAAAAGACGGGATACTGTTCAGTTAAACAAATCTGGGTGCCTAAGGTTTCCACATATTCTATGGGAGGAACCACTTGGGTAGTCGGATCTTTACTCTCATCCTCTTTCTAGGTGTGTTGGCAGGCTAAGGACAAAGAAGACGTGTGGTACTTGGACTCAGGGTGTTCCAAGCACATGACGGGCAATAAATCAAAGTTCCTTAGCCTGGAGATGAAGAAAGGAGGAGTAGTTACTTTTGGAGACAACGGAAAGGGGAAAATCATCGGCATTGGAGTAGTAGGTAACAAACCATTTTCTATCTCAAATGTTTTATATGTTAAAGGTTTAAAGCATAATTTAATATCAATCAGTCAACTATGTGATATTGTCATAAATGTATTGTTTGATTCATCTTCAAACCTATGCAAAATTATTAACTCTAAAACAAATGATATTGTTATTACCGCTCCTAGATTTCAAAATGTTTACATTATTAGATTTAATGACTTATGACATTCTTCTGTAAAATGTTTTATTTCTAAAAATGAGGAATTAGATTTGTGGCATAGACGTCTTGGACATTCTAGTTCCAAACTTATCATAAAATTGTCTCAAAATCAACTTGTTAAAGGTTTACCTTCTTTGCATGGAAATTTATCATCCTTATGTTCACCATGTCAAAAAGGAAAGTTTACGAAATCTTCCTTTAAAAGCAAAAATATCGTTTCCATCACTAGGCCTTTAGAATTGATACATATGGATTTGTTTGGTCATGTTAATACATTAAGCCTAGGAGGTAGAAAGTATACTTTTATTTTGATTGATGATTTCTCTCATTTTAGTTGGACAATTTTCTTATCGTCTAAATCTGATGCATTTTTAGAATTTTCCAAATTATATTTACATGTTCAAAATGAAATAGAATTAAAAAGAAAATGCATTCGTTCAGATCATGGAGGTGAATTTGATAATGAGAAATTTGTTTATTTTTGCAATGAGTTGGGAATTAAACATGAATTTTCTGCTCCTCGTACACCGCAACAAAATGGTGTGGTGGAAAGGAAAAATAAAACTTTGCAAGAACTAGCTCGCACTATGTTATCTGAATACAAATTACATCGATCATTTTGGGCTGAAGTTGTTAGTACTTCTTGTTATGTTATTAATCGTGTTATGCTTCGACCCATCTTAAAATTAACACTTTATGAGTTGTATTTTCAAAAGAAACCGAATGTATCTTATTTTAAAGTTTTTGGATGCAAATGTTTTGTTTTGAACACTAAGGATAACTTAGGCAAGTTTGATGAGAAGTGTGATGAAGGCATTTTTATTGGCTATTCTTCTACAAGTAAAGCTTATAGAGTTTATAATAAGAGGACTAAAGTAGTTGAAGAATCAATACATGTTAAATTTGATGAGTTTTCTCCTTGTGTAGAAGCTAATAATACAGGTAAAATGAAGAGCTCTCCCCTCTACAAAGGGTGGATGATGATGACAACCTTGAAGACAAAAATGAAGAAAAAGGGATTGAACAAGAAGAAGAAGAAGAGCAAGGATATGTGCCTCCGAGTGAACTAAAGTTTTCAAAAGATCATCCCCAAAATTTGGTTATTGGAGAACCATCTAGAGGGGTAAGTACTCGTTCATCCGTACATGAATTATGTTCAAATATGTGCTTTATTTCTGATATAGAACCTAAAAGTGTTGAAGCTGCTTTAAATGATAATTCTTGATTTTTAGCTATGAATGACGAGCTTAATCAATTTGAACGTAATAAAGTTTGGAAGTTAGTAGAAAGACCGTCAAATCATCCAGTTGTAGGGGTTAAATGGATTTTTAAAAATAAACTTGATAGTGAATCTAGGGTCACTAGGAACAAAGCCAGACTCGTAGTAAAAGGATATTCACAAATAGAAGGAATAGATTTTGATGAAACTTTTGCACCCGTAGCACGTTTAGAAGCAGTTAGAATATTTCTTGCATTTGCAAGTTTTAAGAAGTTTAAGTTATTTCAAATGGATGTTAAAACTGCTTTTCTTAACGGGTATATTAAGGAGGAGGTTTATGTAGAACAACCTCCAGGCTTTGTTGATGTTAGATTTCCTGATCATGTTTATAAATTAGAAAAAGCCTTGTATGGTTTAAAACAAGAACCCCGAGCATGGTATGATAGATTGACTATTTATTTATTGAAAAATGATTACAAAATGGGCAATGCTGATTGTACTTTATTTGTTAAACATATCCATGATGATCTTATCGTTTTACAAATATATGTTGATGATATTATTTTTGGGTCCACCAATGAGAAATTATGTGATAGTGTTATTGAAATCATGAAAAATGAATTTGAAATGAGCATGGTAGGAGAACTCACTTATTTTCTTGGTTTTCAAATCTCTCAAAAGCAAGATGGCATTTTTATTTGCCAATCTAAATATATTCATGATGTTTTAAAAAGATTTGGATTTGAAAATCTAAAACAAGCAAATACCCCCCATGAGTGTCTCATTAAAGTTAGGAAAAGATGAAAATGGAATATCTATAGATCAAATAATTTATAGAGGAATGATAGGATCATTATTATATTTGACTGCCTCTAGGCCTGATATTATGTTCGTTGTATGTTTATGTGCTAGATTTCAAGCTAATCCCAAAGAATCACATTTAAAAGTAGTTAAACGCATTTTTAGATATCTTATTGGCACATCTAAATTAGGATTGTTGTATCCACATAACGATACATTTATATTGCATGGCTTTTTTGATTCTGATTATGTTGGGTGTTCATTAGATCGTAAAAGCACCAGTGGCACCTATCATTTTCTTGGGCCTTCACTTATCTCTTGGTCGAGTAGGAAACAGAATTCTGTTGTCTTATCTACCACTGAGGCTGAGTATATAGCACTAGGCAGTTGTTGTGTACAAGCTTTATGGATGAAGCAAACATTAGAGATTTTGGTATAGTTCATGAAACCATTGAACTAAAATGTGATAATAAAAGTGCAATTGACTTAACGTATAATCCAGTTTATCATTCTCGATCCAAACACATTGATGTACATCACCATTTCATACGAGATCACATAAAACAGAATACAATCAAAGTCAATTTTATAAGCACTGATTCACAGCTTGCGGATATTTTTACTAAAGCACTTCCAGATTCCCGTTTTTCACTCTTACGATTAGAACTAGGAATTCTAGACTTATCAAATTATTAAATTATCATCGCAAGCCACACAAAAATTTAACATAATTTCATTGTTAACATCATGAACATTACACCAAAATAAGCGTTCCATAAATCATAAGAAAAAAAACATAATTTCAACGTTCCATACTGAGTCTTACATTCTTCTAGAAGAACTACCACATAACATTACAAGATAGATCATAATACAGCATGAAATCAACAGCTAAGGAAATTCCAGAAATTTCACTGTCGCCGACGATAGTGACTGTCGCCCGGCGATAGTGGCAAAATGTCCAGCATTCCAGAAATCTTCAAAAATTTTTGTTGTCCCCTCCACTGGTCTCTCCTTGATCATCTGCAGAACTGTGCTCGCTGCTTCGCATCCAACATGCTCGGCGAGGCGATGTACGGGGCGGCTCTGTGACCGGATCTTCCCATTCTGCGGCTTCGGCTAGAGTAGGCTTCAACTTCAAACTTTTGGTCAGAAATTTAAAGAATTTCTGGATTCCCAAAAAGTTTTTATTCACTTCCCTCTTATGTTCTTCGAACGACTCTCGCAAGTCGTCTAACCCTTCTCGCAACGATCCACTTCTTGGAATTTGCGGGTTTCGGATAGTGGACACCGATTCACTCCTCTTTGATGACCCGCCTCGTGTTGATCGGCCGATGGAAGGTGTTCCACTCGTCGAATATATCATTGGGATACAATCATTGACGTACAATTCGGGGTCAATCCACGTGTATTTCTTATATAAGATTCGTTGGATGACAGCTCCAAGTGGTAGGGTGTTCAATTTCTTCCAATTCGGACTTTTCAATCTGAATGAGTAGCGTACTATCGAAAGAACAAAATCCGCCACCTCAAACGGCTCACGCTCCAAAATCATATATGTCACATAACTAAGTTGGGCCGTTATTTTACGTGTGCCTCCGAATTTCAATAGGACGGTATGCCTCAGTATTTCTTGCACTAGCCGTGCATTCTCCGTCAGGGTGGCCGTTGATTGGATTAGTGTTTTGCTGGAATTTCCATGCAAAACCATGTTCAATAATGTCCAATCCCTATCCTTCCGATAGTTCTCTACGACGTCTAGCGTGGTTTCATGCTCTATTAGTCCAAATTCATCTCTCAAATCATAATGTGTTATTTCTACCATCTGTCCTTGAATTTTCGATCGAACTCCGCCATTCAATTCCATGAATCGCGGATCTTTGAGATGATTGTAAAATTCTCGGATGAGCATGGAGGAGAATGTGTCTGGAATAATAATTGACATTATTCCCGCCATTGCTAACAAGTCGTGAATATGTGCATGCCGGACCGGGTCGAATTCAATCACCCGTTCGATTCCTATGTTAGCGTTCTCTATTCCAGGGAATGTTTGATATGATGAGTATGAGTCACTCTCTGTGCTTCTTCGAGCCTTCAAACTGGAAGTCATTTCTGCATATAACATTTTTTTGCTTCAGAAACCGAAATTTTTTTTATCGCCATCCGGTGACACCCACTGTCGTCGGGTGATAGCTGAAATTCAGTTTTCTTCATTCCGATTTCAGATTTGGTTTCCCCCTTCATCCAAAATACCAGATCTGCAAGTGTGTGTTCTTCAAATCAGTGTTTCAAGGACATCTTCACATATTTAACTCATACAAGCCTAGTATCTTAAGATCCCCAAATCAACATTTTCACACTTGAAAATCATGAAATTTTTAATCTACACTCACATGATACACTCTCCTAACTCTTATGCCCATAAAAAGAAAAAAAAGGAACCAAGCATTCAAGCAAAAATCCATGTTTTCATACCTTGGTTTAGGGTTTCGCCGCCTTCTCCTCCGCGTTCCGCACTCAGTCTTCAGGAAAAATGGTTCACTTTGATGACCTTGACTGACTGCGCCCTTTTTAAACAAATTCCCACTATCGCTGACCGGTGATACCCGGTATTGCCCGGCGATAGTGCCTTTTTGTTGCTTCTTCAAACTGTCTTGCTGACTCAACTTTAGGCCATGTGGAATGTTTTTTTAAGTTTGTATACTAACTTGGTTCTCAAGTTCACCACTCTTATATCCGTTCTACATATTTCAATACTAGTGTTTTTACTGTACAACCCCGTAGCCGGGCGAGTGGCACCCTCCCCAAATATCAGCCTAGGGGCGTGGTATGCGCGACGTTTTGGTGTCGTCCCGTTCGAGGACGTGCGGGTGCATGTGCGTGCGTGCGGAAGTTTCGTGCATGTAGGCTTTTTGCAGACGTTCGATTGATGTTATAATATAGTAATATATATTATATTTATAATATAATAATATATATTATATTTATAATATAATATATATTATATATATGTATAGGGGGCTGGGGAATAAGGGGGAGAAAGGAATTAAATAGGGGGGAAAAATAAAAGGAAAGGGATGAAGGGAGGCAGAAGAAAGATGGGAGTTTTTTGGGACTCGCCTGCTAGGGTTCGGGGATGGAGATCGACCCGCCCCCTTTTCCCTCTCTCTCGGCCTGGAGCCCAGCCGCCGCCGCACCCCTTCCCCGCTCTCTCGTCGGCCTGGAGCAGCAAGGAGCCGGCTGCCATCTCCTTCTCTCTCCCGTCGCCGGCAAGGCAGGGCACGGCCACCCTCTTTCCCTCTCTCTCCCGTCGCCGGCAAGGCAGGGCGCGGCCGCCCCTCTCCCTCTTCTTTCTGGCCTGAAGCAACCCCATCCCGACCTCCCTCTTTTTCCAGCCGCCTGGAGCAACCCGGCCCCCTCCCTTTTTCCCCGCCTGGAGCAGCACACCTCGACACCCCCCTCTCCCAGCAGCAAGCTCGGCCTGGAGCGAGGCTCGGCCTGGAGCGAGGCTCGGCCTGGAGCGAGGCTCGGCCTGGAGCGAGGCTCGGCCTGGAGCGAGGCTCGGCCTGGAGCGAGGCCCGGCCTGGAGCGAGGCCCGGCCTGGAGCGAGGCCCGGCCTGGAGCGAGGCCCGGCCTGGAGCGAGGCCCGGCCTGGAGCGAGGCCCGGCCTGGAGCGAGGCCCGGCCTGGAGCGAGGCCCGGCCTGGAGCGAGGCCCGGCCTGGAGCGAGGCCCGGCCTGGAGCGAGGCCCGGCCTGGAGCGAGGCCCGGCCTGGAGCGAGGCCCGGCCTGGAGCGAGGCCCGGCCTGGAGCGAGGCCCGGCCTGGAGCAAGGCTCGGCCTAGAGTGAAGAGCGACCACCGATGCGGCCGCACGCAGCAGGATCGACCCGGAGCTCCTCTCCCGGCCCCACCGCCAAGCACGCGATAAGGGTAATGATGTTTCAACTTGGGCAGGTGAAGCCTTCAGTTTACATATTTGCACGGAAACCCCTCTCCACCAACGGGTGGGGGGAAGGGAGCTTTCCGACGGGTTGACGTGTACGTCCCCGTAGTTAATTGCATTAGTACCCGGAAGCGTGAGTACGGGTTTAGGCATGCTGTGTGAAGCTCATTCGGATGTGTGAGCCGGATTGGTGATGTTCTGGGGTTCCTGGAGAAGACTCCGAGGAAGTTGTTTATTAGCCGTTTGTAGGGAATGCGCTCCACAAGCCCCAAAAAAGGGGGTGTGCGCAATATGTTTGGCCCGCTTATGTTAGCCGACCGATGCCTAGTTGGCCGCCGCTCGTCGAGACGTTGGCGTACAGGTGTTGCAGTACCAGACAGGGAGTAGCGGGCTTAAGCCCAAGCTTGTGCCGGCCCTCGAAGGCCTTTTTGTTTATATTGTCGGCCTGCGTACTGAGTATGGAATTCATATTCCTGTAATATTATTTCATATCTGTGATGCTCTGTGAATATGTGGTTTACTCTTGTCTTGGGAGAGCGGCGTGTTCGTGAACTGCTCCCCCCGTATGGGCCCCGAGGAATAGATGTCGGGAAGCCCCTGATGGCCTGTTGTCATCCTTTCAGAATAGCGGAGTTCCGCTGTTAGCGGCCCAATTGGGGCTGCGTAGAGTAGGGCTGCTGGGCGGTTTTGCGCCAATAGTAAGACGGGCGGGGAACATTTTACATAGACCCGAGGTGGCACCTCTAGTTTGGGAGTGGATCTCAAGATCCTCCTTGGATGTTCCGGTCGGCCAAGAGAGCCCTCCGAAGGTGCCTTAGCTTAGCCCTTGGCTTGGGAGGGGAAGAGTTTGTTAGTCTTTCGGGTATGCGGCGGGTCCTCCACGGTGAGACCTTGGGTCTGTCCCTTGTGTTCCTAGTGTTGTGCCTAGATCGTTCGCTTGAGGGTAGTAGGTGCGCGGTCACCCCTTCCCCAAGGTTCGAACTCCACAGGAGACCGAATTTCGGTTTCAACATTTTGGTGCGGTGAGCGTGGAGAGTGACCAGCACAGAAGAACTCAAGCGAACATCATGGCTATAGAAGTGGAACCAGGTGACGACCACAGTCATGCGTTGACACTTTGTGTGTAAGGTCCTCACACTCAGAGTTGTCCCCTCCCATAGCTATTGTTTGAATCCCATAGCATTTGGAGTAAGATTTGCACCTATTTGAAGCTCTTCTACCTATGAAAACCCGTGTATCCCCACTTATTACATCAATGAGAAACCTGGAGGTTATTATCTTCAAGATCATGTAAGAGAGCAGCTGAGAGGTATTATGAGCCGGGGTGACCTGAAAGGGTTCCCTCCCTAACGGTAATATGTTATCTTTTCCTTGTAATTCAATAGCGGTCAAGTTCTCTCTTTATTACCAATTCGCCTCGAGCTTCTGAGGGCTTCAAGGGTTAGCCTCGCGATCGACTCCGGAAGCCAAACGTCCAACCCATTCCTTTTAAATAGCCTAGTTCGGACGATGGGACGGTGCCGCGGGACTTTAAGCGCTATTGTAAGACCGAGCCTCTGCACTGACGGGCGAGATCAGCTCCCCCTTGCACGTCGGCATATGTCCTCCCGATCGCACCTCTCCTCCGACTAGAGGAACTATCAGGAACGATCCTAGATGCTAACCTCCCAGATTTAATAAAGGGCCGATCTCTCCAAGCAATCACAAGTGACATGGCGGAAAGTGATCTTTGTCTTTAGATCAGGATACGAGCCGCCGACCTGTTCCTTCTAAATAGCCCAGTTCGGATGATGGGACGATGCCTCGGGACTCTAAGCGCTATTGTAAGACCGAGCCTCTGCACTGACGGCCGAGATCAGCTCCCCCCTTGCACGTCGGCCTATGTCCCCCTGATTGCATCTCTCTTCCGATTGGAGGAATTACTAGGAATAGGCTCGGACGCCAGCTTCCCGATTTGACGACTTCCAGATCGTCTTTCTTATGTAAAGAATGTGTCCTCCATTTGTAAAAGCATCGGTGCAGTTAACTCTCCAACACCTCTTAAGTAAACAGGATGTTTCCACCTCGAGCAGATCCCGCTGTCAGGCTCTCACCTAGCTGGCAGGGCCGGAAGTCACTCGATGGTGGTAGTTGTGGACCCCGATCAGATCCCGCTGTTAGGCTCTCACCTAGCTGGCAGGGCCGGAAGTCACTCGGTGTCATCCGTGGGCCTCGAGCAGATCCCGCTGTCAGGCTCTCACCTAGCTGGCAGTGCCGGAAGTCACTCGATGGCGGTAGTAGTAGACCCCGTGCAGATCCCGCTGTCAGGCTCTCACCCAGCTGGCAGGGCCGGAAGTCACTCGGTGTCATCCTTGGCCTCGAGCAGATCCCGCTGTCAGGCTCTCACCTAGCTGGCAGGGCCGGAAGTCACTCGATGGCGGTAGTAGTGGACCCCGAGCAGATCCCGCTGTCAGGCTCTCACCTAGCTGGCAGGGCCGAAAGTCACTCGGTGTCATCCTTGGCCTCGAGCAGATCCCGCTGTCAGGCTTTCACCTAGCTGGCAGGGTCGAAAGTCACTCGATGGCGACAGTTGTGGACCCCGAGCAGATCCCGCTGTCAGACTCTCACCTAGCTGGCAGGGTCGGAAGTCACTCGGTGTCATCCTTGGCCTCGAGCAGATACCGCTGTCAGGCTTTCACCTAGCTGACAGGGTCGGAAGTCACTCGATGGCGGTAGTAGTGGACCCCGGGTAGACTCGCTGTCAGGCTCTCATTAGCTGTCAGGGCTGCAGGCACACCTGGGGGGAAAGGGTTGGTTCTTGGAGAGTTTTTTGCAGGACCCCGAGTGATGCTCGGCCCCGGGTAGACCCGCTGCCTGGCTCCTACTAGCTGGCAGGTCCGTAGGCTCGCCTGGGGGGTAAGGGACCCCGAGTGCTGCTCGGCCCCGGGTAGACTCGCTATCAGGCTCTTATTAGCTGGCAGGGCTGTAGGCACACCTGGGGGGAAAGGGTTGGTTCTTGGAGAGTTTTTTGCAGGACCCCGAGTGATGCTCGGCCCCGGGTAGACCCGCTGCCTGGCTCCTACTAGCTGGCAGGTCCGTAGGCTCGCCTGGGGGGTAAGGGACCCCGAGTGCTGCTCGGCCCCGGGTAGACTCATTGTCAGGCTCTAATTAGCTGGCAGGGCTGTAGGCACACCTGGGGGGAAAGGATTAGCTCCGCGTGTACAAGAGGATACAAAATATACGGCTTTGTTGTTTCACAATGTCATGAGGAATTGTATACTGATTGTAAGAAATAGTATGAGGGCAATTGAATAGCAGGGAGCATTACATGTTTCGAGTGATTCAAATGGTTCAGAAAGGGCATGGGGAGATTGATGTTCCAAGTGCAAATTTCAGTTTCACTCAAAAAACTTTTTGTGTCGGCTCCCACTCGTCGGATACGTTGGGTTGGATGATTCTTTCCGAGTTTGTACCAAGCTCGAAAAGAGCGGGGATTGTGTACAACGCCATATCCGGGCGAGTGGAACCCTCCCCAAATATCAGCCTAGGGGCGTGTTATGGGTGACGAGTTGGTGCGACCCCGTTCGAAGATGTGCGGGTCCTCGTGCGTGCGTGCGGAGGCTTCGTGCGCATAGGTTTAGATATATATATATATATATATATATATATATATATATATATATATATATATTATATATATATATATATATATATATATATATATATGAATTTGTGTGTGTATATATATATATATATTATATTTGATATTATATAATATATATAAGATATTATATATATGTGATAGGATGTGAAAAGGAGGGGGGCACGGGTTACAGGAAGGGCAGGAGAAAAAGGGGATCGGGGGAGGATTTTTCTTCTCCCCGCTAGGGCTCGGCCATGCAGCAGCCCGACGCCGCCGCACCTCCCTCTCTCCGGCCGTCTACATCCACAACCCCGGCCATCATCCCCCCTCTCTCCAGTCGCCGGCAAAGCACAGCCACAACCCCGGCCGCCATCCCCCCTCTCTCCAGTCGTCGGCAAAGCACAGCCACAACCCCGGCCGCCATCCCCCCCTCTCTCCCGTCGCCGGCAAAGCACAGCCACAACCCCGGCCGCCATCCCCCCTCTCTCCCGTACACCGATCACCGGCGGCGGACTGCATTTGATTTCTTCTTCCACCAAGAAGGGGGCGGGACTTCATCATATCAATAGGAGATGTTGTCGCTGCATTTCCCTATTAGGAGAAATTGAGATCACGAGCCTTTGTTGGTCTGAATCCACCATCTTTAGATTTTTGGCATTTGGAGGAGGATCCAGAACGGCAAATCCAAAGCAGTGACTGTTCAGAAATGTTGTAGATCGATCCATTAATGGTTGATGCCATACTTGCTGCTAAAGAAGAGCACTAGCCACTGCAGTAAATACAAGACTCCTCAAGGAGGTATGTCCCAGGTTCAGTTAGATTCACAATATTGGCTATATCATGGTATTGGTTCATTGTGATTATATAGAAATTACTGAATCTCATTTGTAGGGTTTGATTTAAACATTATTTTGTGATTATCCTACACTCATTCTTCAATACAGTCAGGATTTATCATGACAAATACAGATTTCAGTTATCATAATAAGTGATCACATCGAACCTGAAGCAACATATTCACCATAGTTTTCAACTTCAGTTTGAGAGATTTATTTACATGGAAATGTTGTGCTAACCAGTTTACCGTGGAGATTCTTTTAAATACAGTTTTATGTTGAAAGGTTCTTGGAACGCGGTGGAATTTATGAGAAAAGATACATCATAATTGTTGTCAGAATCGCCGCCATGATGAAACATGAACATGAAGCCAAAAAACGGGCAGAAGAAATAAAAAAGATGGAGCAAGGCCGGCTAGAAGCTCCTCTCCAGGCACCGCCTTCAGCAAGAATAGCCAAGAGCTCCCCTCCCGACACCGTCGTCAAAACACGCGTCAAGGGTAACGAAGTTTCTTCTTGGGCAGGTGAAGCCCTCAATTTACATATTTGCATGGAAGCTCCTCTCCACCAACGGGTGGGGAGAACGGAGCTTTTCTACAGGTTGACACGTACGTCCCCGCAGTTAATTGCATTAGTACCTGGAAGTGTGAGTACGGGTTTAGGCATGTTGTGTGAAGCCGATCCGGACGTGTGAGCCGGATTGGTGATGTTCTGGGGTTCCCGGAGAAGACTCCGAGGAAGTTGTTTATTAGCCGCTTGCAGGGAATGCGCACCATAGCCCCAAAAAAGGGGGTGTGCGCAATATGTTTGGCCCGCTTATGTTAGCCGACCGATGCCTAGTTGGCCGCCACTCGTCGAGACGTTGGCGTACAGGTGTTGCAGTACCAGGCGGGGAGTAGCGGGCTTAAGCCCAAGCTTGTGCCGGCCCTCGAAGGCCTTTTTTGTTTGCTTGCGTGCTGAGTATGGAATTTATATTCCTGTAATATTTTTTCATATCTGTGATGCTCTGTGAATATGTAGTTTACTCCTGTCTTGGACGAGCAGCGTGTTCGTGAACCGCTCCCCCAGTGTGGGCCCCGAGGAATAGATGCCGGGAAGCCCCTAATGGTCTGTTGTCATCCTTTCAGAATAGCGGAGTTCCGCTATTAGCGGCCCAATTGGGGCTGCGTAGAGTAGGGCTGCTGGGCGGTTTTGCGCCAATAGTAAGGCGGGCGGGGAACATTTTACATAGACCCGAGGTGGCACCTCTAGTTAAGGAGTGGATCTTGAGATCCTCCTTAGATGTTCCGATCGGCCAAGAGAGCCCTCTGAAGGTGCCTTACCTCAGCCCTTGGCTTGGGAGGGGAAGAGTTTGTTAGTCATCCGGGTATGCGGCGGGTCCTCCACGCTAAGACCTTGGGTTTGTCCCTTGTGTTCCTAGTCTTGAGCCTAGATCGTTCGCTTGAGGGTAGTAGGTGTGCGGTCACCCCTTCCCCAAGGGTCGAACTCCATATGAGACCGATTTTTGGTTTCAACATTTACACTCGTGAAATTGTTTTTGCATGCCTCTAAGTATGAGAAATCTTTTAGTTATGATAATGTTCTTTCACTCACAGTTGTGCAAATCTTCGTATGCCTCCATCTTACAAAGTGTGAATTGTGGATGTTTTTACCATAACCACTTGTGATGCATGCTTTTGGCTTCTGCTTTATCCGAGTTTAGTCCAGTGCACCATAATATTAAATTATTTTGTTTGCTTTCACAAGTGAATTCGGACTCCTTTGTTCAGCCAAAGTAAAAAAAATGTAACCACAGAAAACAAATAAAAAAACAAAAAACAAACAAAAAAACAACAAAAAAACAAATACTACATGGCTGACAAGGACCCTCCACCAAGCACTACTTACCCTCCTGATAAGTCTTCATGAGCATTGTGAGGTTGAGCACCTTGGCCAGAATTGTAAAGTGTCTTGTGCGCATTGTACATGAATAATTTCTTTATTATGGGTGCTGCCCTCTGGGGTACGAGTATAGCTCTGCATGTATACCTCTATGTTATGTTTTTTTAACATTCGCATGTTCATTTTTTTTGTAAGACTACGCATCAGTTTCAGCACACCATCTGACATGTACACAACATTATCCTCTCTAAACGTTCTTCTTATGAGAATTAGACTGAGAACTGTTTCACCAAACATATTCACTAGTGTATGTGTTTGTGATATAGTTTGTTGAACGTTGTCATAGTTACTGTTTCCTCATTTTATTTGTTCTATATTGCTCACATGTCCTCTATGAGTCTCTCTTTTGTGTTTTTCCTTCTTTCGCTTCTGCCGCACTTTTCCCTCTCTTTTGACAATACCAAAGGGGGAGAAAATTTTCAAAAGAAAGCAATCATTTACCACAGTATCTTTGTGCACCCTTGGAAGACACATTATTTGTTTGAGTTATTTTTAATTACACTACACGAATTTCCCTATGCTTCACTTTAGGGGGAGATCACATGTAGGGGGAGTGTTTCATCCAAGAGCAATTGTGCACATACACTTGTTTCGTCATGATACTCAAATTGGGTGGACCTTTTTAACATTCATGATTTCTTTCTTAATGGATTTGTTATTATCAAAAGGGGGAGATTGTTGGAGCATGCATTCCACGCTTCCTAGTTTGCTAATAATAAATCTTGTTTGTATTTGATATTTGGATGTTTTTTTGTGTGCAGAAAACACAGGTGTATAACTAATATTTGTTTGGTGCTGAATCGGGTCAGAATTGAATAAGGGCAATATCGCCAAGAGATATTGGGTATCGCGCCTAGGCGATAGCGCCACTCGACACAATACCGCTCGACACTCGACGCAATTCCGCTCGACAAAATCATGGCTTGGAGATATCGCCAGGCGATAGTAGGTATCGCCACAGGCGATAGCGCCACTCGACAATTTTTGTTCGACGTTCGACGATTTTCGTTCGACGTTCGACGATTTCGTGGCTATCATTATTTCGCTATCGCCAGATGGCGATATCCAGTGTCGCTCCGCGATAGCGCCACTCGACGATTTTCGCTCGACGTTCGACAAATTCATGGCTACCATTATATCACTATCGCCAGATGGCGATATCTAGTGTCGCTCGGCAATAATGCACGATTCGGCGCTCAACGTTTGTGCGATGCGAAAATGAGGAGTTCGTGGGACACGTGGCAGCAGTTACCACTATCTCCCGATGGCGATACCCAGTATTGCCCGGCGATAGCGCCAGAATATAAAAGCCTCTCATTTTCTAAGAAAGTGACGGATTTTTCATTACCTGGAGTGCACCTACCTTTATAGACGATCCAGAGAGCTCCAGAACTGAGAGATACTCCATACTTCTAAGAAGGCCAAATAGCGCGGAAGATTGACGACACGTGCAAAGCATTCAAAGCATCACTTGCAAGGATTCATCGGCATCTTCAGCGCTTTGTTTGAAGGGAGTGTCTAGCCTAAAGTGCTCAAGTTGTTTTTGTTATTTTTTCATTTATTTTCACATTATAATCGGAAGGGAAATCGCAGCCTTATGAGTGGCGTCCAAGTCCTTGTGTGGCTTAGGGAGAAATCGCCGCCTTGTGAGTGGCGTCCAAGTCCTTGTATGGCTTCGGGAGAAATCGTTGCCTTGTGTGCAGCGTCTAGATCGGGGTTAGATCTAGGAGGAGGCTAGTATCAAGATCTAGGGAAAGATACGCTTTAGCCTGCCGGTTCTTGGTAGAAGAACCGGCGAATACAATAGCAAGTTATTTATTTCATGAGCCTTTGTCTCTAGCTCTATAGAGACACATTGTATTCATTGTAACTCTTTTGAAATATATCATTGTTATTTCTAGCTTGTGTTCATTTGCTCTCTTCCATTACTTTGTTGTTGTTCATTTTGTAAAGGCTGCTTAGATTGTGTAAGAAAATTAAAAAGTACCCTTATTCACCCCCCCCCCCTCTAAGGGCACTGTAAGATCCAACAGTGTCTTGTCTATTTTATTCTTGTTATAGTTCAAGACAAACTGCACATAACTGTCCGACAACGATTGCAGGATCAGGCTTGTGGCCAACTCTTGGCCCAGAGGGAAGCCTAGTCTCTCGAGGTTCTCGATATACCCAATCATCTTAAGTACGTGAGTCCCAATTAAGTCCCGAGCTCTCATCTTGCACTGGAACAACATCTTAGTGATGTCAAATCTCTCTTGACGAGCTTTCCCTTGAAACATTTTCTTGAGATGCTCATAAATTTCCTTGTAACCCATGTTCGCATGTTGGTTTTGGAGCTCAAAGTTCATGGTCGCTAGAATGAGACATTCGACGTCTAAGGAGTCATTAAGATACTTCTTGTAAGCATCTTTATCAGCATGGGACGTATTCCTGGCAGGCTCATCATGGCATACCTCTTCCAAAACGTAGAGCTTTCGCTCTTACTTGAGAACAATTCTCAAGCTCCTGTACCAGTCCAAATAATTAGCCTCACATAGCTTCTCCTTCTCAAGGATGACTCTGAGGGACAGGGTAGAGTGTGAACCACTTGTCATGGAAATTCTACAAGGATCAATGCAAAGCAAAAATTAGTACTACATTTCAAAATATAATTTTTCTTTCGATTAGGAGTTTAATCAAAATAACTCCCACTATTTTTATCAAACAGATAACCCTCAATATTAATTAGAAGAATTTAGCGAGTAACCCTCTTAGTGGACAAGATCCATATTTCACTAACACTGTGAGTCAGCTTTGGCTTTTCTCTCACAATGTAGTTATTTAGGTAGGCAATACTTGCCAATTGCATCACTATGCAACTCTTGTATGGCTGGTGAATAACTCTTTATTCGCATCCATCATATGATGCATGCAAACCTCATGCCTCTGGGCACTCAACCTTTGAGGTCACCTAGTTAAGTTTTACCCGATGTCGACAGTGGGATATCACAATTATCATTTTGCACCCTTACCAAGATAGATTAGTGCACCTTGCTTTGGCAAGCCCACACTTCATCGATCGAGGCAGGAAGAGTGTCATCCATTAGAAGGCATCTGAATACTTAATACTTATTAAGGGATTTTAGATACTTGATTAACATTTAATCATGGTTAACTATTAACCAGTGTGCACATCCATAAAATAAAATTCAGCAGCATAATCCAAATGCATCCCAGATTTGCACAAGAATCACCATTAACACTTGATGAACTGGGCTAAATCTGAATATCTAAAACACTTCTAAATCTTCAGATTTACATGCACTTGACATGAGTAACACAAACTCCACTTACACAGTAGACAAGCTCGTCTCTCTAATGTGAGATTCAAAATCTTAACGCATTCTTAGTTTCACAAACCAATAAGATGGACGGTTACTATTAAGGAGTAACAACAAAGAAATCACATGCGTTCTTGGTGGGGTTCCAAGAATAGATTTAGGCATTTTAGAACACTTCTAAAATTTTCAAATCTACACGTCATGGATTTAGCAACTTTTGAAACAATGAATATTGCTCGGAACCTCGCTCTGATACCATTGTTGGGTTTTTCTACACGTCACAACACATTATGCGCAACGAAAATAATGAACGAGAAAAGCCCAAAGAATTTGGATCTGGCAATATTCATGAATCAAGAAGTAAAGGTGGTTTAATAAAATTACCTTTGATGGATTGAGTCTATACTCAACCAAGATGCTCCAAACAATTCAGCCGGTCACTTAGCGGCTCGAGTCCTGAGCGTAGAAAGTATATCTGCGCCTTTACAAGAAATCCACACGATCAGGAGAACCTATAGCCACTTGTCGAACAAGCACTAGGTCGGGAGAGAACACTCAGCGTCTCGACAGTTTGCTAGATCTGTTAAAGGAGAGGCGGCGGCGACACTCGCCAGGATCGAGATCAGCGATAGCGATGGTGAAGGCAGAACGGCTTCCGTCAGGCTTTTAGGTCTATAGTATTTTGCACAGTATGGCTCATGTGCTTAGACAGAATGAACAGTTAATCGATCATGTAGAAACCCTAAATACTTCTATTTATACCCAAGGAATAAATAGAACACTTTCGGTCACTATCCGCTGACCCTGGACTTAGACTTCAGAACTTCGGCCAGACAACCCTTGTCTCGACGAATCGTCGAGTATCTACAGAGTATACGACGAATCTTCGAGTATCATTTCATACTCGACGAATCGTCGAGTATCCATAGGATACACGACGAACTCAACGCCAGCCTTTGTCAAACCAACACTTGACTTGACGAAGGTGTCGAGTTAACACGATGTTCTCAACGCTCTCATTGTCAAACTTGCTGAATCAACGCTTGACTTGACGAAGGCATTGAGTGTACTCAACGCACTGAATGTCTAAGTGTCAGATTCGCTGAATCAACCTTTGACTCGATGATGGTGTCAAGTGAACTCAACGCCTACGAACCAGATTCGTCAAGTCAACATATTGACTTGATGAATCATTGAGTAAACTTAATGCACTCAATGCTTAAGTGCGATACTCGATGAATCAACTCCTTGACTCGATGAATTGCTAAGTCAACTCAACACTCAACGCCGCCATTCGACGAGTTAACGCTTAACTAGACGAAAGCGTTGAGTGGTCTTAAAGCACTCAATGCTTTACTAGCCTGACTGAGCTAAGTCTTTTCCACTCATCGTATGAGCAAAACCATACTAATTCAATCACTCAATTTCTCCACAATCTTATATGCGGCCTTGATAGGCTCATACTGAGTTGGCAGTGAGGCTATATGCTTGATCACTTCCAGATAACAAGGGTAACACCAACAACTTCCATTATGGTTCTCCTTTTTACTTGAAGACGTGTTTTCTACCTTGAGAGATTGAAGAAGATATCTTGGTGAGTCAGTCAAAGGGATTTTGTTATTCCGGGAAAAGATGATCATGTTTGCAGGCTTCAAAATTATTTATATGGATTGAAGCAATCCTTGAGGTAATGGTAGTAGATATATGATAGCTTTATGGTAAAGCACCACTGCATCATAGTCTCTATGATTGATGTGTGTACCATATGAAGCTACAGGATAGTTCATTCATTTACTTATTACTTTATAAATTACATGCGTATTGTGACTCTAAATAAGGTCGATGTTCAAAAGTTGAAGATTCATAATGCAGAGTTTAATATGAAGAATTTTGATGTAACTCAAAAAAAATTACAAATAAGCATGTATATGCTTTGTAAGAAAGCATTGGCAAGTCATGAAGCGCATGTTTTGGTATCTTAGAGGAGCAACGAATGTTGGCCTTATATATGATGGTATTTGGATTCGAAGATGTGATTTCTTTATTCCCTTTTGATGCAGCTCATACGTGCACACTCAGCCAAAAACATAACAAGCAAGCATCACTAAAATAAGAAAACGGAGCAAAGGAAGATGAAAATTTCAGAGATTCATAGATATTATCTTCTCAATTTTTTCATTGTTCCTATATAGCCCACACATTCATACTTATATAAATCTAACTCAACTACAGAGCTTTTGACTTGTAGGTGAGGTCAATAAGAGGTATGACTTGAATTAACCTTGAGCTTATATGCCCATCTACATATCTGAATTACACGGCATGATACTCTCCCTAATTCGGATATGCACAAACATTTTGTTCATCCCCCAGCTTCCAAAATCGAGTTTGATGGAGGCGTTTTGTCATTAGATAGGCTACTTGATCTTCAGAGTTGCAATGTTTTATCTGTATTTTATTCAATTCAACCGGTTCTTGAATGTGACTGCTGGTGCAAAATTTGTCACCTAGTTCTTCCACACTCATCCACCAACTGGAGAGTTAGGTGGAGAGATCAGATACAGCAACCGACCGATTACTATGTCGCGGCGAATTCCTCTCTTGTGACAGGCTTTTTGACTATACTGAGAAGTATTACAAAGGAGAAATGCTAGTACCTGAGGGGTATGTGTAACGCCCCGAAACTCAAAGGAGCAAAGGGGGACGTTTTGGGCCAGTTTTGGTTTCTGGCTGACGGCACACGGCCTGGGACACGGGCGTGTCCCAGGGCGTGTCAAGTGTGTGCCGACACTTAGTCGCGAAGTCGTCGAGTTATACTCGACGATTCGTCGAGAAAGGGCACACGGCCTGCGACACGGGCGTGTCGCAGGGCGTGTCGACCCGTGTCGACACTTAGCCGTGAAATCATCGAGTTATTCTCGACGATTCGTCGAGAATGGGCACACGGCCTGCGACACGGGCGTGTCGCAGGGCGTGTCGACCCGTGTCGACGATCGTCAAGGTGAAATCGTCGAGATTCACTCGACGATCGTCGAGACAAGGCACACGGCCTAGGACACGGGCGTGTCCAAGGCCGTGTCATCCAGTCGTCGTTCTCCCCTCGACGAAATGCCCCGTGTACATGGCCTGGGGGCCCAGGCATGTCAATGCGACACGGGCAAGGACACGGGCGTGTCCTAGAACCCGTGCAGTGCTCGGGTTGGAAACGGGGGAAAATCATGGGGTACACGGCCGGCTACACGGCCGTGTCATCTGGAACACGGGCGTGTCAACTTGAACACGGGCGTGTTCGATACCTGTGTGCGTGTTCAGAAGATTCGATTTTGACGGCGAATGCGGCACACGGCCCTGGACACGGGCGTGTGCCAGGCCGTGTTCGGCCCAGATTGGGCATTTCAGCCCCGAATCAAAGCCGCTCGTTTTCTTAGGTTGAGATCCGACGGCTGGGTATGGTTCCTGAGAGGATATACACGGGTTTGACTTAAGAAAAATCCATTTTCCTTCACTTGATCATCTCTCCAAACCCTTGGAGAAAGAGGAAAGCTATTGGAGGAAGAAAAGCTAGATCCGCCATTGGAGGAGCTTCGGAGCTCCGAATCGCAAGCCGACTCCGGATCCACGGAGGCAACGCAAGCGCGGTGATTTCTATCCGATTACATTTCGATGGCGCCAAAGAGGAACGCAAGGGTAACGATCCTCACTTGTGAGCATGATAGCTCTCTTTCTTAGCATAGGAAGCCCTCTCTCGCGAGTTTGCGAAGAGTTGGAGGCGTTCCTTCGGGTAGATATGTAAAGTCCCCGTTGTTTAGCGTCCGTATGCGAGAACGGACATAGGCATTTTGGTTGAAGCCTACCCAGACATGTTAGTCCGGATCGGTGATGTTGCATTGCATAATGCCGGAGAAGACCCCATGCTATTTGGTGTTTTCGGGTTTTCTACGCGGTAGATTGCAGCAGGGAGCCTTGGGGACTAACCCAAAGGTGCACCCGGAAAACTGGGCGGACACGAGGTCTTGCCAACTTGGTGGCTTGGAAGCCAACTTGAACATAACCGGGTTATGTGACTTGTGATGAAAATGGGACTCGGTAGAAGTTTGACCTGCGCATATGGTTTAGATTACCGTTGCGGGCGCATATGGATAACTACCGTTGCGTTGTGAGCACGGGTTAGATGGAACCGTACTCACTCTATGTCGTTCGGATTAGGGCCGTTGGCATAGATGAGGGTCTTCGGCGGTCTATGGTTTTAATTACCGTGACCCATGCCAGGAAGACAAACTGCTCATTGTTTGGCCGTCCAAGAGAGGATGGTGGTGAGTCGGCAGACTTAGACTGCGTTCACCAAGAATGTGCCCTGAGTGCACGGGGTGTGTGGCCGTTGAGCTCCGCCTGTGATGAAATGACTATATTTATAATGCTCGCTTATGCTAATGAAATGCAGGGAAGGAGCATCGCCGCCCCGAGTTGGGGGCGGGATCGTTATAATTTGGTCAGCATTGCTGACCGTTGCTTTGTTTGCCACCGTGCGGTGGTTTGTTTGCTTGCAGGTGCAGCTGGACCGAGCGGTCAATAGCGGGCTAAAGCCCTTTTTGCGAAGCTGGCCCTCGAAGGCCCAAGTGAAATGTTTTCTATTTTTATTCATGTATGGCCGGCCTGCGTGCCGAGGTTGGTAAATCATGTAACGGACAAGTGAAACTTTTTGTAAGGCCTTAAGGCCAATGTTTGGGTATTTTTGTATACATTCCTAAATGTTGTATTAGTGGACATTCGTGCTCTTATGCTGGGTTCTTGTTTACAACTTATATTAACTGCTTCCGCTAGAATGCTCTGTGTAGGACGTTGAGATTGGTTGGATGGTTTCCATAAGTAACCACCCGGTCTGTCTGTGGTATATGGCGTCGGGCCCCGGCCGGACCTACTGCTATATGCTATGCGACGGATAGGGGGTGTTACAATTTGGTATCAGAGGTTTAGGGTTTGGTATCAGAGGTATCAGAGGTTACAATTTGGTATCAGACTACTGGTTTTGGTCGGGCTTAAACGGAATTCGTGGTTGAATTCTTTTTAAGGGGTGGTGAGCACATTGTGTGCGTCATCGTTATAATGGTAAAAGAACCCATGAATGTCCACTTAGGAATGAAAATACTCGTGTTTGAGGAACCTGCGTGTTCCTATAATTGCTGTTTGCAATGTTATTTGGTCGCTTAACGGTGTTTTGTACCACTATAGGTGACCCGAAGTGGTGTTGGGCCGTCAGAACGCCGAGGTTCTGAGGCTAGTAGTGCACCAGAAGTTGCTCCCGCAACACCGTTGTCGGCTGAAAATATAAGATTGGTGGCTGAAGCTGTGTTGGCCGTGATAAATGCGCAGCCTGGGAGGCAAGCGCAGCAGCCCGCTCCTGTGATGGAGCAAGTACCTCTTCATGAGGCCGAGCCGAGGAGGATGGAGCAAGTGGTTGTAGAACCAATAGTGCCAAGGAGGGCGACTGAGAGGCAGTTGAAGCATGTAATGAGCTTTAACCCTCCGTTATTCTCGGGGTTGGGAACCCCATCGCAGGCTGAAGACTGGCTCTCTAGGGTGAAGAGAGTCATGACAGCGACGGAGACGGAGGAGTGGCAATGACCACCATCGCTACGTTCCTTCTGGATGGGGAAGCGAGGATGTGGTGGGAAGGTTTGGAGCTGCATCATTTGAGAGGTAGACAACTGATAGACGTTCCGATGGAAGAGTTCTCGGAATTGTTCTTAGCAAGATACCTCCCTTCTACTCAGAGGATTTCAATGGAGAATGAGTTCCTGAAGTTGGTGCAGGGTGAGAGGAGCGTGGATGAATATCTCCACGAGTTTACGCGGTTGAGTCGTTATGCTAGCTCCATCATCATGGATGAGGAGCGCAAGACTAATCGTTTTTATGAAGGCTTGAGGGATGAGCTGAGATTGTTACTGTCGGGGCCAATGACGCAGGGTTTCTTAACCTTGTCAATATTGCCCGGTCCTTGGAGAAGGACATGAAGAGTGTACAAGCGAAGAAAGGCTTGGGCGAGAAGAAATCTGGGTTCAAAGTGCGACTACTTCAAAGTCTGGCTATCAAAGATTCTTTAAGAAGCATAGGACTTCGGGTCCAGCTCCTTCTGGTGCTTCTGGGGCGACTACGAGTCGGACCCCGGGCGCGTGCTTTACTTGTGGCAAGACGGGGCATTTCGCCCGTGATTGTTGGAGCGGACGTCCTAAGTCCGAAAGGAGGCCAGGAGCTACCTACGAAGAGAAGGGAAAGGCGGTGGAGTCGACCGCATCTCACTATGCTCCGGCCCAACCAAGGGTTTACAATCTTGGCCAACAGGAGGCCATTAAACAAGCTGACGTGGTGACAGGTACGGTTTAATTTATAGCAAGTCAATTCCTTTATATGCTTGTTATGTATATGTTACCTTACCACTGCTTGTTTAGGATTTGTAATGATTTGTGAAAATCCCGCACGAGCACTCTTCGATACGGGAGCTTCACACTCCTTCTTGTCCGAAGGATTTATATCACGCATCGGAGTCCCTTCTTCGATGGCGAAGGATAAGTTGGATGTGTTGTTGCCCAATGGGTGTTCGATGCGAGCGGTTAGGATCTGCGATGTTAAGATTCGTATTGGGGAGCAGGAGTTCGACCTGCGGGCGTCTTTACTTCCGTTAGTGGAGTTGACGTCATATTTGGCATGGACTGGCTCTCGGAGCAGCAGGCCCATATAGATTGCGGTAGCAAGGAAGTAAAGCTGGGAGCAAGTCGTGAGACGATGTTTACGGGCTTAAAGGGGTCGAGCAAGACGTTGATGTCTGCTCTTCAGGTGGTGAAGGCGGTTCGTGCTGGAGCAGAACTGTTCTTTACACTAGTGGAGGTTGCAAAGCCGAAGCCCGCGTTGGATTGTATTTCAGTGGTATCGGAATACCCTGATGTGTTCCCCGCAGATCTTCCTGGAGCCCCGCCTCAACGGGAGATAGATTTTACGATCGAGCTAGTGCCAGGTGCAAAGCCTGTGTCACGATCTCCGTATCGGCTAGCGCCTAAGGAAATGGCGGAGCTGAAAGTTCAACTGCAAGAGTTGTTGGAGCAAGGGTATGTGCGCCCGAGTTCTTCGCCTTGGAGCGCACCGGTCCTCTTTGTTAAGAAGAAGGACGGAAGCTTGAGATTGTGTATTGATTATCGGGAGCTAAACAAGCTGACTGAGAAGAATAAGTACCCGATCCCCCTAGGATTGATGATCTCTTTGATCAGTTAGTCGGGTCGACGGTGTACTCGAAGTTAGATCTCAAGTCTGGGTACTATCAGCTGCGGATAAGGGAGAGTGATATCCCGAAGACAGCGTTTAGTACGAGATACGGGCATTATGAGTTTACGGTCATGCCGTTTGGGCTGACTAATGCGCCGTCAGTGTTCATGGATTTGATGAACAGGACGTTCAGGGAGTACTTGGACCATTTCGTGATCGTCTTCATCGACGATATTTTGGTGTACTCGCAAAGTGAGGAAGATCACTTCAAGCATCTTCATTTGGTGCTGGAGACGCTAAGGAGAAACCAGTTGTATGCCAAGTTCTCGAAGTGCGAGTTTTGGCTATCCTCAGTAGCGTTCCTCGGGCATATAGTGAGTGGAGAGGGTATTGCGGTGGATCCGGCGAAGATTGTTGTGATACGGGAGTGGCCTGAGCTTGCTACGGTAGCAGAAGTCCGGAGCTTTTTGGGGCTTGCCGGTTATTATAGGCGCTTCGTAGAGAACTTCTCGCGGATAGCGCTACCTCTCACTACTTTGACGAGGAAGGAGCATAAGTTCGTTTGGACGCCGGAGTGCGCGCGAGCTTTTGAGGAATTGAAGTGTCGGTTGACCACGGCGCCTGTGCTGAGTTCGCCGGTTGGGACCGAAGGCTATGAGATATATAGCGATGCTTCAGGCAGCGGTTTGGGTTGTGTGCTACTGCAGCACGGAAGCGTGATAGCTTATGGCTCGAGACAGCTAAAAGTGCACGAGAGGAATTATCCGGTCCATGACTTGGAGTTAGCGGCCGTGATTTTTGCCTTGAAGCTGTGGAGACACTATTTGTACGGTGTGAAGATTGATATCTACACCGATCACAAGAGCCTAAAGTACCTGATTGATCAGAAGGATCTGAATATGCGGCAGCGTAGATGGATGGAGTTCTTGGGGGACTATACATTCAAGATCCACTACGTGCCTGGCAAAGGGAATGCGGTTGCGGACGCGTTGAGTCGCCGAGCCCCAGCTCAAGCGAATTGGCTATCAGTGCATGATGAGCGGTTGGTGCAGGAGCTGGAGGCGTTGGAGATTGTTTGTGTGGATAGACAATCTAGTGCTGAAGCAGTGCTGAATTGGACTGAAGTCCAATATGACCTGGCTGATCGGATTCGGCAGGCTTTGGATATGGATGCTCATATGAAGCAGTTCATGATAGAGGCTCTGGATGGGTCAAATTCCCAATTCGTTGTGGAGGACGGATTGCTGTGGAAAGACGGTCGTTTGTGCGTCCCAAGTGTGGGCAATTTACGGGTGGAGTTGTTGTACGAGGCACACCATACCAAGTACTCGATTCACCCGGGGAGCACGAAGATGTACCGCGATATAAAGAAACTATTTTGGTGGCCGGGTTTGAAAAAGGATGTGGCGCTATACGTAGCGAAGTGCCAAACCTGCGCCTTGGTAAAGGCGGAGTGCCAAAAGCCGGGAGGATTTCTTAAGTCCTTGCCTATTCCGGAGTGGAAATTCGACGACATCTCTATGGACTTTGTGCACGGTTTGCCAAGGTCGCAAAAGGGGAACGACGCCATTTGGGTGGTCGTGGATCGATTAACGAAGGTGTCGCATTTTATTCCGCATAGGAAGGACGATCCGGTGGAGAAGCTGGCGAAGCTTTATGTGGATAATATAGTACGGCTTCATGGTGTGCCCCGCAGCATCGTGAGTGACCGAGATGGGCGGTTCACGTCCAATGATTGGAGGCTGGTGCAGCAAATGTTGGGAACAAAGCTGAAGTTTAGCACAGCCTTCCATCCGCAAACGGATGGGCAGACCGAGAGGGTCAATAGAACCATGGAAGACATGCTTCGCATGTGTGTTTTGGACTTTGGAAAGCAATGGGAGGACCACCTTTATTTGGTGGAGTTCGCATACAACAACAGCTACCAAGCAAGTATTCAGATGGCACCTTTCGAGGCCCTATATGGTAGAAGATGTCGCACGCCGTTGTCTTGGTTAGAAACGGGCGAGTCGAAGTTGTATAAGCGATCGGAAGTGGATGATGCTACTTCTTTGGTGAGAACCATTCGGGAGAGGTTACTCATCGCTCAGGACCGGCAAGCAAAGTACTATAATGCCAAGCACAGGAACGTGGAGTTCGCTGTGGGTGATTATGTGTACCTAAAGATCAAGCCGTTCAAGGGTGTCTCGCGGGTGCGCGACGATTGAAAAAGCTAAGCCCGAGGTACCTTGGACCGTTTGAGGTTCTGGAGCGAGTTGGAGAAGCGGCCTATAGGTTGAAGCTTTCAGTGGAGCTAAGTGGTTTACACGATGTATTCCACATTTCGGTGCTTCGGAAGGCGGTGCAAGAGCCTACGCAAGTGATCGCGGTCGATCAAGTGCCGGTGGATAGTGGGCTAACGACAAAGGTCAAGCCCGTGCGGATTGAGGACTCGGAGGTCAAGCGGCTACGCAATAAAGAGATCAGGATGGTCAAGGTCCGATGGGACAATTGCGGTCGTGAGGAGCTCTCTGGGAGCGAGAGCAGACTATGCTTGACGAGTATCCGGAGTTGTTCCGCTCAGGTACAAATTTGTTTTTGTATATCTTTCCTTTATGTAATTTCGTGGGCGAAATTCTTTTAAGAGGGGGAGAGTTGTAACGCCCCGAAACTCAAAGGAGCAAAGGGGGACGTTTTGGGCCAGTTTGGGTTTCTGGCTGACGGCACACGGCCTGGGACACGGGCGTGTCCCAGGGCGTGTCAAGTGTGTGCCGACACTTAGTCGCGAAGTCGTCGAGTTATACTCGACGATTCGTCGAGAAATGGGCACACACGACCTGCGACACGGGCGTGTCGCAGGGCGTGTCGACCCGTGTCGACACTTAGCCGTGAAATCGTCGAGTTATTCTCGACGATTCGTCGAGAATGGGCACACGGCATGCGACACGGGCGTGTCGCAGGGCGTGTCGACCCGTGTCGACGATCGTCAAGGTGAAATCGTCGAGATTCACTCGACGATCGTCGAGACAAGGCACACGGCCTAGGACACGGCGTGTCCAAGGCCGTGTCATCCAGTCGTCGTTCTCCCCTCGACGAAATGCCCCGTGTACACGGCCTGGGGGCCCAGGCGTGTCAATGCGACACGGGCAAGGACACGGGCGTGTCCTAGAACCCGTGCAGTGCTCGGGTTGGAAACGGGGAAAATCATGGGGTACACGGCCGGCTACACGGCCGTGTCATCTGGAACACGGGCGTGTCAACTCGAACACAGGCGTGTTCGATACCAGTGTGCGTGTTCAGAAGATTCGATTTTGACGGCGAATGCGGCACACGGCCCTGGACACGGGCGTGTGCCAGGCCGTGTTCGGCCCAGATTGGGCATTTCAGCCCCGAATCAAAGCCGCTCGTTTTCTTAGGTTGAGATCCGACGGCTGGGGATGGTTCCTGAGAGGATATACACGGGTTTTGACTTAAGAAAAATCCATTTTCCTTCACTTGATCATCTCTCCAAACCCTTGGAGAAAGAGGAAAGCTATTGGAGGAAGAAGAGCTAGATCCGCCATTGGAGGAGCTTCGGAGCTCCGAATCGCAAGCCGACTCCGGATCCACGGAGCAACGCAAGCGCGGTGATTTCTATCCGATTACATTTCGATGGCGCCAAAGAGGAACGCAAGGGTAACGATCCTCACTGTGAGCATGATAGCTCTCTTTCTTAGCATAGGAAGCCCTCTCGCGAGTTTGCGAAGAGTTGGAGGCGTTCCTTCGGGTAGATATGTAAGTCCCCGTTGTTTAGCGTCCGTATGCGAGAACGGACATAGGCATTTTGGTTGAAGCCTACCCGGACATGTTAGTCCGGATCGGTGATGTTGCATTGCATAAGGCCGGAGAAGACCCCGTGCTATTTGTTGTTTTCGGGTTTTCTACGCGGTAGATTGCAGCAGTGAGCCTTGGGGACTAACCCAAAGTGCACCCGGAAAACCTGGGCGGACACTAGGTCTTGCCACTATGGTTGGCTTGGAAGTCCAACTGAACATAACCGTGGTAATGTGACATT